>WBOK01000155.1:0-155942 GCA_009289805.1 Alternaria gansuensis | reverse complement strand
GGGGGGGGAGAGAAGCGGTGGTAGTCTGGGGGTAGTCCAGTTGTTAACTAGATACCTATTAAAAGAATTTTTTTTTTCTTTTTCCTTATATATTGTCATCTTACAGTAAAGTTATATTCTCTTTTCCTTGCTCCTACGCCTTAATCTACTTTGCTAAAGACCTTAGAGAACCTAGACGTGTAGGGTTCCTCTTATAGAAGGCTTTAAGTTTATAGAGTGCCTCTATAAAGTTTAAAGCTAAATACTAAGTTAGGTCTAGATTATGTCTAACTTAGCTAACACATTATTTTAACTTTAAGCAACATGCTTTGCTAGCAAGAATCTTATTAACTTCCTATTCTTCTACGCCTTAAATTAAAGTAGGAGCTAGCCTTAGAGCTTCTTGTCTTAGGAGTAAATTCTAAGAATCTTTGCACAATAGTTTTAGTGCAAAGACGTTGTAGATCTAAAATCCCTTTAGTAACTTAAGGTAGTATAAGTAGCTAACTTTCTTAAGAACTTTAAAGAGGCCTTCCTATTTAGCTAATAGTTTCTAGCTTAGGCAATTAGTCGCGAGGTTCTTCGTGTCTAGAAAAACCTTATCTCCTACATCCTAATTAATTAGGCGGCAGTAACAATTTACTACAGTTTGCATCTAGTCTTAAGCTTTTACTAAGAAGGTTTGTGCTGTTTTCTAAGCGTTGTATATTTAGGTAGCTATAGCTAGCGCGTCCTTGTAGTTTATCTTGTTAGTTAGTGTAAGGGTGTCAGCTAGCTGCTTCTTGTCCTAGCTCTGTCTAGGATCAAATCCGTAAAGGATCTAATATAAGGACATGCCTAGGGCAGAATAGGGTAAGGAAATTTGTGCTCTATTAATTAGAGGCAGTAGTCCACTCTAGTTGTCTTAGTAGTAGAATACAAACAGCTAAAGCCTCTAGTTAATATATTTGTTTATAATCTTTGTCTAGCCGTTAGTCTTTTTGTAGTAGGCCGTTAATAGCTTAACCTTGACGCCTAGGATCTAACAGAACTTGGACTAGAAACTAGATATAAATTAAGAACCTTAGTTAGAGATTATAGTGTTAGGTGTGTGGCTAAATTAGTACACCTATTAAATAAATAACTTAGCTATACCCCTTGCGTTAATTGTCTTGTAACAAGGGATAGAGATAGCCTATTTAGATAAACAATTAATTACAACTATAATCTAATTGTAACTAGTCTTATCTAGAGGGAATTCCTTGAAGTTAATGCACAAGTGTTACATTAGACAATTAGAGATTAGTAGGGAGTAAATTATTCCTAGGATTTAGGTTTGTCTTAGATGTGCCTTGCGATAGTTAATGCAGTTCCGCACATACCTTTTGTAGGTAGCTTTTATACCTTTTTAGTAATATTTTAGAGCAATTAGCTAATAAGTTTTAGTAGTGCTAGGGTAAGCTAAGGAGACCTAGTTATGTGCCTCTTAGATTATTTGTGTGCAAAGTATAGAGTTAGGCAGTACACAAAGTTAGTTTGCGTATAAAAGTAATCTGTTTTTAATCTAGTACTTGTTTAGTAACAGGTTACGCTCTTTTTTAAACGCAGTGCAGTTTGTTTACAAGACAGATTTAATTAATTCTAGCAAATCTAGGGTTATAGGCTCTAAGGTAGATTCTACTACGCGCAGAGACGAACTCTAAGCGTAGAGTTAGGCAATATAAGTAAGAGCAAGATTGGAGTTAATTTGGTTGTTAAATCGGTGCAGTCTAAGTAGGACCCGCGAACAATTATTGGTTTTTGTAGACTTTAGGTTTCCTACATCCTGCTTGCGTCGCGAAAGGATATCTGCATAGGCGTTATCCTTTCTAGGTGTGTAGCGGATGTGGAAAGAAAATAGGGCAAGTTCCTTAGCCTAACGTACTTGCCTGGCGTTTAGGACCTTTATAGTTATAAAGTACTTAAGTAAACAATAGTCTAAATACACGTTAATTCTAGAGTAGGCCGAGGCCAATTTAGCTCGCCACTTGCTAAACGCTATAACAATAGCAAAAAGTTCTTTGTTGTAAATCTTCTAATTTAGTTTAGACCTAGATAGGACCTTACTAAAGAACGCTACTAGACTCTATTTCTTATTTAGTTGTTTCTAAGAAAGTACGCCTGTAACAACACTATCTAATGCGTTAGTCTCCACCTTAGTATCATATTCGGGGTGATAATAGTATAAGGTAGGGATTTCTAGCAATGCGGCTTTTAACCTTCTAGAGGCCTCCTCGCAATCTAAATCCTATATAAATAGCTTTAAAGGGCTTTAGAGTGCGAGAAGTGGTTTAGTAATTTGTAAGTATTTTAGTACAAATTGCCGGTAGAACCCTGTAAACCTAAGGAACGATCTTACACCTGTAACGGTGGTAGGTTGTGCCTAGTTATTAAGGGGTTCTACCTTGTTAGGATCTACCTCTAGCCCTTAGTTTGTTACTATATAGCCTAGGTACTTTGTTTTTGTGACATAGAATTCGCTCTTCTTAATGTTAACTTGGAGGCCTGCTTGCTGTAGTCTTTTTAGTACCTTTTTTGTACGTGGAGAACATGTTCTGCCTCTAATTCGGAGTAGATAAGGATGTCGTCCAAGTAGACTATACAGAAGTTATTAAGATACTTAATTAGCACATCGTTTATGTAATGTTAATAGGTAGCAGGGCTGTTGCATAAACTAAATAGCAACACCTTAGACTTGTACGTTCTGTATCTAGTCTAAAAGGTAGTGTACTCTTTAGAGTCCGGGTCTATCCTAATCTTGTTGAAAGCAGCGCGTATATCTAACTTAGTGAAGAACTAGGCTCTATGTGTGCGAGCTAACAGCTTATTAATACGCAGGATTAGATATAAGTCTTTTTAAGTGATTGCGTTGAGTTTGCGATAATTAACACAAATCCAGATATCTCCGTTAGGCTTCTGAACATAAAGGATAAGGGAGGCAAAGAGGTAATTGCTAGAATTAATGTGTCCTTTCTTAAGGTTATCTATTACGAACGTCTTAGTAGCTTTAAGTTCTTTAGTACTCTGCTTGTACAGAGGGCTAAACTAATTTAGTAGTGGTTTAGTAAGTACAATCTTGTAGTTGTAAGGATAATGTTTAGGCAGTTAGTTAGCTGCGGTTTTACTAAACACGTCTTTGTACGAATAGTATACAGATAGAAGTTAGTCCTAAATTAGTTTAGCGTTATTAGGATTATTAGGTTCTATACAGTCCTTTAGTAAATGATTAATCTTGTAAATACTTGTTGTAAAGAACTTGTTCTCTTTTTGTTTTATTAAATAGTGGAAGGCGTTGGCTAAAATAATAGCAATGCGAGGGGTAGGGTCGTGTTGGACAGGATCCGGTTTAGGAGCGGTATCTTTAGGAGTAAAACGAGCTTTTAGGAGCTAAAGAAGGCCGTAAATTCTTTATATTAAACACGTTGTAGGGCTGTGCCTTTTTTAGTATTTATCCTTCTCCTAAAGCGCGTTTCTACGCTAGATATTCTTTTTAGCAGCCTTATTGTTAGTAGATTTCTTTAGCTGCATAAGGATAGGGGGAGCAGAGTTGTATGTAGCAGGATATTTTGCAGGCTACACGATTTAGGACTAAATCGTGTCTAGCAATAAGTTAAATTGCTAGAGCTATTTAATCCTAATAATACAGTCTTGCGTACCTAAATCTATAATAACAAAAGGGTAGTTGAGAATCTTTCTACTATTAATTTAGATGTGAAGACGGATATAATTATCTACTCTAGTTTAGATCTAGTCCTAAAATCCTTTTACTAAGACCTTAAAGGGTAGTCTTCAGATAGGAACTTAAAGGGATTAGAAAAGAGTGTAAGCAACGGGGGAATTTAAGAATAGGAAACTTTAGGCTCTAGTATTAATTAATAATTGTAGCTAAGCACCGTAACCCTTCAAACAGAGAATAGTAGAAACTTAGAAATACTTTCCTCTAAACAAGTTTAATAAATTAATCTTAGCAAGATTATACTTGTGCAGGCCTAGGCTAGAGCGTTGTCCTAGGCGTCTTCGTTTTCCTCCCGTTCCTAGTCTGAGTGGGGTTCCGCAGCTTCTAAGTATTTTTCCTGTTCTATCTTAATCTCTCTTACCTAAAGAGTAGTATAATTGCTTGCAAAGTGACTAGGTTTCCTGTACTTAAAACAAGTATCTAATAGAGGCTTATTATTAAAGGCGGGAGTTTTAGACAGAAATCTAGGCGTGCTTAAAGTAGCGCGAGCGGGGGTCGAAGTTAAGTCAGATAAGTAACTAGTGTAAGACAGCTGCGCGTTCTAATATTGTTAAGGGCGGGGCTTTTTTAGTAGCACTAAGGTGTACACTAGCTTACTATCTGTATTTAGTCTAATAGGAAAATTGCGTTTTTCTATGTTAAAAGCAGTAAGGTGCTGTACTATCTTGTTAAATAAGTTGTTCTACAGGTATTTAAATTCTAAATTTAGGGAGCGCAAGGCAGGTGTAATTTTCTCTTAAAGGTAGAAAGACCACTCTGTCTTAGAAACAGACTTTTTAACGGCGGTACTAATAAACCTTACCTTAAACGCTAAAAACGTTTCTTTTTTATCTATAACTAGGCTGTGGAAAGCTGCACAGCTTTCCGCCTGTTTATTGCTAAATACAAAATATAATTTAAGTAGCGCAATTATTTTTTCTGCATTTTTAAACTGTTCTGTAACTAAAGTGGCTAGGTACTAGGGTTTAAGGTATCTCTTTACAATACTAGTTGTATGTCCCCACACAAGAGCCATGCGTGCCTGTTTAGTCTAGTAGTAATCTAAGTTAATCTCTAATTAGTCTTCTATTAAAGCCTGCTATTAACAGAACGTGGGGTTAGTTTTATCGTTAAGATTTTTGATAGTAGGCGTGCGCTCTGTAAGCTTAATGTGTAGGGTTTTAGGGGTAATAGAAATGTACCGTGTTAGTTGGCTTGTTAGTATATCTATTCTTGTCGGCAGTGTTTTGCTAGTTAGTACTGCTGTGTCTCTAGAGAGCGTAACTTTTTGTGTTAAACGCGCAACTTGCGTATTTAAGCGGTTAATTTTGTCCTTGTAGGGTGCGACGGGATTTTCCTCTAAATCTGCTTCTTCTTCTTCTTCCTTAATAACTAGTTGCTTGCTAGTTGCTTTATCCTGCGGGGATTGTTGTTAACCCTAGCGGCGGGTCGATTTTCGGACGGGCTCTGAAGAGGGTTTAGGGTGGTTTTGGTTAGCCATTAGTAATTAATTTTAATGCTAATAGGTTGTTGGTAGTCTTTGTGTTTCTACCTTGGCGCACTCTACGCAACTTTTTTAAAGTAATTTGCCTTATTGTTAAGGTTAAAAGTTCTAAACCTAAAGGCTTTAGTTAGTAGAAGATCTAGGGGATTTTACCTAAGGTGTTGTTAGACTTAACAGTGTAAAGCTTCTAGTTTGTTTTTGGAGCGGCTTAGGCTTAGGCGTAGTCTAAACAAATAGCTGTAATATTGTTTTAAATGCTGTTACTAGCTAGGACGAGATTTTTGATATAATGTAACGGCGCAGGCAAGACTTACGGATTAGTATCGGCAGAAGAGATTACGGCAAGGCATATAGGAGTGCGTTGTGATCCACAAATAAGCCTTGATTTAAATAAGACACCTATAGGCCTTGTACGAAAGGATATTAAAAATCTACAGAGCAACTATAGGTCCTGGGCTGTCTTTATACTTGCGATCTGGAATAGGACCGGTGTAGGTCTGATACAGATAAGATCTAGAGACAACAGTGAGGATAAGAGAGTTGTAACGTGTTCGTTACAGAAATGTGCTACTAATTATAAGTAAAGCGTAGGCTAAGTATAGCCTTCTACTTATAAATAAATAGGCAAACTAAACGCTAAAACTAGACAATAAAGTAATACTTAAAGACGTTTGCCTTAAAAAAATAAAATAATTAAGTATTACTTCTAACAACTACCTAATTTGCGTATAACAACTCTATTTATAAATTAACAAAAACAATACCTTTTTATTTAGTATATAGTAAGTATCTATTGCTTATGTTGCCTTCTAAAGACAGCAGGCTAGAAGAAGAGGTACTAGACGCTGTAAATAGAGTGCAGCGCATATACAGCGCATGTGCAATAGTAAGAAAATACTTCTTAACAGCACAAGAATACTAACACTAATACTATAATAAAAAACACAAACTAAAAATCTTCTACTAAAAAAACTTAGTTTACTTTAGTATAAAAAATATTAACTTAGCTTACTAACTTAGTAAAAAGCTTTCTAGTAAGTTTATAAAACTATTTTAAGTGCAAAAAGCAGTTAAAACGCAAGCTTACTAACTATAACTACTACTATACTATTATATTTATAATATTTTCTACATTTTCTTACTAGAACAATAGGAATTACGCAGTAGTTAAAAAGACAATACTTAAGTACTAAAAATTAGCCCTAAGGGTAAAGAAATCTAGGAGGTTAAAAAAATATTAAGAAAATAAATTAAGAATAGCTAGCTAGAGTATTAGCTGCAATAAAAAGGCTATAACAAATTATAAAATACTTAGACTCTAGCATTGCAGTTTAAAAATATAAAAAAACTAATTAAGAAATATAAGTATAAGCAAAGATTATTATGTTCTAAGCGCGCTAAAAGAATATACTAAATATTGTTGTTGCGTACCTAGGGCGCAAATTAGGTATCTAAATAAACAAATTATAAGTATAAAAATAATTTACTCTTACTTATTATTAAAAATCTTTTTACTACTAGCATAAACTTTATTATTACTACTAATATTATTACTACTACATTTAGCACTACTATTATGCGCGCTACCTACGCCTAGACTACGCTTAAAAAGTAGTACGTCATTATTACCTAAGCTCTTATTATTATCTTTATTATTACTAGCAGGACTAGCAATCTTAGCTATATAACTAGTAATTAATTTAAAAGCAGCTACTATACAGTACTACTCTACTAAAATTAAGCTTAAGTAATAAAGTAAAGTTATTAGTACTTAAGTAAAAACTTTTATAGAAGTATTAGTATATGCAGTAACGCAGTAGTAGTTAAAAAGCTTAAAGTTAAATTAGCGCTAGCACTACGTAAGCTTAACGCTAGTAGCAATAATAATAAAGTTAGTTCTTAGAATATTAGCATTAGTAATAGCAGTATTAAAATAAGCGCAAAGTTAGTATAAATAATTTAAATACTTATTAAGTGCTTTAAAAACTTATTTAGATTAGCTAAAGCGTAGCTAATAAAATAAAAATACTTACTTTAGTATAACTACTATAGTTGCCCTTAGTATAATAGTTATAATAATAATACTTAGTCTTACTACAAATTTTTATTTATTTAGTAATACTCTACGCGCAGCGCAGGCACGTTATATATAAAGTAATAAAATTAGCAGCTTTTTTAAGTACGCTAAACTTATATAGCTAAGTATCTTATAAGTAGGACTTTTTAATATACTTAGAATTTAGATAGTAGACTATAATAAAAATTAGAGCTTAGTGTTAAAGTATGTACTAAGTACACTAATATTGCGTATTAAGTATGTTAAGCAAAACAAAAACTATAAAAAATATACTAGAAAATTTCTTTATTACTGCAGCAAACATTACCTTATATATACTACTTATAATAACTATACACTCTTACTTTTACCTTAAAAATTTTTTAAGAAATAAACAACAGAATCTAAAAGTTACTATAATAATACTATAGAACTTAATTTATAAAGCTTGCTATACATCTAACTTACAGGTAATATATATCTTAAGCACACATAACTTACGCGTAAAACACGCTCCTTATTAAGTTATTTTTATACATAATTTTAGAAGTTTTTAAGTTAAGGCTGTTAAGACGCTAGACTAGAGGAGGAGGCCCTATTACAGATAGTAGCGTGTTGGCTAGATCTGCTAAACTCGCTTATCGTTAGCTTGCCTACCTGCAATTATGCTTATAAGGGGCTCCTCACCTGCGAGGATACCTGCAGGTATTATTACTTAAAATATACACACGTTATTATTTAGAGCTATCTCTTACTATCTGTTACGAACCTAAAGAGAGGGAACACACTGACTATGTAGGAAGGATAGTGGCAGGAAGAGACCCCAGGCAACCTAAACAAAGGGCAGACCTTTGTGCACTAATAGATAACGCTACCTTGCATCTAGCACGTAATCCTACGGTCTTGGCGGAGATCCTTTATAGGACAGGCCACGTGCGTTCTACAATGTACTACAGAGTTCTACAATGTCTTACTTATAGGACAACGTAGGACGTATAGGACAATATAACACTCTCTTAGGTATATAGTATAGGCAATAAACTTTTATAGTTTATTATACTTAACTTTAAGTGTAATGTAAGGATTACCTAATTTTTAACTCCTCTGTATTGTTACATTATTCTACTAAACGTACTAATATACCCTTGTGCTATTATATTAATTTACTAATTATGCTAGTATAACTCCTTGTCTATTACACTTACTTATTCTAAGAGAACTAACATAGATTATCTATAGATAATTTTTACACTTTAAATACTTTTAAGATAAGTAATACTGCTATAGATACCTTTGCTAATTCCTAAACTACAGGAATAACTACGCATGCTAACAAGCCTAAAACCTACTATAGTAACTATAATAAGCTTAAGGCATAGCTACTCTAAGTTAATAGATACTTCTATATTAAAGAGACTAAGATTAATAACAATAATATAGTTGTATAAGCCTCTACGTTTTTATAAAAAGCTGCTAAAAAATAAGCTAATCTTATTCTTTGTTAATACATAGACATAACTATTAATAATAATACTAATAAAGCACTTGTTAAAGACTAGGATAATTTTAAGATAGAAATAAAAAAGGTATGTTTACTCTTTAAAAAATCTATAGTAGTAGAACAAAAGATTTAAAAGTTGCAACAAACTTACTCTATAGCTAACTATATAATAAAGTTTTAGCAGTACTAAATAGTTATTAAATAAGATAATAATACTTTAATATAGATATACTAATAAGGTTTTAAACTAGCTATACGTGTAAAACTTATATAAAGTAGAGCTACTCTTAATATACTTAACAAACTTATAGCTAAAGCTATTTAAGTAAATAACAACCTTTATAAGCTTAAGCTAAAAAAATAACTATTTTTATAAAGAAATTATATACCTAGAAATATAGATACTTAACTATATTAAACTTATTAACGCCTGTACTTTAACTAAAGTTAACAACAAAACAATACTTCTAAAACTTTAAAATATTATGCAACTAATAGCTATAAGCCTATATACTTTAACAACTTTAATAAAAGACTTTAGAAAGGCAAGTTTTAGCACAACAAAAATAGCAAAAAAAGAATTACTTACTATATATATAGTAAAGAAGGTTATATAAAGTAAGACTACTAAAGCTAAGGCAAAGTAACATAATAGTTAAATATTTTTTACTACACAGTACTCTACAACAATCTAGAAAAAAAATAGAACATTATTACTAGACCTACTATTACAGTTTAAAGGAAGAACTAGGCAAATATTAATAGTCTAGATAACCTTCTTATATTTACCCTAGAAGAAACTTTAGACAATAACATCTCTAAGATAATACTTAACAAAGAAATAAAAGTAACTTTAGCTAACTAAACTAAGTATAAAAAGATAGCTAAGTTCTAAGAAACTTACTAGCCCTCTACACTAGTAGCAAAGGAAGTACTAATAGCCTAGGACTAGAAAATTTTACTACTAGCTGTACAGAAATACTCTACTACGCTAGACTAAAAAGACATTAATATATAAGTACTACTACTTTTAGAAACACAATACTTAAATAACCTAGCTAAGAAAATTAACGTTCTACTAAAGTAGCTTAAAAAACTTAAGGAAATCTTTACAAAACTCTACAAAGAAATATTAATAAAATACTACTAGTATTCTAATTTACTAGAAGAACTATAAAAGAAAAAAATTACTTTAAAAGTAACTATTAATAAAGCACTATATAAGAACTTTGTATAGAAATAGACTTAAGATACTAAGGTATTTTAAAATAAACTAACGTATTAACTCTTAGATTAAGAAAAAGAGAAGATTTACAAAGAACTTTAGGTAACACGCTAAAAGCATAAGACTTAGAGTAATAGCTGCGTAACTAATATATATTATTAGATAGACCTACGTAATCTAGAACACGCAAGGTACTCCTAGACAGTATATATATATAATAGCTGCACTATACATTATTTAGACAAGTATAAATTAGAATAGTTTCTTAAGAAACTAAAGGAAATACCTTAATGCTAATACTTATAGTATAACTGCCCTAACAACAAATGCGTAGTATACTTATAAAATAAATAACATAGCCTATACTTTTATAAACACAACAATCTAGAAAAAACCTTATAAATACATATAACGTAGTAGAAGAATTACAAAAATAAAACCTGTGTATAAAAGTATAACTAGCTTTTATAACACACATGCTTTAATATTAAATACAAACTATATATAGTTACTAAGAAGTTTTACAAATTTAGTATATAGTTTTTTTTAGATAAACGCCCTAAACACCTAAAACTACTAAAGCAATAAATATAATTAACTCCTTAAGCCTCCTTAAGCTACTAGTAAAGCTTAATAAACATTAAATAATAGTATTAGTAGATTCTAGCTTCTAAGCTAACTTTGTTTCTTCTTAAGTAGTGTAAGTAGCAAGCTTATAAATACTAAAAAAACAAAAACTTTACCTACTACATATAGTAAATAGTTAGCTTATACTAGGCAAGACAACTGTTATACATAAAGTTAGCAAAGTAACGCTTAGCATCTAGGAACATAAAAAAGAATTAGACCTAGACGTCTTTAGATTAGCTACCTATAACATTATATTAGAAATTTCTTAGTTATAAGAACACAACCTGCAGATTAACTAGAAGTTAAAAAAGTTTTTATTTAAGTGCTATAAATTAGACGCAACTATAAGCTAGCCTACGCATTTAATAACTATAATAGTAAATAAAAAAAAAATTTATACTATTACTAAAAAACAGCAAACCTTAACTAAGAATAGCTTTACAATATAAGAGTTTAACTTAATAAATACTAGTAGAGTACTCTTAAGTTATAAAGTTAAAGTTTTAGAAAAGTGTATAACTCTAAATATCTTAAAAGAGTATAAAGAATTTTAGTACCTCTTTACAAAAGTAGTAGATAGCAAAGCCTTACTAAGACATTAACTCTAGGACTACAAAATTGTCCTAGAAAAAAAGAAGACTTTACTTTTTAAGCTAATTTATTAATTATTAAAGATAAAACTTAAGGAACTAAGGACTAAGCTAGATAAGAATTTAAAGAAAAAATACATTAAACTTTTAATATTACTAGTAGAATTCTCTATACTCTTTATACTAAAGAAAAATAAGCTACTAAAAATGTATATAAATTACTAGAAACTTAACAATATTACAGTAAAGAATTAATACTTATTACTAAATATTATAAAGCTTTAAGATTAGTTATTTTATGCTAAGGTCTTTATAGCATTAAACTTCTAAAATAAATACTACTTTATTAAAATAAAGAAAATTAAAGAATAGAAAATAGCATTCTAAATATAATATAGACACTATAAATACACTATTATGCTATTTAGGCTTATAAACGCCCTAGCAACGTTTTAAAAACTTATTAATAACATGTTAAAATTATATTTAGATATTTTTGTTATAGTATACCTAGATAATATTTTTATCTACTTTAAGAACTTAAGAGATTATATAAAACATGTCTGTATAGTACTAAGGTGCTTAGAATAGTTTAACCTCTAGCTTAAACTAGAAAAATATAAGTTTTATAAAAATAAAGTTACTTTTCTTAAATACATAGTAGAAGCACAGGGAGTATAAATAAGTATAGAAAAAATGTAAGTAGTTAAGAAATAGCTACACTTAATAATAGTTAAGAAAATATAATTATTTTTAGAATTTTTAAACTTTAACTAATAGTTTATTAAAGACTACTCTAAGATTGCTATCTTGTTAACAAGACTTACAAGGAAAGAAATACTCTTTAAGTAAAGTAAAGAAGTAGAAGACACCTTCTAAACGCTTAAAAAAGCAAGTATAAAACTACTATACTTTAAAATATTTTAAGCAAGACAATTATTACGCTTTAAAACTAATACATTAGACTTAGCACTTAAAGGCTGCGTTAGTTAATTATATAAAGACAAATAGTACTTAATTGCGTACTATTTACAAAAATTCTCTAGACTAAAAAAACAATACAACGTCTATAATAAGAAGCTGCTAGCTATTATTATATGCTTATAGCATTAGAGAGCCTACGCAGAAAGCTACTTAGAACTTATAATATTTATAAATTACAAGAATTTAGTTAATTTTACAACTACTAAAGTACTTAACTAATAATAAGTAAGATAGTTAAAGCTACTTAGATAATATAAGTTTAAGATTATATATATACTTAGAAAGAATAACAGTAAAGCAGACGCTTTTAGCTAATAACACAATATTTTAAAAATAAAGAAAATTATTAACACTGCAATACTTAAAATTAATAAAGATAGATTACTAGGACTAGCAAGAACACTAAACGTAGTTCTATAAATTACACTTTACGTACTAAAAAAATTACAAGAAGTAATTATTAAACAATATTATAATAACCTTGTATACAGTTATTTTAGTATTACATAAACTATAGAACTTATTAAGAAGAATTACAAGTTTCTAAAAATAAAGGATAAAGTTACTTCTTTTATTACTAAGTACGTAGACTGTTAAAAAAATAAGTATAGTACTTATACACTCTACAAAGAAATGCAAGCAATAAAGCTACCTAACGCACTATAGTTAGATATCTCTATAGACTTTGTTACAGGCCTACTAGTTTTAAGAAACCTTATTACTAAAGTATTTTATAACGCAATTCTTGTAGTAGTTAATTAATTTACAAAACAAGTAAAGTACATAACTTTTAAAAAAGACTTTATAGCAGTACAGCTAGCACACATTATTAATAACTAAATTATTAGATATTACAGCATACTAAAGTTAATTATTAGTAATAAAGACAAGCTCTTTACCTTTAACTTTTAGACAACACTATTAGCTGCAATTAAAATAAAACAAAAGCTATTAACAGCCTATTACCTACAAATAGATAGACAAATAGAATAAATAAATTATATAATAAAAGCTTATTTTAGAATATATATTAATTAATAATAAAATAATTAGGTATTGTTACTACCTATAGCACAAATAGCATACAACAATAAGATATTAGAGTTTACAAAATAGATACTATTCTACGTAAACTACAAAAGACACCTAAATCTTTTTATACGCACATTTCTAAGCTAGAAAACAGAAGCAGCTATTATAACAGCTAATAAGCTTAGAATAGTACATAAGTTACTTAAAACAATACTTAAGAAAGCTTAATGCTAAAGCATTTTATATGTTAACTAGAAACAAAAAATAGCACTTTAGCTAAAAAAAAGAGATAAAGTATATTTGCTTACAAAGAATCTTTGCACTAAACAACTAAATAAAGAACTTAACAATGTTAAGGTTAGACTATTTTTAATTCTAAACTAAAAGGGACTAGTTACGTATACACTTAACCTTCTACTAGATACAAAGATCTACTTAAGATTCTATATTAACATGTTAGAACTAGTAGACCTAGAGACGCTACTCTAGAAAACCTTCTACTATAAAACAGAAGAAGAAAACGAATTTAAAGTTAAGAAAATTCTTACACACTAAGACAACAGCAACAGCAAGAAATATCTAGTTAAATAGTTAGGTTACCTAGACAGCGACAACACATAGAAACTAGATACGAACCTTACAAACTGCCGTCTGCACCTTGCAGAATACTACTAAGATTAGAAGCTTCCTAATAATTGAGCGGCAAGCCCTTAAAAGCACTCTAGGTGCTAGGCGAAAGGTTTAAGGCTAAACCCTTAGAGACACTAGAAAACTCTATAGTTTTCCTAGCCTTTAGCGCTGCTGACTCTGCCGCATTAGCCTTAGACTCCTGTTGTTCTAAGCAAGCTAGCTCCTAGTCTAACTTTAAGTAATCTAGCAAAGGAACTTCTACTAGAACACATTTCTTTATACTACTGTAATAACAATTTCTACACTCCTTCTTTAATAACGATATGCGACACTCTAGATTGTTCTTTGTACAATATTAACAAGCAACTATAGCGAGTTAACTAGTCTTATTTATGTAATTACTAGTGGTGTAATAATAAGCGGTACTACAGGAAACTATTAGGCTAATTTATAAAGACATAAATAAGAGAAGGGAAAAATAGTGTTACAAACTTAAAGAGAGGGAACACACTAACTATATAGGAAGGATAGTGGCAGAAAGAGACTCTAGGCAACCTAAACAAAGGGCAGACCTTTGTGTACTAATAGATAATGCTACCTCGCATCTAGCACGTAATCTTACGGTCTTGGCGGAGATCCTCTATAGGACAGGCTACGTGCGTTCTACGATGTATTACAGAGTCCTACAATGTCTTACTTATAGGACAACGTAGGACGTATAGGACAATATAACACTCTCTTAAGTATATAGCATAGGCAATAAACCCTTATAGTTTATTGTGTTTAACTTTAAGTGTAATCTAAGGATTACCTAATTTTTAACCCCTCTGTGTTATTACATTGTTCTACTAAACGTGCTAACACACCCTTGTGCTATTACATTAATCTACTAATCGTGCTAGTACAACCCCCCGTCTATCGCACTTACTTATTCTAAGAGAACTAACACAGATTATCTACAGACAATCTTTACACTATCTTCTGTAGTGTAAAGCAAGTACTATTGCCTAAAGCCACCCCCTTACAATAGAGTATAAAATATTATAGATTTAGTAGTACGTTAATAACTTAAAAGTATTTAGTTCTTATAAGCAAGAAGTACAAAATTAATTATGCCTTCTTAGTTAGTTGCTATTACGTCTTATTATTAGGTTATAGTAAGATAAAGACAAAATATATAGTCTTAGCAGAAATTAACTAGATTAATAGATTAAGTAGCTTAATAGGGTTTTCCGTTACTTAATTTACTTATTTACTTAGTTAGTATCTTTTGGTTATTATTTTTATTTTCGTTATATAAGCGTGTTATATAGTCGCTATGCGGGTAAGGGCTAATCTAATACAGGGCTTGGCAATGGTCTGCCTTAGAAAATCTGCGTCCTCATTAATGTCCTGTCGCTGCATCCCAGCACCAGCAGCCTTTCCCTTAGGATCCATCATCCAGATCGGATCCCTAGACGCAAGCCATCCTTGTTGGGACGCTCGCAGCTAGGCTTCTGTGGCTGCATAGCCTTTACTTGGTAACTTCTGCACAATGATTACCCGTGCCGCTTCTGTGCACTGATGGGGGTGCGGGGTAACCCCATGGATGGATGTTGCGATCCAAAATGCCGCCTGCATCCATTGGACAATCTTCAGGCGAGACTAGGCAGCAGTATCGGGAGTTGAAGTACTAACATGCCAGATAAGCATGCAAAATATAAACAGAGCGACTATGCCGTTGCTGGGAAACACCTGGCCCTTGTACAGTGTCATCTTGGAGCTATCTTCATTTGTAAGCAGACCTCCCTTACCAACCTTGTAAATAGCTACTAACATGCTATACTTTGAGGCTTAATCACTTTGACTACCACAGCCCCTAGCGAACCGGCCAACTTCGAGATATGCTCAAAGTGCCAGACCGGCAACGCAACAGACGCAAAGAATTGCGAGAATTGCGGAGAGCCACTTACTGGTGGTAGTCGGTAATTATCAGCTGGTACAGTGCCCGTGGTTTTGATTACAATAGTGCTAAGCCACTGCATCTAGCCTTCATCGAATAATTGGATACATTGAGCGAATCACTTAATTGCTTTTTCCTACATCTGATTTACCTTTATGTCCGATGGAAACCCCTTTCGTTCCAAACTCCCGACCAACAGCGTAGCCCAAGCCCGCTTGTGACTCGCTCCCTGCAGGAAGAAACCAGAAGAAACGAGTGGTTTTGTGCCTAGCCAGAACTTTGGATAGAACGCAGCAGACTCCCAGTCAATAATTCCAACGATACTCCCATTCTCTGACACTATAATGTTTGACGGCCCCAGGCCTGCGTGATAGAAATAAAATGACCCTAAATGACCCTCCCACTGAAAAGATTCTGAGAGGTAGGCTTGCAGTTGACTAGAATACGGACCTAAAGTCCAGGGTCTCCATGAGGGTTCTGCGTCAGGAGGGTGGCGGGTTAAGAACTGGTCTTGAATGCTGCACCCTTTTGCAGTTGTTAGCCTTTCAGATGTTCTGTAGGCTAGTTCCTTGCAGTATTCTGCAATATTGTCGGCCACCTGCGTCTGTTGGTTGGTAGAAAGTGACTCCCATGCGTGATTCAGTGTCTGTCCTTTCAAGGCTTCAAGGATCAAGAAGGAACGGTCACGGACAACATCCACCCACGAAAAGACAATCTCGGGTACTGGAACCGAATATGTTCTTACAAATTGTATTGTGTCGCTTTCGAGTTGCATACCGCTGCGCCAGGCTTTAACCTTAATATAGGTGCCACCAATTTTCCATACTGCTGCCGACGTGCCAGCGTGGTGAATGCTGTGGTCGGCTGCGGAATCACCTAACACACCCGAGTCATTTGCGGAAGATTTGCGAATATTGTATATTTTTCCGTTGTCCTTCCAACTAGCTACGGCATCGCTCGTTGCGGTGTCTGCAACTTCACACACATAAAGAGAGCCAAGCAACCAACGATACGGGCTGACACGGGTAACGGAGTCTTCGATACGAGGGTCCATCGGACTGAAAGGATTAGCGTAGCCATAACAGTAGATGCTTTCAAAGAACCAGAACATGATGCGCGGTAGATAGGTGCAAGGGCTCGTCGCTGTTGTTCGGGTGCGTTGCTAACGAGAAGATGGCGGAGGGAAATCCTAGGACGATTTTGGAAATCTTGAGGCGCAAGTCTGAGACGGCAAAGCGGCGGACACGTCGTGAGGTGCGGCAGAACAGGCTTGGATGCGTTTCATGCCCAGCAAGCGTAGTCGCGAGACACGCTACGCTCTTTTGAGACTAATTCCATAGAAGCTATCCATCACTAGTATTTGCCGCGTTGCCGGCGCTACGTCTCCTGTTATTCTTGTCACGTGCACAAGAAAGACGCTTATTAAGCACCCGGAGAAGACGTCAAGAACCTTAAACGTAACCAAATCGCCGCTTCACGTCCTCTGACCCTAACAAATCCCACGTCATAACCTTCCACGCCCTCCGTTCACTGCATCCACCCCGCGCTGCCCCGAAACCGTGTCTTGGAGCTTTCAGCAGCCCAGAAGACGCGCTCCCGCTTGCCATCAACACAACTCCCGGAGCACACAGCTTCTACGCACCTGACAATTTTGAGCATCTGTAAGTATACTTTAATTACGCAAGGTCTGTCTAACGAAGCAGCCCAGTTCAGCTCTTCATGGATACTTTTCTGCCACCTGGCATCGACTCAACCAATATTCTAGGCTTCGGAACCACCGGGCTTGTCGCCATTTTTCCTAATACTCAAAAAGTCATCAAGTTTCCACACCCTGAGCCTGATGCTCGCGCCCGATGTAAGGTCGAAGTCGAGGTGTACGAACGACTCGAACAGTCGCGTAAGAAGGAGGCATGCTCAACAATATTACAGTACTACGGCAATTCTATTCATGGAATAACTTTGGAATACGCTGAGATTGGGAGTTTGAGGGAGCACCTGCGCACTGCAGGTACACCAAGCACGGAATTCCTTCTGCGTTGGGCTCGACAAGCCGCGGAAGCTTTGGTGTTCTGCCATGCAAGTGCTGTTCTTCATGGGGACATTAACTGCAGTAATTTCTTCCTTAACGGGGAGCAGAATCTGAAACTAGGAGATTTTGCTGGATCATCAATCGATAACTCCCCTGCAACTATCTGCTACAGCACCACTCATCAGCTTCCCACCTTAGATTCCTCATCGAAATCAGAAGACGTCATTATTACAAAGGAGACTGAGATATTCGCCTTCGGCTCCACCTTATACGAAATGGTGACAGGTCGCCCACCATATCACGATAAGACTGATGCTGAAGTGGAGCGCTTGTTTGGTTCAGGAGAATACCCAAAAACAAGCGATGCTACAGTTCTAGGATCTGTAATAAGTAAGTGCTGGAATGTTGAGTACAGCTCTATGGAGGAGGTTTTGAAGAGCATAAAACAAGAAGGTACGCGAGGCTCATTACTTGCTACAGGGGCAAATTCATTGACTTGGACTAGATCAATTGCGCCGACTACCCAATAAGCCATACACTGTCCTTCTCTTCATCCAGAAATGGGGCCTTGTCCTCCTTTCGATGGTACTAGAACGCCTTAAATACCTGAAGTATCGGCTGTCTTGAGTTAGAGTGCTTCTGCTTGTTCTTCACGCGTTTTGCTTACCGCATCTTGGGCATGCTCCTGGTTGCTTGGAAGACCCGAATTGCCATTGGACTCGGTTGACTGGGGCACACATAAGATTTCCTTCCTGTGCTTTTTTACACGGTATGTCCCTCTCTTTGCGAATGTGGTGCTTTGGATCCTGCTCACATCCCTTGTAAATAACGGAGTATTCGTAGTAATCACACATTGTCTTCTTCAAACGTTTTGTCTGAGCGGGCGTTGGAAAAAGAGTTGACGTGCCTAGCAATGAATGAGAGCGACACGGAGGCGGAGACAGTTAAGGGCCACAGAAAGAGGGCTAATACGAACGTTTGAGCAGCGGGAGCGTAATGCGTCGATGGCGATATGGTGTCAGTTGATGGGCTTCAGAAGAGGCGGATGGAGGTGTAAAACAGGTGTCCCAGGTTTGAACGGTCGTGTTGTGCTCCCGTTGTGCTGAGGGTCATCTTGTTTTTGTATGACTTTTCTTCCATTCTAGCCTGTACGGGTTGACGTGTCTAGAGTGACGTAACCGGTTGCAGGTGATCCGTAGGCGACTAAAAAGTGCAAAGCAGCAGGGGCGGGTGGAGAACCGCGGAGTAGTAATGGGTGGCGTCTGGGAAAATACTTCCTACCCTCGCCGGCATATGCCAGCGTTCATTGTTTGGAACACCTAGCTGCATATCATGTGGGCCGTAACGATAGTGGCAGAGCGTGCATTCCCACGCAAATGCGCACCTGCGGCTTATACCGAGGTGGACGGGCCAACGAGCCACCACAACGCCCGGGACGGCGTAACGCCCGATTTGAACACCAAAATCACCACCACACCTAAGGCTGTAGAGCCTCACACAATAGCTACTATCACGAGATTTTTTAGTAGTAAGATCTAGAGGGCTTAAATAATATATATAGCTATAGAAATTAAGTTAAAGTTCTAATTGCGCGCCCTGTACGCGAGGTAGACGCTAGTTAAGCTGTAATACTACCTTAAGGCTCTCTACTACTTGTAGGGCTTGTAATAGGCCTCTTTTTTTAAGTAGCTTTTTTAAGAGCTTTAAGGCTGCTCTTTTTACTCTTTTAAGAAGTTTTTATAGATTATTAGAGTTGTTTTACAGCCCTGCGAGTAGCTGCCCTAGAGGCCTGTTTAGTAGCCTTTTTAGCCTTCTCCTTCTTTCTTACTAATTAAGCTACAGCCCTTGCTTATTACTTTATTTCTTTCTTCTTCTTCTTTGCCTGCCTTATTTTCTTACAATGCCTATTTATTTTAGCTTTTTAGTATTATACCTCCTTCTTCTTGCGCTTTTAAAGCTGCTAGTAATTATGTGCCTTTTTTACCTTTCTTAAAGACTAGACTATATCTCTACTTTAGTACTTCTTAGGCTCTTAAAGTAGGAAAGGCTTCTCTTGTATTTTACGCATTTTTTTATTAGTTAGAGCTTTACGTAGACTTTTAACTTTATGTTTAAAAAAAGTCTTTTAAGTTAAAATTTAGTAATAAACTTAGCTTAGCCTTTAAGCTTATTTATTACTTTAATTTTTTACTACTTTACGTAGTAGGCGTTTAACTTTCCTCTAGTTTAAGGTACTTAAGCTTAAAAACTTACTATTGCTTAAAAAGCTCTTAATATTAAACTTTTTTAATATAACTTTAAAACTAAAAAGTAAAAAGCTTATAGCTTTAAAAGCTTTTAAAATTATTATTTTCTTAAAAAAGGCTTGCTAGGCTTAGTAAAAGAAGTGAAAGAAATCTTTTTTACTTATTAAGGTAAGGCCCTAGTTTCTTTTTAGAAATCTAGATATCTTAGCTTAGTAAGCTAATAAAAAAGGCTTAAATAAAGTAATATTAAGAGGCTGCAGCGTGTAAGTTAAATCAAAAAAATAAACTATAAAGAAAATTTTGTTTTAATTATAGTACTTAATAAAATATATAGTAAAGTAAAATCTATAGCTGTCTAGAATAAGTAATTAATAAGAAAAATAAGCTTTTACTTTAGTATTATAATTAAATACTTATTTAAGCTATATAAGACTAATATTATTCTTTATTTATCTAAAAAGTAATAAAGTAATTTAAACTTAATAAGTTTTAAAATTAAAAGCTTGCAACTAAGTATTTTGTATTAATCTTAAGGTTAATTAATATATAAGAGTAGGCGCTAAATAAGATCTATTAGTATAAATATAGGCTAAGAGTGTTATTTACTCTTACAAGCTATTTTAAATAGTACTTTTTTTTTTCTACTTATATAAAGGCCTATTAAAGATCTTTTTTAATTTTTCTAAGATACTAAGAAGGAAGCCCTTTTTATCTATATTATATATATAACGCGCTTTAATATAGTACTACTTAATTCTCTTGTATAGAAGATTAAAGTATAAGCTATACTTCCTTCTAGAATTAGCTTTGTAGTAATTGTTATTTATGCTTGTTATTTATTTTAAAATAAGCTTATTAGGGTACTAGTAGACAAAGCAATTAACTTAGTATATTTTAACTTCTTTTTTTATAATTTGTAAGGCAAATTTTCGTATTATAGCTTGTGTAGGTAGAAGGCCTCGCCTAGTAAGCTATTTAATATACTATAAGAGCTCTAGCTCCTATTATAGGTAGAGAGCCTGTTAATTCTAAGCCTTAAGGCTGCGTGAGGTTAATGCACCTTTATGCCTATAAGCGAGGGTTGTAGGCTTAACACTATATTCTTTTACAATCTGCGCGTATAAAGGTTTCTCTTCTACGCAGCCTTAATTAAGCTTATATTAGTAGTGTTACGCGTTGTTGAAGAAATGGTGTTGCATGGGCGGATCGGGCGTTACGCCGTCCCAGGCGTTACGCCGTTTACCTCGGTACCCGACGAGCCACTTTTACATAGTAATCTAAGCTAATTTCTAATATTAAAATAGCTATAACTTCTTTAAATGTTAATCTTTTTTTAAAGGTTTAGAATTTAGAAGCTTACGTCTATAAAGCTAAGATTTTAGTTTAGTTTTATATAGCTTATTTTAGAGATATCTACTTTTTATACAAATCTAAACTTTTTACCTTAGCTATGCTAGATTAAAGTAGATTTCTAGATTAAGAAAACTAAGCTTCTAAATTATAAATTATAAAAAACATTCATAAAAAAAAGATTTATACAGTGGGGTGACAAAACAAAAAAAGAAATCAAAGAAGTTATTGTTTTAAAAGCTTTATATTTCTAT
This sequence comes from Alternaria gansuensis, assembly GCA_009289805.1. Classification (NCBI taxonomy): domain Eukaryota; kingdom Fungi; phylum Ascomycota; class Dothideomycetes; order Pleosporales; family Pleosporaceae; genus Alternaria; species Alternaria gansuensis. The sequence goes on along the minus strand of WBOK01000155.1, from coordinate 134,257 downwards.
GACTAGAAGGGCTATTCCTAAAAGAGTTAGTGATTTGAAAAGCCAAGAACTTCTTCTTCAAGATAGACTGCTTAGTAGGCTACTTAGTGAGCACGGTTGCCCTTGCAACTCCGCCCAAATTAAGAGATAAAAAAAGTAAAGATTAATCTTCGTATAATTTTTTTTTAAACGTATAAAAATTACTAAACGCCGGCTTCGTGATCCACCACCATAGCTTTCAGTATAGTACCTTGGTGAGGTCTAACTTTACTTAATGTAAGCCATCAGTCTTCGTGTCGAAAGGGGAGAAGAATAGTCTAAGCATTGTATTGTTTGTATGCAAGTTGTTCGTATGTAGTACTGTGTAGTATAGGAAATTCTAAAGGTAAAAAGCAGTAGGCAGGAAGCTTTTATAAAGAAGTATTACAGGCTTCTGCTGCGGTAACGTATGTGTCCTTACCCTCCTCCTTTATCTCTATCGCAATCTTGTTGCTAGCTATAAGCTAGCAATTACTGTTAAACACGTTTTAATTAGTGTTATTCTGCTCTAAGCGCTTAGCGCGTAGACTTTATCCACCTACTGTTTAAATCTTGTTAACTACACACAATCTTTTTTTTAACTTTTGCAACTAACTAGTAAAGGGTAGCTGCTTTTTACTTTTTTTAGAAACCCTATTTTAACTACAACAACAACCACCACCTTTGACACCTTAAAAATAAATAAAAATTACTAAAAAGTATATATTTCTTAGTTTAACGTGATACTCTCTTTTGTGTAAGACATTAAGAGTTATACTATATTAGACTAAGTAGTAATAATAAAAGGTTTACTTTTAAGATTTATTTAACTAATAAAATAAAAAAGCTTACTAATACTTAGTAAGCTAGCCTATAGCTTCCTTAGTAGCTAAGTAACACTATAGCTATTATATAATATCATCATTAAATACTTTTAGAATAAATTAATTGTCACATAAGTTTGTTAAATTAGTCTAGTAAAAAGCTTATAATTTTAGCACTATAATATTACGTAAAGTAAACTTATGTTAATAATTAAGTTAATTTAGGTCTATATTTTAAAGTCATTAGAGTTTTTACTTAGTTTAAATACAAAAATTAAGAGTTATTATTAAGCTTAAAAGTAACATTTTCTAACAGATTAATACAAAATAGCTACTTTTTTTTTAGCAAGTTTTATAAGCTTTTTGTAAATAATCAATACTTATTCTACTTTATTAATTATTCAATTAATTTTTTATATATTTAGTATAGTTTTTACTAAGTAATCTAAAAACACAAAAAGAAATTTTAGTAAAATAACTTTGTTTTAGCATGAAAGTAAGTAAAAAAGCTGGATTTTTTAAATAATTTAACTTAAAGCATGTAGTAATACTTTTAAAAAGATTTTTAAGTAAATTACTATATAAAGTAAAAAGCTTATATAATAAATATAAATTATTTACCTGCTATCTAATTTAAAATAAATTATAAGCAAAAAAAAGATACTTTAGAAAAAGTAAGTAGAAATACAAAAATCTACTTTATATGCTAAAAGCTTACTAATATATTATGTAATTAGCGCTTATATAAGCAACTGCTGTTTTTTACACCCTTTAATAACACTTTAAATAAATAAGATACTACCCTTTAGAACTTGTCTACATAATGCTTACGTAACCCTATTAAGTATAGTTTGTTTAGTAGCACTTTTTATATGTTTGTTAAAAAGTTATATAAAAATTAGTTTTAATTTTTTTTTCTCTTGCAGTTTGGGTGGAGTTGCAAGGGCAACCGTGCTGACTAAGCAGCTTACTAAGCAGTCTATCTTGAAGAAGAAGTTCTTGGCTTTTCAAATCACTAATTTTTTTTTAAGGTATAGCCCTTCTAGCTATAGCAATATAAAGCTTTTAAAACAATAACTTTTTTGATTTCTTTTTTTTTTGTCACCCCTCTGTATATAAAAAGGTTGTCTAGAAAATAAGATTCTCTAATCGTATAACGTGTTTTATAAGCGAGTTAGTAACCTATGCGAGTCGGTAACGCAAAATCCCTGCAAAATTTCAAAATAACAGTGGTCTAAATCTCAACAACGACTAGGTAGAATTCTCTAAAAACTTAACACAATCGCTGCATCTATATAAAGAGAAAGCTAGAAAAGTTTAAAGAATTCTTAGTAGGTAGTTGTAGAGATAGACTACTTATACCCCTGTAAAACCACAAAACTCAGTATATCTCTTTTAATATTAAAGCTAGAGTTTTAAAGATTAAACACTATAGTTATTAAATAGATGCAGCGATTGTGTTAAGTTTTTAGAGAATTCTACCTAGTCGTTGTTGAGATTTAGACCTCTGTTATTTTGAAATTTTGCAGAGATTTTGCGTTACCGACTCGCATAGGTTACTAACTCGCTTATAAAACACGTTATACTTAGATCTTTTTAAAGTTAAAAAGATACCCTAAAAGTACTAGAAAAGAGTAAAAGTTAAAACATATCTATTAGAAGATAGTTATACATAACCTTAGGGATGTAAGAGATAGCTTTAGGTAATAGTACTTGTTTTACACTATAGAGGATAGTAAAAGATAACTTAAATACTAAGTTATATATATTTTAAGCAATAATACCTGCAGGTGTTCTTGTTGGTAAAGGGCAGCTTATAAGCATAATTAAGTAGGCAAGCTAATAATAAGTAAGCTTAGTAAAACTAGCTATTACATAACTATCTATAACAGAGCCTCCCCCTCTAGGCTAACGTTCTAGCAGCTCTTTAATCTAAAACCTTAATTCTTATATTTAGGCAGCATAATAAAGCGTGGCCTTTACGCAACTTAAGTACACTTAAAATACATACTATATATATATTTAACGCGTTATATGCTATTATATACTTAGTATTTAAGTATTCATAGTATTATTATAGTAGCACTTGAAATTTATTATCTATTTCTCAAAAAAATTTAAAAGTAAAAGTAAGGGTTTATAATTATTATAAGTAGTCTATAAAAAGTAATATTTGTTATAGTAATAAATTTTTTTTCTAGTATACTTTTCTTTTTATTTACTATACTTAACACGTAGCCCTAGCATACTTTTTAAGTATATTAATAATAAGCTATAATTTTTACTATAGTCTACTATTTAAATTCTAAGTATATTAAAAAGTCTTCCTTATAAAACACTCAGCTATATAAGTTTAGTATACTAAAAATAGCTAGCTTTAGCCTTTTAAGACAACCTTTTATTGTAATTACACATTTTGTAGACACCTTTTTAGTTAAAAAAAAGATTTATTGCTAATAATCGGTATTCAGGCTACGCTCTCTTGTTTCGCCAGCACGCAATTAGTGTGTTGTATATTTAAATAAAAATAAAAATACACAATATTTCTCTAACTAACCTTTTTAAGTGATAACTATTTACTACTAACTATTTACTAATAGCTATTTATTACTAACTATTTACTACTAACTGCAACTTCTGTTGTCTTTATTGCTATCCTAGCAGTATTACAGTCGCAGCGTTTCTAGCATACGCCAATACTTAAATGGAAACATATAATAATAGCATTACTATTTAAGTATGGCTTTTTTATTTTTAGAAGCAACTTATAAAATTCTTTTCCTTATTAGTTTGTTCTAGCTACTTAATAGCTGTTTTAATACGCTCTTGCTCTTTATAAAGCTACTATAAGGTCTTTTTACTAAAGTTATGTTTATGTAAAAGAAGATTAGTAAAATAATATACTATTACTGCACTTAAACTATTGATATACGTAACGTATTTAATAAACTTACTACTAAATAAGCTTCTTATAACTTTTATTATAACTTTAATATCTATAATACTAGACGTATTAATAAAGTATGAATAAATAATAGAATTTAACCTCTATATCTACCTAATTACTATAAGAGCTACTACTGACAGTTTCTCTTTAACTAACTAAAGAGGTTGCTTAATAAAAGTAAACGCAGGCTTTATAATCTACTACTATAGCTTCTTATATAGTAACCTAGTAAAGTCTAACTTTACTTAATATAAGCTATTAGTCTTTATATTAAATAAAGAAAAAAATAGTTTAAGCATTACATTATTTATATGCAAGTTATTTATATATAGTACTATATAGTGTAAGAAATTTCAAAAGTAAAAAGTAGTAAGTAGAGAGCTTTTATAAAAAAGTATTATAGGCTTTTACTATAGTAACGTACGTATTTTTATTTTTTTCTTCTATCTCTATTGCAATCTTGTTACTAGCTATAGGCTAGCAATTGCTGTTAAATACGTTTTGTCGCAACGTGTATATGTATCCTCTAGCCGGAGTACGATTCATCGATCGGTCGGTATTTTGTTTCCGACAGTTATGAGCCCGGTGACGGTCAAAGCTGCGTCAGCGCTTTTGATGTGGTTGCTTACCTAGGTGGGTGACCACAAGCGAGAAATAGCAGCAAAATAAGCCTAGGGGATGCAGCACACACAGACACGTGTTGTATAGAGTTTTACTCTGTACGTGTAGGCTATCGTGCCTTCTCTAGGCTATCGTGCCTTCTGTAGGCCATCGAGCCTTATTCTAGGCTATTGTGCCTTATTCTTTCCCCCGCTATTGTAGCGCCAAGAGAAGAGCTAGTTGCTCTTAGGTAGATTACCTAGCTAGTTGCTAGTAATCTAGGGAGTGTGTCGCAACGTGTATATGTATCCTCTAGCCGGAGTACGATTTATCGATCGGTCGGTATTTTGTTTCCGACACGTTTTAATTAGTGTAATTTTTAGTACCTTTAGCAAAATCTTTAACTCTAATTTTACTTAGTAGTCTAAGCTTTTTTACTTTAAGCGCTCGCTTAGCGCGTAATCTTTATCTACTTACTATTTAAATCTTGTTAACTACACACAATTTTTTTTGACTTTTGCGACTAATTAGTAGAGGGTAGCTGCTTTTTACTTTTTTAGAACCTTATTTTGACTACAACAACAACAACCACCATCTTTAACACCCTACAAATAAATACTTAAAAACGCTCTAAATTTTATTATTTTATATACAACTTACCTGCGCTATATATAAAATATTATAAGATTTAAAAAAATTTATAAAAAGATTAAGTATTATTATTATAACTATCATGCTTAAAGTAACTATAGTATTTATACTAAAGTACGTGTTCTAATTTATTAACTATACTTTTACTAATTTAATTAAGTACTTATAGCGCTTGATAAGTATTTCAATTATTTATATTAATTTTATACTTATTATAATACTATAGTTACTAATACTACTATTATTACTATAGGCGTTACGCTTATATATTACTAGCATTAATTGTACTTTAAGCTTACTAATTACTGATATATTGTAGCGTATACTAGTACTTTTTTTAAAGTTTTAACTTAAGTACTAATAACTTTACTTTATTTTTTAAACTTAAATTTAGTAAATTAGTGTTGTACAGTACCTAGTTCTAAATAGCTTATTAGTTAAATAGCTAGAATAGCTAGTTCTGTTAGTAATAATGAAAATAATAATAAGAGCTTAAGTAATAATCATAAGCTACTTTTCTAGCATAGTAAGAGCGTAAGTAGCGCTTATAATAATAATGCTAAAAGTAGTAGTAATAATAATCATATAAGTAGTAGTAGTAAAGAAATTAGTAGTAACAAGTAAAAGTCAATATTTTTTTATACTTATAAAATTTTGTTTTTTATATACCTAGTTTTGCGCCTAACACGCGCTGTAATTATATTTAATATTTTCTTATAGTATATTTATAATGTAATAAGCTTTGCTTGTATTTATACTTTCTACTTAGTTTTTTTTAGATTATTCAACTATAATGCTAAAGTCTTAGTAATTTATAATTTATGATAACCTTTCTATTATAACTAATACTTTAGCTAGTCATTTATGATTTTTTTATTTTTATTTTTCTTAAGTTTTTCAATATTTTTACTTTCAAAGCTGATTTTTAGTGCTTCAGTATTATTTTCTTAACTACTACGCGATTTTTTTTACTTTGGTAAAATATTATAAAGAATATTACCAACATAATAGTATAGTAGTAGTTATAATTAATAGGCCTACGTTCTGACTACTTCTTATACTTAAAATGGTCTTATAAACTTATTAAAAAGCTTTTTACTAAGTTAGTAGGCTAGGCTAATATTTTTTATACTAAAGCGCACTAAGTTGCTTTAGCAAAAGACTTTTAGTTTATATTCTTTATTATAGTATTAGCGTTATTAGTTTTTTACTACTAGAAAGTATTTTTTTACTATTACTTATACGCTGTGCATGCGCTGCACTCTATTTAGAGTATTTAGTACTTTTGTCTCTAGCTTACTATACTTAAGAAGTTAAGTAAGTAATAAATATTTACTATATACTGCGTAAAAAAATTTGTTTTTATCAATTTATAAATAGAGTTGTTATATGTAAATTATGCTATTTGTAAAAGTAAAGTTTAATCATTTCATTTTTTTAAGGTAAGAGTCTTTAAGTCTTACTTTATTATCTAGTTTTAGCATTTAATATACCTTTTTACTTAAAAGTAAAAAGCTATACTTAGCCTAAGCTTGACTTATAATTTGTAATTTATTTTTATCTAAAATACTAAAGTAAGAATTAAACTCTCATTAAATAAAATACCTTTTTAAGTTTTGTATTTTAAAATAACACATTTATAGTAAAATTTTGAAAACTCTTTTATATCTTACATTTTAATATTAGTATATTAATTACTATTTTTAAAAATTAGTAAACAATTATAAAAGTTATGTTAAACACATTGCTTTAACTATTCTTTACTAGTAGTAGCTTTATAATAAAATTGAAGCTTACTTTTTTAAAATTTCTATCAAAAACTAGTAATAGTAATAACTAACTATATTTGCTGTACTTTGAAGCTTTACTTTTTTAGTATGCTATATATGTCTTTATGTAATTTTATATATTATAGCTTAGCTCTGGCTAGTAATATAGCTTACTAATAAGCTTATATATTTTATGTGCGCTAAAATGACTTAATATACGCGTATTGTAATTTTATAATAATATTTCTTACTTAATAGCTTATTCTAGTAAAAAATAAATTTTACGTTTATATATTAAAACTTCTTTATTATGAATATGCTACACTTACCCGCTACTACTACTTTCAGTATATATTACTTACTTAAAGTCTATAACCTGCTACTAGGCAAAAGCGTTTTTATTATAACTAGCGTAGTTTATTTATTAAAGCTTTTAACTATACTATTATAAGTTTACTACTAACTGATACTCTAGCTAGTAAGTATAGTATATATAGTATACACTTTATAGCACTAGTAGTATAAACACTTTTTATTTTATAAAAATTAGCTATATTGTACGGGTGTTATAGTGTATAAAGACATACTGCTTTAAGGGCAGGAGATTACTAGTAGTTAGATTATGTAAAAACAAGGTTAGCAAGATAATAGTCTTATTGTAGGTTAAGTATAAAGACTATTAGTAGAAGAAAAAGCCTATTCTATAGTACAATACAAGAAGTAATGAAGAGTAGTTAATAGTTAGTAACTTTTTTCTGCAATGCATAGAACAGGTTATATACCTTAGGATTAAGTAGTTAAGCACTAACTTAGTGTACAGTTAGGTATTACCCTGTGTACTAGTACAAACCTCCTCTTTCTATAAGCTTAGCTCTATTAAGCTATCTATTCTGCAAGAAGAAAAGAAAGAAAAACAGTAAAAACAAAAGAAAATAAATAAAAGAAAACACAACTTAACTACTTAAGACGCTGCCTAGTGTTAATAGAACTTATTTCTAAGTAGTAGCTATAAAATTTTAGTATGCAAAGAGCACTTAGATTTTGTAGGCTTAATAATTTTCTTACTACACACTTAACTTAAGTATATCTTTACTATATACTTATCTTCTACTTTCTTAAGCGCTTACTTTAACAAGGTTCTTAGGCAGTAGTCAAAGTACTTAGTCTAAGTAAGTAGTAGTAGTAGTAGTAGTAGTAGTAGTAGTAGTAGTAGTAGTAGTAGTAGTAGTAGTAGTAGTAGTAGTAGTAGTAGGCGCTTAGTTTTTAAATATTAATTAAAGACAACTATAATATAGCTGCCTAGTTAGAGTTAAGAGTACTAAAACGTTATCTAAGATTACTATACCTAATCAAGAATAAGCACGCGGAAAGCGCTGTGTAGAGGAAAGCATAACAAGTTCCTCGCTTTTCTAAAAGACTTAGCACTTACTAGCCTCTAGGCTAAGCTCTTCTTAAAGGCGCTAGAAAGAATAAGACATTTAATAAATAAATCTTACTGCTAGCTTCTTTACTGTTAAGACTGCATTGCTTAATTCTTCAGCCCTCCTGTCTTGCGACAAGGATGCTGCACTAATAATAAGATTGTATTTTTAGAAACCTTTAACACTACTATATTTGTCTATTAGTCCTAGGAGTTAAGCATAGAGATTACCTACTCCTAAAACAACCTTAAGAATTAGATTAAATTAGTAGAAGGTACTATTAAACTAGCAGTCTATAATAATGCGCTATGATTGCAGAGTATTTAATAGAATCTCGTCTACTAAAGTCTAGATATTAGTAACTTTAATGCTATTACTGTAAGGGTGTAGGAGTGTATGAAGACATACTACTACGAGGGCAAGAGATTACTAGTAGCTAGATTATGCAAGAACAAGGTTAACAAAATAATAATCTTATTATAAGTTAGGTGTAAAGACTATAAGTAGAAGAAGATGCCTATTCTATAGTACATTGCAGGAGCTAAGCTGTAGAGTAAACAAATAATAAATAGTGCCCCTTTTTGTAGGATACTAAATAAGTTATATACCTTAGGATTAGGTAGTTAAGCACTAACCTAGTGTGTAGTTAAGTATTACTCTATACACTAGCACAAACCTTCTCTTCTTGTAAGCTTAGCCTTATTAAGCTCTAAACTCTGCAGAAAGAATAGAATGAAACACAGTAAAAATAAATATAAATAAATAAGAAAAATACTGTTTAATTACTTAGGACGCCGCCTAGTATTAACAGATTACATATTTATGTAGTAGCCGCAGAATCTAGGTGTCCTAAGAGCACCTAGATTGTATAGACTTGGCAGTTTTCTCTCTACACACTTAATAAGGGCATATCTTTACTATTTTTTTATTTCTTACTTTTTTAAGCGTTTACTTTAACAAGGTTCTTAAGCAGCAGCTAAAGTGCTTAGTCTAGGCATAAGTGTAGTAGTAGTAGTAGTAGCAGGAGCTTAAGTTTTAAATATTAATTAAAGGCAGCTATAATAAGGCTGCCTAGTTAAAGTAGAAGGTACTAAGACGTTTTTTATATTTACTATTCTTAATTAAGAACAAGCACGCAGAAGACGCTATATAAAAAAAAGCATAATAAGTTCTTTGCTCTCTTAGAAAACTTAACGCTTATTTACTTTTAAGCTAAGTTCATCTTAAAGGCGCTAAAAAAAATTAGCTTAAAAAAAATTAGTATTTTATTTATCTTAGTTCTTTATTATGTGTAAAGGGTTCTTTTTATTATGTAAAAAGTATAATTAGTAAGGAAAACCTTAAATAAAATTAGTATAAAAGGCGCTCTTCTTTAACTTTTATACTACAAGCTATAAGTTAAGAATTTATTATATAATATAGTTATAATATTCTTTAATATATTTATTAATTTATTTCTTAGTAGAGTTCTATAGCATGTTGTTTAGCTCCTTACAAATAAAAAGATTATTTTATTTAGCTTGCCCTATAAGAGCTTTCTAATTCTAGAATTTATACTTAATATACACATCTACAAAGAATAGCTAGTTAATTTCTCTAAACTTGTTAAAGTAACTAAAAAAAGTGTAAAAAGTAGTAGTAAAGTTACAGTGTACTTTGCAAATCTTTTTATAAGTTCTTATAGTAGACACTTCTATTATACTATCTTAGACTATAACAAACTAGAGAAGCACAGTATAGTAGTTATAAGTAGTTAGCCTAGTAAATTTATAAAGTAAAAAAGGTAATAAAATTTAAGCTTATTTTTTTTAACAAATTTGCTTTATTTATTTAGTATTAAGAACTACTTTCTACGCGTTTTCTAGCTAGTTAGTCTTACCTTCTTATTCTTTAATAAGACTATTTAACAATTTAATACTTATATTTTTGCACTACTATAGGTACGCTAGTATATACTTATAAAATTCTAGTAGTATCTTTGTGTAGTTGTTTATATCTTTATTATTAAATAAGATACTACTCTAAATTATCTCTACACTAAAGCCTTCTATTATTATATACTTAAAGTTAAGGTTAATGTAATTAAGTATATTTAATTACCTTTTTTAGTAAACTTAGCGTAGTAAAAGTAGAAAATTAGAGTGTATTTCTTACAAAGTATTACGTATTGCAACTAGTATTCTAGGTCTATACGTATAGCTTGTTAAATAAGTAAGTAGTACATATTACGTAACTACCTAAAGTTTAGCTTTCTATCTATGTGTTATAAATAGAACTTATATATCTTAAAAGTTTTTATAATAATGTTTTTTAGATCGCTACGCTGTTACAGCTACGTATAGGCGTTAGTAATAATACTTTCTATGCGTTAGAATTCCTCTATCTATAGTTAAAACTTTATAGTATTGATAATTTTATCTTAAGTAGGAATAAGGTAGAAGTTAAGTTAGGTTAGTTAATATTAGTAGCTTAGTAGATTTTTATCTTGCTTAGTTAGGTAATACTTGCTAGTAAAAAGCTTAAAAATAATAAAATTAGATTAGAATTTTTGCTAATATCTTTGTTTTATGTATAGTAAGAGTAGACACTTATTAAGTATATTAGAAAGCATAGCCTTCTTAAGTAGACCTATAACACTTACAACAGTACGCTTATAGATAAAGTATACTTAATTATATAATAAGTTATTAAAGTTATGTAGTTGTCTAATATTAACTTTTTAATACTATTTTTTTATAACTTTAATATAATTAGAATCTGTAATTAGCTTTTTTGCGTAGGCACGCTTAAGTAGCTTAAAGAACACTAAAGTAGGATTTATGTAGTAGCATTCTGCCCTAAGAATTTTAGTTTTTTAGTTTATTATATTAAGCTCTTTATTAACGTAAGTAACATTATTAAGCTTAGTATTTAGTTGTATAGCTATTTATTAGTATGCTAGTGTTGCCTTTAGAGCACAAAAGCTTAGTAAAGAAGGCAGAGTAAGAACTAGTTAGTTACTAGTCCTAGCCTTTACACGCCTTGCCTAGATATTAGTAATATTACACCTTTATTGTATATTAGTCTTTCTACTTACAAGTTTAAATACCTTAATTATTATATAATTATTAGCTTTACTTTCTGCTAACATTCTTAAAGATTGCCTTAGTTACTTAGTTATAATTAATAGACTATAACTCTCTAAAGTGCAGGTTTTAGATACTATAAGGTTACTATAGTAATTAATAAATCAAGCTTTAAATAAAGTTCTTCTAAGTTCTACAGCTATTAAGATAAGCACGCTATACATTAAATGTACCTATACTTTTATTGCTTTATAGTAATCTATATTTTTAAAAGATTACGTTAAGTAGAGCTAATTAGTTTCTAAGTCTTTAAATATAGCTATATACTTAAAGATCTTTTACTAGAAAGCATAGTAGAAGCTACTATTCTCTTTATTATCCTTAACTCTAGCGTTAGGGCGTAGTTTCTGCGCGCTATAAGTTATATTATTCTTCTTAACTTTTATAGCTATAACAATTTTACGTAAGTTTTTTTTTTACTATTTACTAATATTTAAAAGTAGCTGTTTGCTGTAAAAGCTATTTTATATAATAAAAGTATAAATATTTTTATATAGTAGCTTAATAGTTGCCTAGTCTACTAGTAATATATAGTGTTTTTTTTCTTAGTTTTTTGCGTTAAGATAGTATAGTGCTGCTACATTAAAGAAGTAGGTAGTATCTTTAAGATCTATGCGTTGTAGTACAAAAGCTATATCTATAAATCTTTAGTAGTTTAGTAATATGCAGGGTATATAAATACTAATATATTTTTTAAAAATTCTATTGCTAGCTTCTTTACTGTTAAAACTATATTACTTAGTTTTTTAGCCTTTTTATTTTGCAACAAGAATGCTGCACTAATAATTAAATAGTGTTTTTAGAAACTTTTAATACTACTATATTTATTTATAAGTCTTGAAAGTTAAGTATAAAGATTACCTATTCTTAAAACAACTTTAAGAATAAGATTAAATTAGTATAAGGCACTATTAAACTATTAATTTATAATAATGTGCTGTTAACGCAGAGCGTTTAAGAAGATCTTGTTTGCTAAAGTTTAAATATTTATAACTTTAATACTATTACTAAGTTTTATAACCTTTAGTACCTTATTTTAATACTAAATAACTTTAAGAGTTTAGTTTATAATATAGTTCTCTTTTCTTACACTTACTTCTAAGTCTTTAAAAACTTTTAATAAACCTAAAGTCTAAAGCAGTTACTACTATAGCTACTTGCCTTAAGCCTTATTTAACAGAGGCTAAGATATTATTTAAGTAGTTTTATTAGTAGTGTATGTATTATCCTTAGCCTCTATTAGACTAAAGGAGAAGATATTGCTATAATTGTTATCTTTAAAGAACAATACCTAGGCGTAATGGTAGTAAGGTTAGTATAGAAAAAGAGTTAGTTAGTCAGTAGAGTTGTAGTTTAACTTTATATGCAGTAGTAGTATACTACTAGCAGGTAAGTAAAAGTAAAGGTAAACAAAGTCTATTTTGCGCTAAAATAAGCAAGTCTTATAATAGAAATAGTTATTATTAATAGTTGTTGCTTTGTAAATGCGAGAAATTAGGTGTAGTATTAGTGTAGTAGTAAGATATGATAAGTCTATAGAATCTAAGTGCTTTTTATACACCTAGAATTTGTAAGATAGGTAGCTTATACCTAAATTTTATATAAGAAATTAGTAAATAAGCAGCTAAAGATAAAAGTAGCCACTAATTATATAGTATTATTTTTCTTTCCTAAAAATTTAGGCTATTTTATAGCTTAGATGTTGCTAGATATAGTGTTGTTTAGAAAAGAAATTGCTTATATTTAATAAGGGCCTACTTTAGTCTAGTGTTAATCTCTAAATTAATTAGAGGAATGCTTATTAGCTAACTTATTAGCAGTCTTATTAAAAAGAAGACGCTAAAAATTAAGTGTTCTAAAGCGGCGTATATAGTCCTTAAAAGTAGTAGACTAAAGAACGCCTTAGTTAATTTTATCTTTTTTTAAATCTCTAACAACAAAGTATCTATAGCCTAGTATAGATTATTTTTAGTTAAAAACTTCTTTAAGCTTTTTTTATTAAGATCCTTCTAGTAGACAGTTAGGTTTAGTAAGTATACTAATATTTTAATTAGTAATCTTCTTAATATAAGCAATGCTATAAGTGCTAGAATTAGCTACAGCTATTGCCTATAAATAAATATTAATAAGCAAGCTAATAGTAGCTAGTTATATATAAGTAATAATTTACTTAAGGTTTTGTAAGTTATTTATTTTTAGCAAAAGAAAAGTAGATAAGTTAAAGAAGTTATACTTATTTTAGAAAGTGTTGTTTGTGTTATTTTTATAAAAGTAGCTGCTTATATTAAAACTCTTTAAGAGCTAAAAAGTTAGCGCTAACACTATTGCTGTTTGCAAAGTGCTAAAGGTCTAATATTAGAAGATGTAAGATAAAAGTAGCTTTTAGTATTAAGCCCTAAGTAATATGTTCTGCACGCCCTCTATATTCTACGCTACTAACAGCAAAAGTTAAAGCTTATAAAGCTTTTTATCTTTAGCAAATTTGCTAGTGTTAAGTTAATATAGCTTTTAGGCTTAGACGCTAATACTGTATACTTGTAGCAACTTAGCTAAGCTAACTAGCGCTACTTCTCCTAGTAAAAGAACTTATAGTAGTAGACCTTAACTAGTTACTATATAAAATAATGTGTTTCTTAAGCTAGTTGTGCGTAATACTAGGCTTAAGATTAAAGCTAGTAATAGTGCTATAAACTATAAAACATGTTGTGCTGTATATAGTATAGTACTAACAATAGAATATTATCATTAGCTTTTACTTATCTTTATCTTATTAGTGTAGTAGGCTTTGTTTAAGTTCTTATAATACTGCTAATAATTTAAGATTGCTAAGCTTAGTGTATTATAGTCTAACGCTATCTGTATTGTAGAGGATTAATACTCTAGGTTCTTTGTACCTACAGCCTAAGTAGCGTCCTGCCTATAATAAGAGGATAGCTTGTTGTTTTAGTATTAAGGAGACTAGTAGTTATAGGCTAATCTATAAAAAATAGGCAAGAATTTAATTATAGTAGTGTGTTTCTAAGTGCGTAATTAAAAGGTAACTAAAAAAGTTATTAAGTTAACATAGCCTTCTAGCTTGTTGTTATAGCTATTGCGCCTACTAGCTAAAGACGCTTATATTTTAACTTTAACTAAATTATGTAGCTCTTGTAGTGCTGTAGTAGTTGTAGCTTCTATTACTAGTTCTTAGCGCATTAAGCTAGCGCTTACTACTTTTTATATATATCTTGCTATTGTAGAACTGTAAAAAGTTATTAAAGAATATTTTAATTGCTTTTTAATTGCTAAAAAAGCTTATAAAAGAGTATTTATTATAGTATAAGCGCAGAGTTGCGTATTAAAGCGTAGACAAACTATAAAACCTGAGTACTTTTTGCATACTTAAAATTTGTAGACTAAGTAACTAGTCTTTGCATTTAATATAAGAGATTTGTAAATAAGTAGCTAAATGCAAAAATAGATACTAATAGTAAAGTATCTTCTCCTCTTCCTAGAGAGAATAAGCTATTTATTAGCCTATTAGCTGCTAGTTGTAGTATTAAAATTAGAGTTTAAGCTTCTAAAGTTTTATATATATATACAGCGCTCTTTATTTGTAAAACGCTTAGTAATTATAACTTATAAATAAAGATTGTCTCTTGTTGCAAGAGGTAGAAATAATTATAACTTAGTAGGCAGCTTAGTTAAGTCTAAAAAGATAGGAACATTTACTGTTAAACTAGTTTGTTTTTAATACTTAAGATTTTATAACTTTATATTTCTTTAATTCTTTTTTATAATATCTAGCACGCGTTGTTACTAAAATAGCTTTAACTGCTAACTAGGTGTTGTGTGTAGAAAATGTGTGCTATTAAGGTTTTTAAGGCGGTAGGTTCCTCTATTAAGTTTAGCGTTATAGATATAATATAGTTTTAGCTACCTTGTATCTAGCTTACAGTCTTAAAATATATTAATCTTTTAAACTAAATTCTAAAAAAGAACTTAGTCTTGTAGCTTTATATCCTTATACTGTATTTTCTTAGTATTATGTTAGTATTTTTTCTAAGTAGCTTTTATGCAATTAGTATAAGTAACAGCATCTTTAGTAAACTAATCTCAAAGATCTAGCTATATTACTTATATAGTAAGTAATTATGTATAATCTTATACTTCTCTAAATAGAAGCGTTTGCTACGTAGGTAGTGTAAGCTTAATAAGTAGCACTAAGTTTTGCCCTATAACTAGTTAGTATAGCAAGTAATCTATTTATTTTTATATAAAAATCTTGTCTGCAAGAAAAACTATTAGTAAGTTCTTAACTTAAGGTCCTAGCAGCTTTGCAAGAGTATTTATAATTAGTTTATATTTTTTTTTAATTTTTTTATAGCTTAAAAGTTGTGTCTAAATAATTAAATTTAGTTAATTTTATACGTTTTTAATAGATGTAAGACTACTTTAGCAAAGTTAAGTCTTTTATTAACTATTAGTTTACACGTTGTACTCTATCTGCATATAATATTCTTACAAATAAATTCTGTAATTATCTTAGACTAGTTATTTAATAGTGCTTTTACTTCTAGCTAGCTGCTAAAGTAGTCTTTTGCAATAACAAGAAATTTCTTCCTAAAACACTAAGGCATATACACTTTATTAATAGTAATAGTTTTCTAAATAGTAAAACTATAAGTATTAGTAAGCATATTAACTCTCTTCTTAGAAAATTATAGTTAATAGTCTAGGCAGGTTGCTAGTTTCCTTTACACTTACTTAGACATTTCTTTCTACTAGTATTGCTGTGCAAGTATTAAGTAGACTATATTAACTCTTTAGTGTCTAATCTAGGTGTGCATGTTTTATACTACAGCTATTCTTAAATTTATATTATTTATAACTTATTAGATTGCAATATTCTTTAATATTCTTCTAGAGAGTATTTTATCTTGTACAAAGAAGTTTTATGCTTACTTTTTCTATAATTAAAGATCTTATAGTTCTATTCCCTTTAAATTTATAAATTAACTAAAAACTAAGCATATTACTCTAATTTCTTTAAGAACTCTTAGCAAAGTATCTTATTTTGCTCTACTAGTACTAGTGCATTTACATTCTAAATTATATAGTTAATAAACTTCTTTAAGTCTTCTTTAGGTTTAAGAGGAGGCTCTTAATTATTAGCTTTTAGATACCTAGACAATGCATCTGCAATAATATTCTTCTTTCTTAGTATATACTTAATATTAAAATCTTACAAGAGAATAGTTAATATTAATCTATTTATAACTAATCTTAGATTGTTAGTTAATAAACAATTTAACTAAGCAATAAAAGCTATAGTATTAGTCTTTATAGTAAAGTAGACTTTATAGAAATAAGTCTAAAACTTCTTAAAAGCCTATAAAACAGCTTTGTATTCTAACTTAGTTAAGTGCTATTACCTTTCTTAAGTAGACTATAGTGTGCTTTTAAACTATATTAGATGTTATTTATTATTTTTCTTAAGTTTTTTATGCAAGCGCCTGCACTGTCTTAACTAGCATTAGGTATTAAAAATATTTTAAAGTTTTTTATATTAGTGTAGTCTAAATTAGCAAGTGCTAGTGCATTATATATAGATTATTTTAAGGTGTATATTGCTGCGTCTTGTGTATCTCTTTATTTAAAAAGAGTGTCGTCTTATAGGAGTATAAATAAAGGTTTAGCAATTTTAGTAAAGTCTTTTACTTATATATAATAGTAGATATAGATGCCTACAAACAATTGTACTTCTTTCTTATTTTTATATAGTAGCTAGTTTATAATCTTCTTAACTTTCTTCTAGTTAGGATAGCAACCTTAAGGACTAACTTTATAGCCTACTACCTTAAGTCTTTTTATAAAAAAGTAACAGTTTTTTCCTAAAACAGTACCTCTAGCTTATTTAATATTAGCTAGCACCTTGTCTAGTTACATAATATGCTTAAGAATATAACGTTATACTCTTAGTATTAGCTTTTTCTACTGTAGTTAGTCCTAGGACCTCTATATGTAATATTATTAATAAAAGGCATTATATTAGGCTAGTAGTCTCTTAAGATCTTTATTATAACTTATTAAAATGCTGCTACTAAGTTAGTAGCGCCTATAACAATTGTGCATAGTTATATAAGTCTTATAGGCGTTTAAAATACTGTCATATCTCTACTTTCTAGATATAGTGTAATCTAGTTATATCCTAAGAATAAGTTTATAAGTAAGATAATTCTGCATCCTACAAATCTCTTAAAAAACTTATCTACTATTAGTAGTAAGTTTATATCTTATATTATAACTACATTTATCCTTTATGCATTGCTAATTTATTAAACGCCTTTATTTTTCTTTAGTACTAAGTGCTATAGATTATAATACTAACTATTATGTTGTTCCTACGTTCCTTAGTTTAGGCAGGCATTAACTATATCTACTACTTACAATTCTAATACTTTTAGAATAGTAAAGCCTTACACTTACTAAGCTTTGTATAGTATTGTTTATATCTTGTATAGTAGGTATATATTAAAATAGATTCTTCCTAATTCTTTAAATTGCTATAAGAGAGCTCCTTCTCTATTATAAAGCATATATAGGAATATCTTTTTTTCCTTACAGTAGAGATAATCTCCTACGTGTAGTTTATTGATTTATTCTTTAGTAAGTTTTATTTTTTATAGAAAAGTAGCATATCTTAGTTTAAATAGATAATTATACAGTCTAATATTAAGATTACAGACACTTCTTTAAAGGAGCTGTTATTTCTTAGCCTTTTTCTTCTAGTTTTCTTCTTTAAATTCTATTAGTATTTCTTGCTAAGAAATATTAATAGGTTAAACTCTCTTATCTATAGTCTTGTACATAGTGTAGAAATTATATTATTATTAGAAGTTATTAAGTAGTCTTTTTTATAATTCTTATTAGTTAAGCTTACACATAATTAAACATTTGCTAAAACTATAGTTTTTTAGAAAGTCTTCTAATTTTCTAACTGCGTATGTAAATACCTAGTTTATCTAGATTATTTAATTATGCTTTTTGTTATTTGTGTACAGCATGTTAAAATTGCTAAATTTGACTATAGAATTTAACTATGCAGCTTTTTATATATACTTTACTATATCTGCTTACAGCTTGTTATTTATTATATTAGTAATTGCGTGTATTTATATATTACTTACTATTTCTCCATCTAAATTATTGTTAAAGGCTTTATTCCTAATTGTCTGCGTAGTGTAACTTAGTAATAAATTAGATACAACAAATACTGCGTTCTTAGTACTATTTTTAGAAAAAACTTAGCATGTAATTTATCTAAACTTATTGTACTATATTCCTATTCTTATGCACGCACACTAAGGTCCTCCTAGAATTATAAATTTAGTAATATTAGTAATAATTTTAAAAGTAGTTTTAATAGTAACTATTTATATTTGTATAAGTATGTTAAATGCTGTCCTAACAAACAGATTATAAGTTCTATTAGCTAAAGTAACACTAGAGGATAGCTGCCTAAGTCTCTATTCTATTATTTTATATAGTATCTTTAATGCTTATATAGCACTAAGTCTTAAAATATTTATTTATGCTCGAGTATTAATTAAGCACTTTAAGGAATTACTATTAACAATAACTTAGTATTTTAGCAAGTTTATTTAGGCAAAAACTTGTTTATTTTTTTATTAAACTTTATATACTTCCTTAGTAGGTACGTTGTCTAACTTATCAATTTAAAAATTACCTTTTTTATGCACTTTGTGTTAGGTTTAAGCATTTAATTAATGTATATTTATTATATTACAATACAGGCTTGCAATTATTAGTGCAATTAGTAGAGTTTTATTAGTAGAGTGTTTTTAGCCTACGTACTAGTTTAGCTAATTAGCAGTTAGAATAAATTCTAAGTACACTAAATTACACCTAAATTCTATAATTTCTCTACTAATTAGAACGTTAAGCATTTCTAAAATATCTGTAATACTAATATTATTATCTAGAAAGTCGCGTAGTTGTTTTTAAATATTGTCTTATGCTATAAAGTTAATTATAGTAACTTTTTATACTTCCTGCCTAAGCAAGGCAGTTGCAATATAGTTTAGCTAACTTTATATATTTTTTTTAGCTTAAAATTAAAAAGCGTGTTTATAAACTTTATAGCCTTTTTCTTATGTCCTTGCTATAAGTGCTTTAAAATAGCTAATATGTTATTATCTTGTTAAGACGGCTGCGGCGGCCTAACAATTAAAAATAGTATATTATAAGGCTAACTTATAAAAGGTATTTTACTCTATATTTTTTTATAGAAACTGCATATTTGTAAGCTATAAGTTAGAAATTAAAGTCTTACTTTAAATTATTTAATAGCTTTTTTAAGTACTTAAATCCTTACTTAGCTTTTCTTATTTCTTTATTCCTTTATCCTAGACACAATTAATACTTTATCAAAAAATAGGACTTTTTTTTTTAAGCGAATAGCAGCATTTAACTTAAAAAAGTTATATAAAGCATTTTATCTGCCCCTTATTATAATATTAGCAGCATTAATATTATTAAGCCTTTTAATATATTTGTCTGTAGTAAGGTTATATAGCTATTCCTAAAACTATTAGAACTACTAAAGAACATTATTGTAGTAACTTTAGTCTATTAAACTAGTTGCTACGTTAATAAAACTAGAGGCTTTACCTTTGTACTTTAATTCTAGTTAAAAGTCTTTACTTATAAACTTCTCTAGTATTATACTAAAGGCAGTTTAATTAAGTATATTATTAGTAATATTATAGAATTCTTAAATCTTTGCCTTTAACTATAATAAGACTTAAGTTAATAAAGGCTGTTTTAGAATTTTACCTAGACGCTTATATAGTAGCTTAAAGTAGTAAGTTCCTTTCTTAGCTGTAGTATTTTAGTGAAAATTAACTTATCCTATTTGTTTTAAAGCGTAGTATAGCTTACAATTCTTAAGCATATGTTCTACTATATTATATATATAACAAAAAGTGTTTATTTCTACATTATTTAAGTATATAGTACTTGTCTTATTTAATAGCTTTTATTTTTTATTAGTAATAAAGAAACTATTATTCTTTTTGCTTAAAGGTTTAGCATTTGTTGCTTATATAATAAAGTACGCGTAGTTAGCAAGTTTTTTTAAAAGTTTCTTAGTTATAAAGTAAGTTATAAGCATGTTAATAGTAGATAATTTAAGCTTTAAATTACTTAAAAATTTAATAAAGTCTTCTACTTCTAAGTTAACCTCTACTAGTGTGCTTATTTTTTTATATACTTTGCTAATCTTAACTACTACCTTTTTTACTTTCTTTAGAGTAAATGTTGCACGCTAGTTAAATAACATAATTTAGCGCATTTCTACATTTGCGCTCTCTTGCTCTAACTAATAAATTTTATTTAAGCTAGTTATTTTCTTGTAGTAGAATTTAAAAAAATAAATAAATTAAATCCAGGTTATACGTATTCTAATTATTACTATTAGAGGTAGTAAGCATATAATATATAACTACTTTTTTATCTAATTTTAGTAAACCTTAAAAGAAGAGAATACCTTCTTTTTCTTAAGAGATTTACTTATTTTAAATATATATATCTACAATAAAAGTAAAATGGGTATAGTACTTTACTAGCTTTAGCTAGTTTTGTATATATTTATAGATGTAAGCTTAAAAGTAAAAGCGTTTACTTATTTTAATAGTAGTATCTTTGTTTTTCTACTATTCTTTTATATTTATCTATAACTTAGACTAATCTCTTTTTATATATCTAAATAAACGTTTTAAAATGCAAAAGAGTAATTAATTTTTATTAAAGAAATAGTTTAGTAGAATAAAAACTTGCATAGTATTATAGATGCCTTGATTATTAGCTTATTTATTAAAGTCTTTTAAGAATTTAGTAATATTTTTTTTAGTAAAAACTAAAGTACTGTGTTTTAGTTAAACTCTAGACAACACTAAGTTATACGTAGATATAGCTATAGTATTAATAACTAAGCTTAATAGTGTTAATAGTAACTTAGGACTAGTAGTTGTAGGCCTAGTAGAAGAAAGTGTTTTACTTTCTTATTTTTAACTTTACTTCTAATCTTTCTTTAACATTTATAGTATTATAGAACTCTTAGAACTTCTTTATTTAAATAGTTAATAGTAGTTAGTTATTAATATAGTAAATATAATTTAGTTTTTAAAAGAAATAAGCTATTTATTCTTAAAATTTCTATAGTAAGTACTTAATTAGGAGTAGTTATATAAATTCTTGCCTTTTTAGTACTCTAATTTCTACTAAGTAGGCTCTAATTTATACTTATACTATCTTAACTATTAATAATATTTTTATTTTACTAAATAGATACTTTAAATTAGCATTTTAGATATATTTAGTTATAAGCTTCTAGTTTTATTTTAATTTTTGCTAAGTAAAACTTTTACTTTTTATTATTAATGTATATAAGCTTATATTTATTTTACTAAATAAACTACTTATTTTATTTTACTAAGTAGACTTTAAATTAGCATTTAAATATATATAAAACTACTTTTATTTTACTAAATAGTTTATTACTTTTATTCTACTAGACAGACTTTAAATTAGTATTTAATAACGTATTTTATAGTTTTATTAATAGAGTTTATTGCTATTCTTTATTATTGGAGCTAACTTAAGTAACAAAGTCCTTAACGTAGTCTATAATAAAAGTTAGTACTAACTCCTTAAAAGTATATCTAGTAGTAATTCTAAGAATTTTTAGTTTTTTTAAAGTTTTTTTAGATTCTAGTCTTATGTAAGATTATTATTTTATTTTTATAATAATTATGCACTAGTTTCTTTATATACTAAGTAGTAGAGTATATCCTTATAGGCTTTGCTATTTATAAAAGTGTAGGAGTGTATAAAGACATACTACTACAAGGGCAAGAAATTACTAGTAGCTAGATTATATAAGAACAAAGTTAACAAAATAATAATTTTATTATAGGTTAGGTGTAAAGACTATTAGTAGAAGAAGATGCCTATTCTATAGTATATTGCAAGAGCTAAGCTGTAGAGTAAACAAATAATAAATAGTGCCCCTTTCTGTGGGATACTAAATGAGTTATATACCTTAGGATCAGGTGGTTGAGCACTAACCTAGTGTGCAGTCGGGTATCACCCTGTGCACCGGCACACTAAAAGAAAAGGGAAGAAAAACTATTGAAACAGAAGAAATAATGCAAATAAAATATAATGTAATTACTTAAGTGGCCGCCTAGCATGAACAGATCTTATATCTATGTAGTAGCTACAGAATCTAGATGTCTAGAGAGCACCTAGAATTTATAAGCTTAGTAGTTTTTGTACTACAAATCTAGCAAAAGCATATTCTCGTTATATTACTATCTCTTACTTCTTTAAACGCCTACTTTACTAAAGCTTTTAAGCTATAGTTAAGGTGCTTAGTCTAGGTACAGGTATAATTATAGTAGTAGAGATAGAAGCTTAGGTCTTAAATGTTAATTGAAAATAACTTTAATAAAGCTACCTAGTTAGAGTTGCAGGTACTAAGACGCTATCTAAAATTAACCTGCTTAATTAATAATAAATATAAATAGAGCGCATATGTAGAAAAAGTATAGTAGGCTTACAAAATTAAAGCATTTATAAAGCATTTAGAATTTACAGAATAAGTAGCCTATATCTAGATTTCTTATAGTAAGTTACTTAATAGGCAATTAAAAGTAAGGGCAGGTATTTATAGTATCTCCTCCCTTTCTTAAGAATGTTAGCTGTTCTATAGCCTATAAGTTGCTAGTTATAGTAGTGTCTAAAAAAGCTTAAAATTAGCAAAAGCCTATTCTTGTCTAGCAAGAATTTCTTAATTAATCTTAAAACGCTTTTTAATAATCTGATTAGCAAGCTTGTTAGAAAGAAAAAGCTAAAAATTAAGAGTTCTAAAGCAGGGTGCATAGTTTTTAAACGTAGTAGACTAAAGAACACCTTAGTTAATCTTATTTTGTCCTAAACTTTTAACAACAAAGTATTTATAGCCTAGCGCAAATTGTTTTTAAGTTTGTTGTAACGTAATCTTTTTAGTAAATAGTTAAGCTTAGTAAGTATACTAGTGTGTTAGTTAGTAGCTTTCTTAATATAAGCAATGCTATAAGTGCTAGAATTAGCAATATCTATTACTAGTAAATAGGTGTTAATAAGCAGGCTAATAGTAGCTAGTTATGCGTAAGTAATAATATGCTTAAGGTTTTATAAGCTACCTATTTTAGTAAAAAAAAAATTGTTAGGCTAAAAAAGTTGTACTCATTTTAAAAAGCGTTATTTGTGTTATTCTAGTAATACTTTAGTAACAGCAGCTGCTTTATATGAGCAATAATACCTGCAGGTATCCTCGCAGGTGAGGAGCCCCTTATAAGCACAATTGCAGGTGGGCAAGCTAACGATAAGCGAGTTTTGGCGGATCCAGCCAACACGCTTCCATCCGTGACAATATGCTATACTGCGCTTTAGTACTACTTTATTAAAATATATTTTATTATATAACTTTGTTAAAACTCTTTAAGAGCTAGAAAGTTAGCGCTATCACTGTTGCTGTTTGCAAGGTGCTAAAGGTCTAATATTAAAAGATGTAAAATAATAGCATCTTTTTAGTATTGAGCTATAAGTAATACGTTTTGAATGCTTTTTATGTTCTCTACTACTAATAGTAGAAGTTAGAGCTTGTAAAGCTTTTTGTCTTCTACAAATTTACTAGCGTTAAGCTAATATAGCCTTTAAGCTTAAAAGCTATTACTATATACTTATAGCAACTTAGCTAGGCTAACTAGCGCTACTTCTTTTAGTAAAAGAACTTATAATAGTAGGCCTCTACTAGCTACTGTATAAGATAATATATTCATTAAGCTAGTTTTGCGCAATACTAAGCTTAATGCTAAAACTAGTAGTAGTGTTAAGAACTCTAGCACGTATTGTGCTATTTACAGTATAGCACTAACAATAAATTATTATTAGTAGCTCTTGCTTATCTTTATTCTACTAGTGTAGTAGGCCTTATTTAAGTTTTTATAGTACTTCTAATAATTTAAATTCGCTAAGCTTAGTACGTTATAATGCAGCAATATTTATATTGTAGAAAGTTACTATACTAAGTTCTTTATACTTACGGCCTAAGTAGCGTTCTACCTATACTAGAAAAATAGCTTATTGCCTTAATATAAAAAGACTAGTAGTTGCAGGCTAATTGTCACGGATAGTTACCTGTTGGCTAGATCTGCCAAGCTCGCTTATTGTTAGCTTGCCTACTTGCAATTGTGCTTATAAGGGGCTTCTTACCCGCAAGAATACTAGCAGGTATTATTGCTTAAAATATACACATGTTATTATTTTAAAGTTATCTTTTACTATTTTTTGTAGTGTAAAGCAATTACTACTGCCTAAAGCTACTTTTACAGAATAATACCTTATTTCTGTAAGCTAATAATTCAAAAATAGCTTTCTTAACGCGATTTAATACTTAAAGTAATTAAAATAGCTAAAGCCCTGCTGTATTTAAAATCTCTAACTTTCTTTAAACCTTATTAAAGCTTGCTACACCTAAAGCGCCTAGAAAGTACACTTAAAGTGTACCTATAATGCTTACAGAACTCATTAACACTGTAAGAAAGTGACATAATAAACTTTAATTTTTATAATAATTATGGAAGTTAAAAAAAGAAGTTGTACAACTAAAAAGAGTTAAATAGTAAAAAAATTCTAAATATACTAACAGTACTAACAAAATTATTCTGCACGCAGAATGCACTAAAAGTAATACTTACTGCGTATATATAACGCGTGCTAAAACTTAAATATTTAGCTAAATACTAAAGCAAAACTTGTAAAGAATATTATAAGTTTACTTATTCTTATAAAGTAGTGTTTTAGCTACTGCTACAAGATTTTAAAGAAAATAATAATTAAGTAATTTAGGCATTGCAGTATTTTAAAATAGACACTTAAAAGCTTAAGTATACTTACTATAAGTATTTTTTTAAATTAAAGAAAAAAGTGCTAACTTAAAACTACTTTAAGTAATATATACTTAACTTATTTTTTAACTTTATTAACTATAGCTTTAAAGCAGTAACTGTGAATGCGCATGCTATACAGCAAAAATATTAAACTATTTAATTATTTATAACTTATTTTAATGTTCTTGAAAATTGACTTTTAATATATAATAGGGCATTATAGGTCTTGCACTTATTTGCAAAACAAAAGCTTAAACTACAGCACGCTATTACTAAATACTATAAAATTTTTGTAACTAAGAAAGATTATATTGTACTTAAATTTACACTTAAAGAAAATTTGCGTAAAGCACTTATTATATATAGTGAACTTTACTAAAATACTTTAATAAAGAAAAGAAAAAAATAATTTCTTATAGCTACTACACTAAACGCACTAAAAAAGCGTAAGAATAGCTATAGTATTATATACTTTAAATACTAAAAGAAAAAACACTATGTAAACAAGTATTAAAGCAGCAACCTTAACAAAATTCTAGTTAGAATAAACTAAACAGAAAAAAGTTACACCTTACTATAAATTTAAAATTAGTAAAGCACGTTTATATTTTACTAAAAATGCAGTATATATATAATGCACATTTAGAAACTAAAAAAAAAACTTTAAGTTATTTTAAACTTATAAGTAGATGTTAGCTTTATTAGTTAAAAAACAGCTATAAAGATAAATTTAAGACTTATTTAAAATGTAGAACTTTTCTGCCTAAGTTAAATTAAACATTAAAGGCAGAATATATAGATAGCATATAAGCTTTAGCTGTGCTTAATAAATAATAATAGCATAAAGTGTATTACAAGAGTTACTGCATACAAAGTAGATAAGAAAAGTGTACTACTACTACTTAGTAACTCTTTCTTAAGCTAAAAAAGCATTTATATTAACTACTAAAGACAGATATGGCATTAAAAATACATAAAAATAAATATTAACTTAGTAGCTATTGAAGCATTTCTAAAAGACGCAAAACATATAAATTTATAGACTTTCTTTTTAAAAGTACTTTAAAGTAATAGTGTGTATATTAAGCTTAAGGCATACATAATAAACATATTTACAGTATAAGTGCAGCATATACTTAATACATTCCAAATTACGCTAATGTGTTTAATAATAATGATGCTAAAACTCTTTTACAACTAAAATGTTTAGATTACGTAATTTCTGTTTCATAAGAAAAAAAACATTTTATAAGCTTTTTTATAGTTTTTTTATAAGCTTTCAGTACTCTCTAAATACATTAAAAAAGCACTACAAAAAAAAATTATAAAAGCACTAGCCTTATAAGTGCTTTAATACTATATATACTATAAAAAAACAAAAACCCTTTACTTTTGCGTCGATTATTAAGGCTTCAATACTATCATAATAGAAAATTGTTGCCCACTTTCTTTAATTAAAAAGACAATAGAGTGCCTTTTAGGCGTATACTACTACACAAAATTAAATTTTAAAAACACCTACTATTGTTTAAGATTTAAGGCAGAAGATAAGTAAAAAACTACATTTAGATAATAATATAAACATTTCAAATATTTTATTATGCTTTTTAGGCTTACAAACACCTTGGTAAGTTCTTAAGTCTACATTAATAGGGCTTTAAAAGAGTACTTAAATTATATATGCATATTTTATCTAGATAATATCTTTATTTATACTTATAACAATAACTTTGCACTATACTAGCATGCTCTACGCGCTTTACTTAACTCTTTATAAAAAGCAAAGTTATATATAAATCTTAAAAAGTGCATATTTGCTCTAAGCAAATTTTTTTTTTATTTATTCTTATAAAATGTAGTATTTACACAAATCTAGCGCGTATTACTACTATTTAGCAGTAGCTTATACCTACTAGTATTAAAGAGTCACAGTCTTTTTTAAAATTTTTAAACTTTTATTAATATTTTATTAAAGACTGTACTGCAGAAACAGCATCTTTTGTAAATATTTTAAAAAAGAAACAAGTGTTTCGTATAACAAAAATCTGCATGCTAATTTTATAAAGCTAAAATAATGCTTTATTTTTACGCCTATTAAGTGTTACTTGAAAAATATACATAAAATTTAAGTTAAAACAAATACTTTGACTTTTGCTATATTAAGCATATCATCTTGATTATTTCAAAATAAAAAGTAGTTTCTTATTGCATTTTATTTGTATAAACTGTAAAATACTAAGCTAAACTGTAAAGTGTACGACTTTAAGCTTTTAGCTATTATATAAAGTTTGATAAAACAGTAATAATACTTAAAAGGCGCTTAACACACTATTTAAGTATTAACTATTTACTACAACTTATGCTTTTTACGCGCTGTATAAAAGCTAAACTAGTATTAAGCAAATTTAAGCCTCATATTTAAAGGCTTTTAATTTTAAAGGTAAATAATATTTAAAGTGCATAAGCCCTACAGACAAAATCTTAAAATAAGTAAATTATAAATAAAAAAACTTACTATTAACTTAATTAAAGAGGGGTGACAAAAAAAAAAGATATCAAAAATGTTATAATTTTTGAAAGCTTTATAATTCTAGAAGTAGAAGGGCTATACCAAAAAGAGTTAGTGATTTGAAAAGCCAAGAGCTTCTTCTTTGAGATACAATGCTTAGTAAGCCGCTTAGTCATCACGGTTAAAGGGTTTTAGAAATAGAGGTTGCGTATATAAGCGCTAATTACGTAATATATTAGTAAGCTTGAAGTATATTAAGTCTATTTACTCTTTTCAACTTGGTTTTTCTATAGCATCTTCTTTATAGCTTAAAGTTTATTTTATATTAGATAATAAGTTAATAGTATCTATATATTATATAAGCTTATTACTTGAAATAGTAACATACTAAAGAATCTTTTTAAAAGTATTACTAACTACATTAAATTAAATTATATAACAAAAGAGGCTTTTTTACTTCCTTTTGCGCTTAAACTAGGCTATTAAACTAAGATCTTTAAGAATCAATAAAAACTACTTAATATAAACCTTATTAAAATTACTAGAAGATTAAATAAAAACTTAAAAAAGTAAAATAAATATGAATTTCTAATAAAAATTATATAGAACTTGCTAAAACAAGATATCTATATTAGAAAGAATTTAAAGAAAAAGTTCTCTTTAAACATAAGAGAGACCTTATAATTGTTATAATTATACTAAGTAGAAACTTTATAAACTTTAAAATATAGACTTAGAGTTAGTTTTATATTAATACAAGTTAACTATTAAGTACTATTATAATGCTAAAGTAATAGGATATTGAACATAACAAAATAACAATACTGTAAGAGAGTTAGATTCTACCAAAAGTATTTAATAGTTATACTTTACACTAGCTATAGTAGTACTAAGCTACTAGGGTAGCTATAGGCTAGCTTACTAAGTGTTAGTAAGCCATTTTCCAATATTATCTACATAAATCTTAAAAATAGGCCTTTAATTATAACTAGGTAATTCTTTATAGTACTACTCTAAAACTCTCACACTAAAGCGATTAACAAGTTATGTTTAATAATTTATAATTTTTAGCGATTCTTATACGTTCAAAAAAAAGTAATACGGAAATTCATTTTAATCTTTTTTACTCTTATGATTTGGGCGCAATTGCAGAGGCGGCCGTGCTGACTAAGCAGCTTACTAAGCAGTGTAATTCAAAGAGAAAGTTCTTAGCTTTTCAAATCACTAACTCTCTTTGGTATAGCCCTTCTACTTATAGAATTATAGAGCTTGAAAAATAATTACTTTGTTGATTATTTTTTTTTGTCACCCCTCTGTATTACTTATACTGCAGAACAAGCTTTAAACAAAAGTAAGGCGTAGTAAAATCAATAAAAATTATTTTAGCTTAGCTAAAACGGCGCATAAAAGAAGTGTATATTTAATTTTTATAAAACAAAAAGTATTTAAACTACCAGTATTATAAAGTGTATACTACACGTACTAAGCTCTTTAGCTAAAGTATTAGTTAGTAGTAAACCTGCAACAGTAGAGTTAGAAGCCTTAATAAATAAACTGCACTAGTTATAATAAAAAATTGCTTTCGCTTTATAGCAAGTGGTAGACTTTATATAAGCAATATACACTTAAAACAGTAGCAGCACACAAGTATAGCATATTAATAATAAAGGAGTTTTAAAATACAAAAGCAGAACTTATATTCTACTGAAATAAGCTATTAAGCAGAGATTCAATTATAAAATTATAATATGTATATAGCAAGTTATTTTAGCACAGGTAAAACGTATAAGCTTATTAGCAGGTTATATTACTAGCTAGAGCTAAGCTATATTATTAAGAATTACATAAAAACCTATGTAGTGTGCTAAAACAGTAAAGCTTTAAAATACAGTAAATACAGTTAGTAATTACTATTACTAGTATCTAATAAAATATTTAAAGAAGTAATCTTCAATTTTAATATAAAGCTGCTACTAGTAAAAAATAATAGTTTAAGTTACGTATTTAATGCAATCTTTGTAATTATTAACAAAATTTTGTAAATAGCAATTTATATACCTGCATTAAAAATATAAAATGTAAGATAGTTTAACTGCAAGTCGATTATTTTAAAATACAAAATTTGAAAAAACCATTATATTTATTTATAGTTGAATCTTTACTTTAGCATTTTAAATCAAAATATGTTACTAATTATAAGTAAATTGTAAGCTAAGCACAGCCTTTTACTTATAAATAAATAAACAAACTAAATACTAAAACTGGACAAGAAACTAGTTATTAGAAACGTTTACTTTTAAAAAACAAGATAATTAAGTGTTACTTTTACTAACTATATAATTTGTATACAACAACTCTATTTACAAATTAATAAAAACAACACTTTTTTATATAGTATATAGTAAGCATTTATTGCTTATATTGCCTTTTAAGGACAGTAGACTAAAAGAAAAAGTACTAAATGCTGTAAATAAAGTGCAGCGCATGTATAGTATATATACAACAGTAAAAAAATACTTTTTAGTAGCACAAAAATACTAAAGCTAATACTACAACAAAAAATTCAAACTAAAAATTTTACGCTAAAAAAACTTAGTTTGCTTTAGTATAAAGAACATTAGCTTAACTTACTAACTTAGCAAGAAGCTTTTTAGTAAGTTTATAAAACTATTTTAAGTGTAAAAAGTAGTTAAAACGCAAGCTCACTAACTATAACTACTACTTCACTGTTATATTTATAATATTTTTTATATGTTTTAACTAAAACAATAAGAATTGTGTGGTAATTGAAAAGATAATACTTAAGCACTACAAATTGGCTTCAAAATTAAAAAAATTAAAAAAGTTAAAAAATTATAAAAAAAATATTTTCAAAATAGCTAGCTAAAGTATTAGTTGCAATTAAAAAGTTCTAATAAATTATAAAATACTTAAACTCTAGTATTGCAGTTTTAAAATGTAAAAAAACTAATGGAAAAGTAAAAGTATAAATAAATATTATAACGTCATAGGCACGCTAAAAATATATACTAAATATCATTATTACACTTTTAAGGTGCAAAATCAAGTATTTAAATAAAATAAAACTATAAGTATTAAAGCTATTTATTTTTACTTATTATTACAAATTTTCTTACTACTACTACTTATTTTATTCTCACAACTACTTATAGTACTACTATTATATGTTCTACCTGCGCCTAAACTGCGCTTAAATAATAGTATGTTATTGTTACTTAAGCTCTTATTATTGTCTTTATTATTACTAGTAAGACTAGTAATTCTAGCTGCATGCTTAGCAATTAATTTAAAAACAGCTGCTATATAGTTGTTACGACCTGGCTACGAACCCAACTCTTACAGAGAACTACCACGACCCACGAACTAAGAACTAGACGGCTGCCTGCTAAGCTATTGCAGCAGGAAGTTAAGTGACCAATTACTACGCTAAAGACTATTGCTAGGAGCGTTTACAACTATTAGCAACTATTGCTAAAAGCGTTTACAACTATTAGTAACTATTGCTAGAAGCGTTTACAACTATTAGCAACTATTGCTTAGTATATAGTAATAAGCATTAAGCTTTTATAGCCTAGTGTGTTTAGCTTTAAGTGCAATTTAAGAATCAATGTATTTTTAACCTCTTTGTGTTATTATACTGTTCTACTAAGTATGCTGATATATCTCTGTACTATTATATTAATCTACTAATTATGCTAGTACAACTTTTGTTTATTGCACTTACTTATTCTAAAAGAAGTACTATATATAATTTATAAACAATTTTTACACTTTAAACCCCTTTAAAATTAGTAATACTGCTATAAACACTTTTGCTAATTCTTAAGCTACAGAAATAACTTCACGTGCTAACAAGCCTAACACCTACTATAGTAACTGTAATAAGCTTAAAGTATAGCTACTTCAAGTTCACAAATTCTTCTACATTAAAAAGACTAGAATTAATAACAATAATATAGTTATATAAGCCTCTACAGTTTTATAAAAAGCTGCTAAAAAATAAATTAACTTTATTTTACGCTAATATATAGACAATACTGTTAACAACAATATTAATTAGGAACTTGTTAAAGGCTAAAACAACTTTAAAATAAAAATAAACAAGATATTTCACTTTTTAAAAACTTGTAGTAGCAGAACAAAAATTTAAATGTTAAAATAAACTTGCTCTGCAGCTAACTATACAACAAAATTTTAGCAGTACTAAATACTTATTCAATAAAACAACAGTACTTTAATACAGATATACTAATAAGGTCTTAAACTAGCTGTACATATAGAACTTATATAAAGTAGAGCTACTTTTAACACTCTTGATAAACTTATAGCTAAAGCTGTTTAAGTAAACAACAACTTTTATAAGCTTAAGCTAGAAAAATTACTGTTTTTACAGAAAAATTGTATACTTAAAAATGTAGACACTTAACTATATTAAGCTTAATAATATTTATACCTTAACTAAAGTTAACAACAAAGCTATACTTTAAGAACTTTAAAACAAAATATAACTAACAGCTACTAGCATATATATTTCAATAATCTTAGCAAGAGTCTAAAAAACAAACTATGGTATAATAAAAATAGTAAGAAAAGAATTACTTACTATATATATAGCAAAAAGGTTTACATAAAGCATGACTGCTAATGCTAAAGCAAAGTAAAGTGATAGTTAAATCCTTTTTACTGTGTAGTACTTAGTAATAATCTAAAAAAAGAATAAAATATTATTCCTTAACCTACTATTATAGTCTAAATAAAGGACTTGGCAAGCATTAATAGTTTATATAACTCTCTTATAATTACTTTAAGAGAAGCTTTAGACAATAACGTCTCTAAAATAATACTTAACAAAAAATAAGTAGCAACTTTAGCTAACTAAATTAAGCATAAAAAAATAGCTAAGTTTTAAGAGACATACTAGCTCTCTACACTAGTAATATGAACAAATCTAACAGCTTAAGATAAAGAAATATTACTACTAGCGATATAGAAATACTTTACTATGCTAAATAAGCAAAATATTAATTTATAAGTATTATTTCTTTTAAAATCATAATACTTAAATAACTTAGCTAAACAAATTAACATTCTGTTAAAGCAGCTTAGACAACTTTAAAATATCCTTATAAAACTTTATAAAGAAAGATTAACAAAATACTACTAGTACACTAATTTACTAAAATAATTGCAGAAAAAAGAGATTATTTTAGTAGTAACTAATAATAAAGCTTTACACAACAACTTTGTATAAAAATAAACCTGAAATGCTAAAGCATTTTAGAATAAACTAATGTATTAACTCTGAAATAAAAAAAAGATTTTTTTTATAAACTCTAGGTAACACGCTAAAAGCACAAGGCACAAGAAGTTAGCTATAACAGCAGGTACTATTAGACACATCTGTGTAACTTAGAATACACTAAGTACTTATAAACAGCCTATATATACCATAGTTGCACTATATACTACTTTAATAAGTACAAATTAAAATAGTTTTCTAAGAAATAAAAGAAATGCCTGAATATCAAAACTTATACTATAACTGCTCTAACAACATGTGCGCAGTATATATATAAAATAAACAACATAGCCTGTACTTTTATAAATATAATGAATTTAGAAAAGACTTAGTAGATGCATATAACGCAGCAGAAGAATTATAAAAATAAAACTTGGATATAAAAGTACAACTAGCCTTTATAGCACACGTGCCTCAATATTAAATGTAAACTACATATAGTTGCTAAAAGGTTTTATAGATTTAGCATATAGTCTTTTTTAAATAAACGCCTTAGACGCCTAGAACTGCTAGGGCAATAAATATGATTGACTTTTTAAGCTTCTTTAATCTACTAGTTATGATTAACAAACATTAGATAATAGTATTAGTAAATGTTAGTTCTTAAGCTAACTTTATTTCTTTTTAAGTAATACAAGTAGTAGGCCTACAAATACTAAAAAAATAAAAACTATACTTAATATATATGGCAAACTGTTAGCTTATGCTACACAAGATAACCATTATGCACAAAATTAATAAGGTAATACTTAGCATTTCAAAACATAAAAAAGAGTTAACTTTAAAACCTTTTAAATTAGCTACTTACAATATTATACAAGAAATTTTTTAGTTGCAAGAACACAATCTGCAGATTAATTAAAAGTTAAAGAAGTTTTTATTTAAGTACTGTAAATTAGAGGTAACTATAAGCTAGCTTACATATTTAACAACTATAATATTAAATAAAGGGAAAATTAACAATATTGCTAAGAGACAGCAAACTTTAACTAAGATTAGTTTTACAATATAAAGGTTTAAGTTAATAGACACTAGAAAGGCACATTTAAGTTACAAAGTTAAAGTTTTAAAAAAGCGTATAGCTTTAGATATTTTAAAACAATATATAGAATTTAAGCATTTTTTTTATAAAAGTAGTAAATAGCAAAGCGTTACTAAAATACTAACTCTAAGACTACAAAATTGTCTTAAAAAAAAGAAAAACTTTACTCTTAAAGCTAATTTATGAATTATCAAAAATAGAACTTAAAGAACTGAAGACTAAGCTAGATAAGAATGTAAAGAAAATACATTAAGCTTTTAATATTACTAGCAAGATTCTTTATACTCTTTATACTAAGAAAAAACAAACTACTAAAAATATTCGTTAAATACTAGAGACTTAACAATATTATAGTAAAGAATGAAAACTCACTACTAAATAATACAAAGCTTTAGAATTAATTTTTTTATGCTAAATTCTTTATAGTATTAGACTTTTAAATAGATACTACCTTATTAAGATAAAAAAAGGTGAAAAAATAAAAAACAGTATTCTGAATATAATATAGATACTATAAATATAATATTATGCTATTTAGGCTTACAAACACCTGAGTAACAATTTAAAACTTTTTAATAATAAATTAAGAGTATATTTAGACATTTTTGTTATAATATACTTAGATAATATTCTTGTCTACTTGAAAAACTTAAAAAATTATGTAAAACTAATTTGTATAGTACTTAAGTACTTAAACTAGTTTAACCTTTAGCTTAAACTTAAAAAATGCAAGTTTTACAAAAATAAAGTTACTTTTTTTAAATATATAGTAAAAGAATAAAAACTATAAATAAGTAAGAAATAAACATAAGTAGTAAAGAAACATCTATACTAAATATTAGTTAAAATAATATAATTATTTTTAAAATTTTTGAACTTTAACTAACTGTTTATTAAAGACTACTTTAAAATTGCTATTTTATTAATAAAACTTACAAGAAAGAAAATACTCTTTAAATAAAGTAAAAAAGTAAAAAACGCGTTGTAATACTTAAAAAAGCAAGTATAAAACTACTATACATTAGAATATTCTAAGCAGAATAACTATTACGCTTTAAAACTAATGTATTAGAGTTTATACTTAAAGGCTGCGCTAGTTAATTATGTAAAAGCAAATAGTACTTAATTGCGTACTATTTACGAAAATTTCTAGACTAAAAAAATAATATAACGTCTATAATAAGAAGCTATTAGCTATTATTATATACTTAGAGCATTAAGGAGCGTATACAAAAAGCTGCTCAGAACTTGCAATATTTATAAATTATAAAAACTTAGTTAATTTTACAACTACAAAGGTACTTAACTTATAATAAGTAAAATAGTTAAAACTACTTAAATAATATAAGTTTAAAATTCTATATACACCTAAAAAAGACAACAGCAAAGTAAACGCTTTTAGCTAACAACACAATATTACAGGAACAAAAAAATTTTAATACTGCAATACTTAAGATTAACAAAGATAAATTACTAAAACTAGCAAAAACGCTAACCACAAATTTACAAATTATACTTAATATACTAAAAGAATTATAAAACGCAATCATTAAATAATGCTCTAATAACTTTATTATAGTTATTTTAGCATTATTTTAGCATTATTTAAACTAAAAAACTTATTAAAAGAAACTACAAGTTTTCAAAACTAAAAGACAAAGTCAGTTTTTTAATTACTAAATGCGCAGACTGTTAGGAGATTAAGCACAGTACTTACACACCTTTTAAAAAAATATAAGTAATAAAGCTACTTAATGCACTATAGTTTAATATCTCTATAAACTTTGTTATAGGCTTATTAGTTTAAAAAAAACTCTTTTACTAAAGTATTTTACAACGCAATCTTTGTTGTAGTTAATTAATTTCTAAGATAAGTAAAGTATATTACCTTTAAGAAGAATTTGCTATGGGTATAGCTAGCACACAATATTAACAACTATATTATTAAACACTACAGCATACTAAAGTTAGTTTTTGGTAATAAAAATAAGCTTTTTACTTTCAACTTTTAGATAACACTATTAGCCGCAATTAGAATAAAATTAAAGCTATTAACAGCTTATTACTTGTAGCCAGATAAATAAACAAAACAAATAAATTGTGTAATAAAGACTTTTCTAAAAACACATTTTCATTAATTGTATAATAACTAAGTATTACTACTACTTGTAGCACAAATAGTATACAACAATAAAATTTAAAAATTTATAAAACAGACACTATTTTACACAAACTATAAATGATATTTAAATTTCTTTACACGTATACTTTTAAGCTAAAAAATAAAAGCAGCTATTATAATAGCTAATAAGCTAAAGATAGTATATAAGTCACTTAAAACAGCACTTAAGAAGGCTAAATGCTAAAGTACTTAATAAATCAACTAGAAACAAAAAATAGCTGCTTAGCTAAAAAATAGAGATAAAGTATATTTACTTATAAAAAATTTTTGCACTCAACAACCTAACAAAAAACTTAACAACATTAGAGTTAGACTATTTCAAATTCTAGACTAAAAGGGACTAGTTACGTGTACACTTAACCTTTTACTAAATAAAAAAATCTACTTAAGATTCTACGTTAATATATTAGAACTAGTAGACTTAAAAATGCTACTTTAGAAAACTTTTTACTGCAAAATAGCAAAAATAAATAAATATAAAGTTAAAAAGATAATTGTATATTAAATGTAAAACACTAGCAATAAATACTTAAGTAAATAGTTAAGCTACTTAAATAGCAACAGTATATAAGAACTAAATATAAACTTAATAAACTATTAATAAATAATACAAAAATACTACAACTAAGCTAGAAATTAAACTAAAAGATGTTAAACACACGTACTAACAAAAAAAGCTTATCTAAGTATTACTACTACACTATTATGTTGCAACGCTTAAATAGTAGAAATAAAAATAAATAAACGTACTTTATAAACTACTACTAGCCTTTAGTAATACACTACTAATACTTAGCAAAGCAACTGCGTTTTCTATGCTACTTAAAGTAGACTACACTATTAGTAAGTGCGTAATACTAATAGCTGCTGCAGAACAATTAAAAGACCATGTATTTATGTTATTACTTTCTACTTCTAACTTAAATACAAGGTAAATCGCTTTCTTTTATACATACTTATTAGCCTGCAATAGTATTTTTTATTATATAATCAACGTATAATTATTTAAATAACAACTTTTTATCTTCATTTACTATGGCTTAATACTCTTTACAGGTTTTATTTAAAAAGGCGTAAAATATATATATGTATTCTTAGCCTAGACGCATGCACTCTGTATACTTTAAAATAAAATTTAGCATAATATAATAAGACTAGTTATTAATAAAACACTTATTGTAAGCAAAGTTAAAAATAAAATTAGCTTGAAAAAAATTTTAAGCAAGATAAATTTAGCATTTTTAAGAACTAAATAATATAGCAAATTTTAAAGCTTATAATAATGCGCAGAGTAACTTTGCTTATAAGCTAAGTACTCTACAAAGATTAAGTAACTTAAAAATAAATTATAAAAAAAAGAAGATAGTATTATAACTTAGCTATAAACTTAAGTCTTATAGAAAATTACTACAACTTATAAACTTAAAACTAGACAGCTGCCTACTGAGTTACTGTAGCAAGAAGTTACGTAACTAATTACTACACTAACGGCTATCACTAAAAGCGTTTATAACTATTAGCAACTATTACTAGAAGCGTTTATAACTATTAGCAACTATTACTAGAAGTGTTTACAACTATTAGCAACTATTGCTTAGTATATAGTAATAAGCATTAAGCTTTTATAGCTTAGTATGTTTAACTTTAAGTGCAATTTAAAGATTACTTAATTCTCAACCCCTCTGTGTTATTAAATTATTCTACTCAACGTACTAATACATCCCTGTACTATTATACTAATCTACTAATTGTGCTAGTACAACCCTCGTCTATCACACTTACTTATTCTAAGAAAACCTACACAGATTATCTACGAATAATTTGCACAATAGTACTACTTTACTAAAATTAAGCTTAAGTAATAAAGTAAAGTTATTAGCACTTAAGTAAAAACTTTTAAAGAAGTACTAATATATATAGTAATATAGTAGCAGTTGAATAGTTTAAAGTTAAATTAGCGCTAGCAGCGCACAAGCTTAATACTAGTAGTAATAATAGCAAAGTTAGTCTTTAAAGTAACAGTATTTATAACTACAGTATTAAAATAAGCATAAATGCAGTATAAATAATTTAAATACTTATTAAGCGCCTTAAAAACTTATTTAGATTATCTAAAGCAAAGTTAATAAAATAAAAAAACTTACTTTAGTATAACTACTATAGTTGCCCTTAGTATAATAATTATAAGAATAATGCTTAGTTTTTTCATATTTTTTTTTATTTAGTAATATTTTACACGCAGCATAGGCAAGTTATATACGAAGTAATAAAATTAATAGCTGTTTTAAATTAATTAAACTTATATAGCTAAACATCTTATAGGTAAAACTTTTTAATATACTTAGAATTTAAATAGTAAACTATAATAAGAACTAAAGCTTATTATTTAAGTGCATAGTAAGTATGCTAATGTTATATGTTAAATATGTTAAGCAAAATAAAGTTTTATAAAAATATACTAAAAACTTTTAATTACTGTAGCAAACATTACTTTACATAAACTACTGATAATAAGTATACACTTTTACTTTTACTTTAAGAATTTTTTAAAAAACAAACTATAAATTGAAAGGTTACTATAATAAAGCTATAAAAACTTAAGCTTTAGAGCTTGCTACATATTTAATTTTTAAAAAATATATATTTTCAGCGCAAATAAGTTGCGTGTAAAATAGGCTTTTTGCTAAACAATTTCTATACACAAGTTTAGAAGTTTAATTTAAGGCTGTTAGGATGCTAGGCTAAAGAGAGAGGCTCTATTATAAATAGTTACGTGTTAGCTAGATCTGCTAAGCTTACTTATTATTAGCTTATCTACTTGCAATTGTGCTTATAAAAAGCTCTTTACTTACAAAGTACTAGCAGGTATTATGAATTAAAATATGCACATATTATTATTATAGAGTTATTTTTTACTAATTTCTGTGGTGTAAAGCAAGTACTATTGCCTAAAGCTACCCCTAACACCAATTTATAAAAAACAAGCAAGAATTTAATTATAGTAATATACTTTTAAGTACGTAATTTTAAAGTAGCTACAGAAGTTATGAAGCTAATATTACTTTTTAGCTTATTTTTCATTTTTTAGTTTAAGGCATCTTTCTTTTAACAAAAAATACTTATTTTTTTTTATCATTACTATTACTACTACTTTTACTAGCTGAAAATGCTTATATCTTAGCTTTTACTAAATTATAAAGCTCTTATAGTACTGTTGTAGTTATAGTTACTATTACTAGTTCTTAGCGTATTATGCTAGTGCTTACTACTTTTTATATATATCTTACTTTTATAGAACTGCATAAAGTTACTGCTTTAAGAGTTATTAGTTTTAATTAACTAAGTAAGCTTACTTATTTAATTATAATTTATAAAGCTTAAAATTAGCTATAGTTAAAAGAAAAAAGTAATAGTCTGCCTAAAAAGCTTTTATTTGTAAAGTAACTAGCTTAAAACGTATTAAACTATTAAGATTATATTTAGTTACAATAAAAGCTTGCGTAAGAGCGTATATTGTAATATAAATATAGTTTTAAGTATTAAAGTAAAATAAGTTTATAAGGTTTAGTGCTTTTAGTATACCTAGAATTCATAAAATAGGCAGCTAACTTTTACATTTAATAAAAAGAATCTATAAATAATTAGCGAAAGGTAGAAGTAGATACTACTAGTATAGTATCTCTTTATTTTTAAAGAATATATACTATTTACTTTTTTATATACTTTTTTATAAATTTGCTTATAACTTAGGCTAATCTTTTTTACATATTAAAGTAAACGTTTTAAAATATTAAAAAGCAATTAATCTTTATTAAAAAAAAATTTAGTAAACTAGAAGCTCTTATAGTATTACATTTACTTTTATTATTATCCTCTTAATTTAAGTCTTTTAAGAAATTAGTAATATACTTTTTAGTAAAAAATTAAGTACTATATTATAATTAAGCTATAGATAATACTTAATTGTGTGTAAGTGTAGTAATAGTATTAATAACTATGCTTAATAATGTTAATAGTAACTTAGGAATAGCAGTTGTAGACCTAGTAAAAAAAAGCATTTTATTTTCTTGTTCTTGTCTTAACTGCTAATCTTTTTTTAGCACTTATAGTATAGTAAAACTTATAAAAGTCTTTTATTTAGATAGTTATTAGAAGTTGTTTTGTAAACTAATTAATAAAATTTATTTTAAAAAAAAAATATAAATTCTTAAAGTCTTTGTAGTGTTAGTAAGTAGTTACTAATATAGTAGACAAAGTTTAGTTCTTAAAAGAAATAAAAAATTTATTTTTAAAATTTTTAAAGTAAGTGCTTTATTTAAAGTAGTAGTATAAATCTTAACCTTTTTAGTACCCTAATTTTTGCTAAGTAGGCTCTAATTTATAGCTGTACTATTTTAATTAGTTAGTAACATTTCTATTTTACTAGATAGATACCTTAAATTAGCGTTTAAGATATATATAAGCCTACCTCTATTTTGCTAAATAGACTTTAGATTAGCATTCAATAACGTATATAAGCTTACCTCTATTTTGCTAATAAGTTACTACTTCTATTTTGCTAAATAGACTTAAACTTTATATTTAATAATCTATTCAGTTGTTGTATTAGTAGAGCTCATTGCTAATCTCTATTATTAGTACTAACTTAGGTAACAAAGTCCTTAACATAGCATATAGTAAAGGATAGTGCTAACCTCCTAAAAGTATATCTAGTAGTAATTCTAAGAATTCTAGCAATTAGTAAAATTTTTATATTATTCCTATAATAATTGCGCACTAGTTCCTTTATACACTAAGTAGTTAAGTATGTTTTTATAGGCTTTACTATTTATACAGGTGTTAGAGTGTATAAAAACATATAGCTCTAAGAGCAAGAAATTACTAGTAGTTAAATTATATAAAAATAAAATTAGCAAGATAACAATTTTATTATAAGTAAGTATAAAGACTAGTAGAAAAAGAAAACTATTTTATAGCATAATACTAGAGCTTAGCTGTAGAGTAAACAAATAATAAATAGTGTCCTCTTTTTATAAGATATAGAAAAGGCTATATACCTTGTAATTACGTAGTTAAGCACTAACTTTGTATACAGTTAGGCATCACCCTATGCACTAGCATAGTAGTTTTTTAATAAGACTTAATTTTAAATATAAAGGTATATATGTTAAATTTCCTTAAACTATATTTTAGTACTTCTATTTGTTTTATAGTAGTTTATTCAAGCTATTTTCTTAAAGCTTAAACTGCTAGCTAGCTACTCTTTACTACTACTACTATTATAGTATTTCTACCTGCTTAGCTACCTTAGGTACCTTAGCTAGTTCTAGCTAGTTATAATATAGACTGCTTTCTAGTATTTTTTTTAATATAGTATTATATAGTGCTTTGTAACTTTTTTAGCGTAAGTTAAATCTTTTACTTAAAACATTTAATACTTTATTAAATATTCTAGCATAGTATGTTATTTTGAAGCTAGTATGTTAGCTCATTAAACTAATTAGAGATTAAGTTTCTTTGTTGCTATAAAATCTACTTAGTTGTAGTAATTAGTAAAAACCTTAATTTAGTGTAGTAGTTCTAGGAAATAGACTTTTTATTATTTAAAGGCGTTAACTACCTCTAGTAGTTCCTTATTATAAATATTATAATTAAGTTCTACTTTAGCGAACTTTCTTAAATAGTAGAATACTAGTCTTTATTTTTTAATCTAGGCACTACTATAATAATATAGCTTTCAGTATAGAATTTAACATATTAGATTTAACTTATATTTCTTATTTTAAATTATATATCTTTAATATTAGTGCCTGAAAAAGTAGTTATCTAATTTAGTTAAACGCTTTTTATTATTATTTTTTTAAATATGTTTTTCTTTTCTTTAACTTTTAAGAGGGGTGTAGTAGTTACAAAGTAATTCTTAATAAACTTTTAATAGTAGTTTACAAATCCAAAAAAAATTACATGTCCTTAACTATTTTAAGTGTTAGCTATTTTAATATAGCTATAATTTTCTTTGAATTTATCGTTACTTTTTTTAAAAAAATTATAAAGCTTATAAATTTTGTCTTTTAAACATAGAATTTACACTTCTTTAGCTACAAGTACAGCTTATAATTTTTAAGCTTTTTAAGCACTTTCTTAACATGCTCTGCATATTCTTTAAGTATTTTACTAAAGATACAAGTATATTATCTAGGTATACTGTAATAAAAATTCTAAAGTATTTGTAGAGCGTATTCTCAATAATTAATTAAAAGTTGTTTGTATATTAATTCATTTAAAAGATATAACTATATGTTGAAATAGTCTGTACTTTGTCTTAAACGCTGTTATCTACTTATACATTTTTTAACTCTAATTTAGTAAAATCTTTTCCAAATTTTAAATTTTAGAAACTACTTGGCTTTTTAAAGTTAATTTATAAGCTTTATTAGTAGTAGTAATGAATATTAGTTTTTTTAAATTAGACTATTAAACCTCTTTAAGTTAAAATATAGTTGCTACTACTTATTAAGCTTATTTATTAACAAGATAAGTAAGGCTATTAAGCCTAATTAGGCTAGTAAATAAGTATAGGTTAGGTTAAAGTTAAGGTCTAACATAAGCTAACCTAACCCTAACTTGACTACAACCTAACTTTTTTACGCTAAAATTAAGTATAAGTTAAGTCAAGGTTACACAGACTAAAAGTTGTAGTTATAGTTAAGTTGCATAAACTAGTAGTTAAAGTTATAGTTAAGTTACATAGACTAGTAGTTATAGTTAAGTTATATATATAGACTGTAGGTATAAGTTAGGTTGTAGTTAAGTTATAGTTATTAACACAGTTAGTTATTATAGTATAAAAAGTAATAAAGAAAGTATATTAACATTATTATACATAGAAAAAAGCCAAACTACTATATTATCTTTTTA
This sequence comes from Alternaria gansuensis, assembly GCA_009289805.1. Taxonomy (NCBI): domain Eukaryota; kingdom Fungi; phylum Ascomycota; class Dothideomycetes; order Pleosporales; family Pleosporaceae; genus Alternaria; species Alternaria gansuensis. The sequence goes on along the minus strand of WBOK01000155.1, from coordinate 90,955 downwards.
TAAAAAGCTTGTAAAATATAAAGTTAATGCTAGATTTCTTATAGTATCTAATAGCAATTCTAATATTTTTAGCTTAAATAGTAACTCTCTTTATATAAATAGTTTTAAGGTTACAGTTTATATTTATTAGTTAGTATATAATATAAAAATAATAAGATAAGTTTGAATACTTTTAAAGTAGTAAACAAGAAACGCTTTAGCTAACTTTTAAAGATTATAGATTGCCTTTAACTAAAAGCATAAATTAAAATAATAAGTATATATAAGTTTATAAACAAGACAGCTAAACAAAAGTTTATATAGTAATAGTTTAGTTCAATTTTACTACTTTTCAATTTTTTTTAGCGCAACAGCTACATACTATTGGTATTAAACTTTAATAATAAACTATAATAACTGACTACTTAGCTTAAATTAATTTCCTTTCAAAAGCCTTAGACTTTGCATATTTTATAAGCGCTTTCTAACTAGCCTTTATATATGAACTTTTTATAAGCGCTTTACTACTAGTTAAATCTTACATAGTCTACTTGATACGCGCTATTATTATAGTAATAAAGTTATTAAAGTTTATATTAAGTATGTAAAATTATTACATCTTTTTTATAGTAATAAAGTGCGCAAGTAAATATAATAAATTGCTATTATAATATAATATGCTAAGTTGTATTATTAAAAAGTAGTTAGTTAGTTAAGTAAGTCTAAATATATAAAAAAAACTAATTCTTATTTAGCTTTAGTAAGGGCGTTTAAGCTATACTAGCTATAATATAGTAATAATTTTTTTTTTACCTACTATTTAACTACTAGAACTAAAAATAACTAATTATAGTATATTATTACATTTATCTCAATAACAATAAAAATAAAAAAGCTTAGTAATAGTTTTTAAGGCCTAGTTTTATATATTCTAATTCTAGTACTACTGAGTTTTTATTATAATAAGTAGAAAAAGCTTATAAAAGTATTTTGTATAACAATTAATCGCAGTAAATACAAATTTATAAAAAGTTATAAATATAAAAGAAACTAGAATTAATAATATACTTACGTAGGCTTCGGCCTTTTAAGACAACCTTTTGATGTGACTACACATTTTGTAGACACCTTTTTAGTAAAAAAGGATTTATTGCTAACAACAAGTATCTGGGCTTATGCCCCCTTGTTTAGCATTACCAGCACGCAATTAGTGTGTCGCTCTAGCATATTTAGACAAAAACAAAGATGCGCAATATCTCTCTAACTAACTATCTTAACTAATAACTATTTACTAATAACTGCAACTTCTATTGTCTCTGTTGCTATTCTAGCAGTGTTGCAGTCGCGGCGTTTCTAGCATGCGCCTATACTTAGATGTATATATTTAATAACAATGTTACTATCTAAGTATAGCTTTCTTATTTTTAAAGGCAACTTATAAAATTCTCCTACTTATTAGTTTGTCCTAGCTACTTAATAGCTGTTTTAACACGCTTTTACTTTTTATAAAGCTACTATAAAGTCTCTTTACTAAAGTTATATTCGCGCAGAAAAAGATTAGTAAAATAATATACTATTACTATACTTAAACTATTAATATGCGTAACATATTTAATAGACTTGCTACTAAATAAGCTTTTTACAACTTTTATTATAACTTTAATATTTATAATACAAAACGCATTTATAAAGTGTTAGTAAATAATAAAATTTAACTTTAACGTTTATCTAATTACTATAAAAGCTACTGCTAACAGCTCCTTTTTAACTAACTAGAAAGGCTCCTTAATAAAAGTAAATAAAGGCTTTATAATTTACTACTATAGCTTCTTTTATAGTAATTTAGTAAGGTCTAACTTTACTTAATATAAGCTATTAGTCTTTGTATTAAATAGGGAGAAAAATAGTCTAAGTATTATATTATTTATATATAAGTTGTTTATATATAGTACTGTATAGTGTAAGAAATTCTTAAAGTAAAAAGTAGTAAGTAAAGAGCTTTTATAAAGTATTGTAGGCTCCTGCTGCAGTAACGTACGTGTCTTTACTTTCTTTTACCTCCTCTACCTCTATTACAATTTTGTTGCTAGCTATAGGCTAGCAATTACTATTAAACACGTTTTAATTTGTGTTGTTTTTTAGTACTTTTAGTAAATTTTTTAACTATAATTTTGCTTAGTAGTTTAAGCTTTTCTACTCTAAGCGCTTAGCGCGTAGACTTTATTTACTTACTGTTTAAATTTTGTTAACTACACATAATCTTTTTTTAACTTTTGCGACTAATTAGTAGAGGGCAGCTGCTTTTCAATTTTTTAGAAAACCTATTTTGACTACAACAACAACTACCACCTTTGACACCTTAAGAATAAATACTTACGTAATGTAGCTAAAGTAGTTTAAAAAAAATTTGCTTTTTAAATTCTAAAGTCTTAATTAAGAAATTTTTAAGCTTTAGTTTTTTTGCTATTATATAAAGAAGTTAAATAGCTAAACTTAGTTTTAAGATAAAAGCATTACAAATATATATGTAGCTAATTATACTGCTATATACTGATTAAAGAAAAGAATAAAAAGTATAAAATAAGATAAGAATACAAGTGTAAAAAAGCACAAAATAATAATAAAAGCACTATAAAAAGTACTAAACTAAAAGTAATATAATGTCACGGATAGTTGCGTGTTGACTAGGTCCGCTAAACTCGCTTATCGTTAGCTCGCCCACTAGCAATTGTGCTTATAAGGGGCTCCTCACCTGCAAGGATACCTGCAGGTATTATTACTTAAAATATACACACGTTATTATTCTAGAGGTATCTCTTACTATCTTCTGTAGTGTGAAGCAAGTTGTTAAGACCTAGAACTAAGACTTGTGGAGAAGTCTTCACGAAGGCGTCGGCATTCTTAGACAACGGCCCGACGAGCAGCCAGCAGTCACGTGATTGCTTAGTGCTTAGTGCTCTTAGCACAACTAAGCAATACTAATTACACTACAGGACTGCTTAGTGCTTAGTGCTCTTAGCACGACTAAGCAATACTAATTACACTATAGGACTGCTTAGTGATTAGTGCTCTTAGCATAACTAAGTATACTAAGCAGAGCATACACTTGTTAGTATATAGTAGTAAGCATTAAGCCCTTATAGCTTAGTATGTTCAACTTTAAGTGTAATTTAAAGATTACTTAATTTTTAACCCCTCTGTGCTATTATATTAATCTACTAATTATGCTAGTACAACCCTCTGTCTATCGCACTTACTTATTCTAAGAGAACTAACATAAATTATTTATAAACAATTTTCACACTTTAAACACCTTTAAGATAAGTAATACTGCTATAGACACTTTTACTAATTCCTAAACTACAGAAACAACTACGCATGCTAATAAGCCTAAAACTTACTACAGTAACTGCAACAAGCTTAAGGCATAGCTACTCTAAGTTAATAAATACTTCTATATTAAAAGGACTAAGATTAACAACAATAATATAGTTATATAGGCCTCTACGTTTTTATAAAAAGCTGCTAAAAAATAAGCTAACTTTATTTTGCGCTAATAAACAGATATAACTATTAACAATAATACTAATAAAGCACTTGTTAAAAACTAGAACAATTTTAAAATAGAAATAAGAAAAGTATTCTTACCTTTTAAGGAATTTATAGTAGCAGAACAAAAGATCTAAAGGTTACAACAAACTTGCTCTACAGCTAACTATACAATAAAGTTTTAGCAGTACTAAATAGTTATTAAATAGAATAACAACGCTTTAATATAGATGTACTAATAAGGTCTTAAACTAGCTGTATATATAAAACTTATACAAAGCAGAGCTACCTTTAACATACTTAATAAACTTATAGCTAAAGCTATTTAAGTAAATAACAACTTCTATAAGCTTAAGCTAGAAGAACAACTTTTCTTATAAAGAAATTGCACACTTAGAAATATAAATACTTAACTATATTAAACTTATTAACGCCTGTACCTTAACTAAAGTTAATAACAAAATAATACTCCTAAGACCCTTGAACATTATATAACTAACAGCTACAAGCTTATACACCTTAATAACCTTAATAAAAGACTTTAGAAAAGTAGGTTTTAGCACAATAAAAACAGCAAGAAAGAAATTACTTGCTATATATATAGTAAAGAAGGTTATATAAAGCAAAACTACTAAAGCTAAAGTAAAGTAATATAATAGTTAAATATTTTTTACTACGTAGTACTCTGCAACAATTTAAAAGAAGAATAAAATGTTATTACTAAACTTACTATTATAGTTTAAGGGAAAGACTAGGCAAATATTAATAGTCTAGATAACCTTCTTATAATTACCTTAGAGGAAACTTTAGACAACAACGTCTTTAAAATAATACTTAACAAAGAAATAAAAGTAACTTTAGCTAACTAAACTAAGTATAAAAAGATAGCTAAGTTCTAAAAAACCTACTAGCCCCCTACACTAGTAGCAAAGAAAGTACTAACAGCCTAGAACTAGAAAATTTTACTACTAGCTATACAGAAATACTCTACTACGCTAGACTAACAAGATATTAATATATAAGTACTACTACTCTTAGAAATATAATGCTTAAATAACTTAGCTAAAAAAATTAACGTTCTACTAAAGTAGCTTAGAGAACTTAAGAAAAATCTTTACAAGACTTTATAAAGAAATATTAATAAAATACTACTAGTATGCTAATTTACTAGAAGAACTACAAAAAAAAAGAATTACTTTAGAGGCAACTATTAATAAAGCACTATATAATAACTTTGTATAAAAATAAACTTAAAATACTAAGGTATCTTAGAATAAACTAACGCATTAACTTTTAGATTAAAAAAAAAAAGAGATTTACAAAGAACTCTAAGTAATACGCTAAAAGCGCAGGACTAAAAGCAATAGCCGCGCAACTAATATATATTAATAGATAGATCTACATAATTTAGAACACGCGAAGTACTCTTAGACAGCATGTACACATAATAGCTGTACTATATATTATTTAGATAAGTATAGATTAGGATAGTTTTCTAAAAAACTAAAGGGAATGCCTTAATACTAATACTTATAGTATAACTGCCCTAATAACAAATACGTAGTATACTTATAAGATAAACAACACAGCTTATACTTTTATAAATATAATAATTTAGAAAAGACTCTACAAATGTACATAACGCAGTAGAAAAATTATAAAGACAGAACTTATATATAAAAGTACAACTAGCCCTTATAGCATACGTGCCTTAATGTTAAATATAAACTATATATAGTTACTAAAAAGTTTTATAAATTTAGCATATAGTTTTTTTTAAACAAACGCCTTAGACACCTAGAACTACTAAAGTAATAAACACAATTAACTTTCTAAGCCTTCTTAAGCTACTAGTAAAGCTTAACAAACATTAGATAATAGCATTAGTAGATTTTAGCTCTTAAGCTAACTTTGTTTCCCCTTAAGTAGTGCAAGTAGCAGGCCTATAAACACTAAAAAAATAAGAACTTTACTTACTATATGTAGTAAACAGTTAGCCTATACTAGGCAAGACAACTGTTACGCACAAGGTTAGTAAAGTAACACTTAGCATCTAGGAATATAAGAAAGAATTAAACCTAGACGTCTTTAAATTAGCTACTTATAATATTATATTAAGAATTTCTTAGTTACAAGAATATAACCTATAAATTAACTAAAAGTTAAAAAGTTTTTATTTAAGTACTATAGATTAGACGTAACTATAAGCTAGCCTACGTATTTAATAACTATAATAGTAAATAAGAGGAAGATTAACAATATTACTAAAGAATAGTAAACTTTAATTAAGAATAGCCTTACAACACAAGGGTTTAACTTAATAAATACTAGTAGAGCACTTTTAAGTTACAAAGTTAAAGTTTAAAAAAAACACGTAACTCTAAATATCTTAAAAGAATATATAGAATTTTAGCATCTCTTTATAAAAGTAGTAGATAGCAAAGCCTTACTAAGATACTAACCTTAGGACTATAAAATTGTCTTAGAAGAAGAGAAGACTTTACCCTTTAAGCTAATTTATTAATTATTAGAAATAGAACTTAAGGAACTAAGAACTAAGCTAGATAAGAATCTAAGAAAAAAATATATTAGACTTTTAATATTACTAGTAGGATTCCCTATACTTTTTGTACTAAAGAAGAAGAGACTACTAAGAATATGCGTAAATTACTAGAAACTTAATAATATTATAGTAAAGAATTAATACTTATTACTAAATATTATAAAGCTTTAAGATTAATTATCTTACGCTAAAGTCTTTACAGTGTTAGACTTCTAAAATAAATACTACTTTATTGAAATAAAAAAAAGTAAAGAATAGAAAACAGCGTTTTAAATATAATATAGACATTATAAATACACTATTATGCTGTTTAGGCTTACAAACGCCCTAATAATATTTTAAGAACTTATTAATAACGTGTTAAGAATATATTTAGACATCTTTATTATAGTATATTTAGATAATATCTTTATCTACTCTAAAGACCTAAGAGATTATGTAGAAAATGTCTGTATAGTACTAAGGTGCCTAAACTAGTTTAACCTCTAGCTTAAACTAAAGAAATACAAGTTTTATAGAAATAAAGTTACTTTCCTTAAATACATAGTAAAAGCACAAGAAGTACAAATAAGTAAAAAAAAGATATAAGTAATTAAAGAATAGCTACACTTAACAATAGTTAAAGAAATATAATTATTTTTAAAATTTTTAAACTTTAACTAATAGTTTATTAAGAACTACTTTAAAATTGCTATTCTGTTAACAAGACTTATAAGAAAAGAGATACTCTTTAAGTAAAGTAAAGAAGTAGAAGACGCCTTCTAAATGCTTAAAAAAGTAAGTATAGAACTACTATGCTTTAGAATATTTTAAGTAAGACAACTATTGCGCTTTAAAACTAATACATTAGACTTAGCACTTAGAGGCTGCGCTAGTTAATTATATAAAAGTAAATAGCACTTAATTATGTACTATTTACAAAAATTCTCTAGACTAGAAGAATAATATAACATTTATAATAAAAAGCTACTAGCTATTATTATATGCTTATAGTATTAAAGAGCATATATAGAAAGCTACTTAAAACTTATAATATTTATAAATTATAAAAACTTAGTTAACTTTACAACTACTAAAGTACTTAACTAATAATAAGTAAAATAGTTAGAGCTACTTAGATAATATAAGTTTAAGATTATATACACACCTAGAAAGAATAATAGTAAAGTAAACGCTCTTAGCTAACAATATAATATTATAGAAATAAAGAAAATTATTAATACTACAATACTTAAAATTAACAAAGATAAATTACTAGGACTAGTAAGAATACTAAATGCAGTCCTACAAATTACACCTAACATACTAGAAAAATTATAAGAAGTAATTATTAAATAATATTATAACAACCTTATACACAGTTATTTTAGTATTATATAAACTATAAAACTTATTAAAAAGAATTATAAGTTTCTAGAAATAAAAGACAAGGTTACCTCCTTTATTACTAAGTGCGTAGACTATTAGAAGAATAAGCACAGCACCTACGCACCCTATAAAAAAATGCAAGTAATAAAGCTACTCAATGCACTATAGTTAGACATCTTTATAAACTTTATTATAGGCCTACTAGTTTTAAAAAACTCTATTACTAAAGTATTTTACAATGCAATTCTTGTAGTAGTTAATTAATTTATAAAATAAGTAAAGTACATTACTTTTAGAAAAGACTTTACAGCAGTATAGCTAGCACACATTATTAACAACTAAATTATTAAATATTATAGCATACAAAAGTTAATTATTAGTAATAAAAATAAGCTCTTTACCTTTGACTTTTAAACAACACTATTAGCTGCAATTAGAACAAAATAAAAGCTATTAATAGCTTATTACCTACAAATAGACAGATAAATAGAATAAATAAATTGCATAATAAAAGCCTATCTTAGAATATATATTAATTAATAACAAAACAATTAGGTATTATTACTACTTATAGCATAAATAGCATATAAGAATAAGATATTAGAGTTTACAAAATAGACACTATTTTACATAAACTATAAAAGACACCTAAATCTCTTTATATGCACATTTCTAAGCTAAAAGACAAAAGTAGCTATTGCAATAGCTAATAAGCTTAAAATAGTATATAAGTTACTTAAAACAACACTTAAGAAAGCTTAACGCTAAAGCATTTTATATATTAACTAAAAATAAAAAATAGCACCTTAGCTAAAGAAGAGAAATAAAGTATATTTGCTTATAAAGAATCTTTGCACTAAATAACTAAATAAAGGACTTAACAATGTTAAGGTTAGACTATTTTTAATTCTAGACTAGAAGAGACTAGTTACGTATATACTTAACCTTCTACTAAATGCAAAGATTTACCTAAAATTCTATATTAACATATTAGAACTAGTAGACCTAGAGACACTACTCTAGAAGACCTTTTACTACAAAATAGAAGAAGAAAATAAATTTAAAGTTAAGAAAATTCTTATACACTAAGATAACAGCAACAGTAAAAAATATCTAGTTAAATAGTTAAGTTACCTAGATAGTAATAATACATAGGAACTAGATACAAACCTTATAAACTACTGTCTGCACTTTATAAAATACTACTAAAATCAAAAGTTTTTTAATAATTAAGCAGCAAGCCTTTAAAAGCACTCTAGGTGCTAAGTAAAAAGTTTAAAGCTAAACTTTTAAAAACACTAAAAAACTTTATAGTTTCTCTAGCCTTCTTACGCTCTAACTCTTTAATCTTACAAAACTTAACTACTATTGTATTCTCTACGTAATAGTCTAATAAATCTATCTATAAATAAAGCTACTTTTTATAAGCACGCTATACGCGTAACTCTTTTAATGCTTTTTTGTGCGTTTGTATTACAGCATCTTGTATATTACAACTTTCTTTTATGTGTGCGCGTAGCTTTTCCTTTTTTGCAGCTAAATGCTTAAACTCTAACTCTATTACCTAGACGTTATACTATTAGCTCTAATGTAAACACTTACTACACTTTTTTAAATAAATATATACTTTGTACACGCGCTTATTGTACACATAAATAAAGCATTTTTAAACTATAGCTTTTTTAAAGAAATTAATAAAGTTGCAGAGACAGTAACAGCAATTAGTACTAGTAAAAAGTTTCTGCTTAGGCATAGTAAGATAAGAATAAGGTAGCTAACGCTACTTATAACAAGAGAACAGCTACGTTATAAGCTAGGACTTTGCTACTATTATATAACTTAAGAACAACTTACTAGAAGGAGAGAGGATAGTGTTAAGACCTAGAACTAAAACTTGTAGAGAAGTCTTTATAAAGGCGTTAGCATTCTTAGACAACAGCTTAACAAGTAGCTAGCAGTTACGTAATTGCTTAGTGCTTAGTGCTTTTAGTATAACTAAGTAATACTAATTACACTGCAGGACTGCTTAGTGCTTAGTACTCTTAGCACGACTAAGCATACTGAGCAGAGCATACACTTGTTAGTATATAGTAGTAGGCATTAAGCCCTTATAGCTTAGTGTGTTCAACTTTAAGTGTAATTTAAGGATTACCTAATTCTTAACCCCTCTGTGCTATTACATCGATCTACCAATCGTGCTAGTACAACCCCCCGTCTATCGCACTCACTCATTCTAAGAGAACCAACATAGATTATCTACGGACGATCTTCACACAAGTACTATTGCCTAAAGCTACCTTTTACAGAATAATACCTCCTCCTATAAGCTAATAGTCTAGAGATAGCTCTCTTAACGCAATCTAATACTTAAGGTAATTAGGGAAGCTAGAGCCCTGCTGCATTTAAACTTTCTAATCCTCTTTAAACTTTATTAAGGCCTGCTACACTTAAGGAGCCTAAGGAGCGTACTTAAGGCGCACTTGTAATGCTTAAGAAGTATATTAATGCTATAAAGAAGCAACGCAATAAACTTTAATTTTTATAATAATTATAAAAGTTAGAAGATGAAGTAGCATAACTAAAAGAGGTTAAATAGAAAGGAATTTTAAATATACTAGCATTACTAACTATATTATCCTGCGCGTAGAAGGCACTTAAAGTAACACCTACTACGCATATATAACACGCGCGCTAAAACCTAAAGACTTAGCTAAATACTAAGGTAAAACTTTTAAAGAATATTATAAGTTTACCTATTTTTATAAAGTAGTATTTTAGCTACTGTTACAAGAATTTAAAAGAGATAATAATAGAGTACTTTAAGTAATCTAGTATTTTAGAGTAGATCTTTAAGAGCTTTAGTATGCTTACTATAAGTATTCTTTTAAAGTAAAGAGAGCTAACTTAAAACTACTTTAAGTAATATATACTTAACTTACTTTTAAACTTTATTAACTATAGCCTTAAAGTAGTAACTACGTATACGCACGCTATATAGTAAAAAGACTAAACTATTTAATTATTTACAACTTATTTTAATGTTCTTAAAAATTAACTTTTAATATATACTAAAGTATAAAAGGTTTAGTACTTTTTTGTAAAACTAAAGCTTAAACTACAGCAAATAATTACTAACTACTACTAAATTTTTATAACTAAAAAAGACTTTATTACGCTTAAATTTATACTTAAGTAGAATTTACGTAGAGTACTTATTACGTATAATCTGCTCTACTAGAGCACTTTTATAAAGAAAAAAAAAATACTTCTCTACAGCTATTATACTAGACGCACCTAAGAAGTATAAAAATAGTAGTAGTTTTATATACTTTAAGTGCTAGAAAAAAGAACACTACGCTAATAATTGCTAAAGCAGCAACCTTAACAAGGTCCTAGTTAATATAAACTAAATAAGAAAAAGTTAAGCCTTGCTATAAACTTAGAGTTAGTAAAGCGCGTGCTAATAGATATTTTACTAAAGATATAGCGCATGTGCTACGCACGTTTAGTAACTACAGTAAAAAAGAAACTTAAGGTTATTTTAAACTTATAAGTAATTATTAGCTTTATTAGTTAAAAAACAGCTATAGAAATAAATTTAAAACTTATTTAGAATGCAGAACTACTTTGCTTAAGTTAAATTAGATTTTAAAGGCAAAATACATATACAGTATATAAGCTTTAGCTACGCTTAATAAATAATAATAGCGTAAAGCGTATTATAAAAGTTACTGCGTATAGAGTAAATAAAAAGAAAGTACTACTACTGCTTAGTAACTTTTTTTTAAGCTAGGAAGGTATCTATATTAACTGTAAAAGGTATATGTAGCGTTAAGAATATATAAAAGTAAATATTAACTTAGTAGCTACTAAAGTATTTTTAAAAAACGCAAAACTTATAGATTTAAAAACTTACTTTTTAGAAGTACTTTAAAGTAATAGCGTAAGTATTTAGCTTAAAGTATATATGCTAAATGTATTTATAGCATAAGTATAGCGTATACTTAATGTATTATAAGATTATACTAATATTTTTAATAATAAAGCTGCTAAAACTCTTTTACAGCTAAAAAACTTAGATTACGTAATTCTTATTTAATAAAGCAAAGAACCTCCTTATAAGCCTTTTTATACTTTTTCTTTTTATAAGCTTTAAATGCTTTATAAATATATTAAAAAAGCACTATAGAAGAGATAAATTTGCTACAGCACTAGCCCTATAAGCGCACTAATACTATTTATACTAAAGAAAAATAGAACTCTTTGCCTTTGCGTAGATTATTAAAGTCTTAACGCTATTATAATAAAAAATTGTTGCCTGCTTCTTTTAATTAGAGAAATACTAGACTGCCTATTAGGCGTACGCTACTATACAACATAAAATCTTAAAAACGCCTACTATTATTTAAGGATTAAGGCAGGAGATAAGTAGAAAACTACTTTTAGAATATAATATAGACATTTTAAATATCTTGTTATGCCTTTTAGGCTTATAAACGCCTTAGCAAGCTTTTAAGCTTATATTAATAAAGCTTTAAAAGGGCACTTAGATTATATATACGTAGTTTATCTAGATAATATTTCTATTTACACTTATAATAATAACATTACGCTATACTAGCGTGCTATACGCACTATACTTAACTTTTTATAAAAAGTAGAGTTATATATAAACTTTGAAAAGTATATATTTGCTTTAAGCAAAGTTTATTTCTTAAAATTTATTATTATAAAAAGTAGTATTTGCCTAAATTTAGCGCGTGTTGCTACTATTAAATAGTAGCTTATACTTACTAACATTAAGAAGCTACAGTCTTTTTTAGGATTTATAAACTTTTATTAGTATTTTATTAAAAATTATACTATAAAAATAGCACCTTTTACAAATATTTTAAAAAGGAAATAGGCGTTTTACTAGAATAAGGATACACATACTGCTTTTATAAGGCTAAAGTAATACTTTATATATACGCCTATTCTGCGCTACTTTAAAAATACATGTTTAATTTATGTTAAAATAAATGCTTTAACTTTTGCTATTTTAAGTATATTGTTCTAACTTTTTAAAAATAAAAAGTAGCATTTTATTATGTTTTACTTATAAAAACTATAAAGCGCTAAGCTAAACTATAAAGTGTATATCTTTAAACTTTTAGCTATTATATAGAGTTTTAAAAAATAGTAATACTACTTAAAAGGCGCTTAACACACTATCTAGGTGTTAACTAATTATAATAACTTATGCTTTTTACGCGCTGTACAGAAGCTAAACTAGCGTTAAGTATACTAAGCTCTATATTTAAAGGCTTTTAATTTTAAAGTTAAATACTGCCTAGGGCGTACAAACTTTGTAGACAGACTATTAAAAAAAGTAGATTATAAATAGGAGAACTTATTATTAACTTAACTATTGCCTACACTATAGAACAAACTTCTAGTAAGAGTAGAGTATAGTAGAATAAGAAGTTTTACAACTTAGTATAGCTAGAAAAGCGCATGTAAGACGTATATAGCTAATATTTATAAAATAAAAAGTATTTAAACTACTAGTGCTATAAAGTGTACACTATGCGTACTACGCTCTCTAGCTAGAGTATTAGTTAGTAGCAAACCTGCAACAGTAAAGTTAGAAGCTTTAATAAATAAACTACGCTAGTTGTAATAAAGGGACGTTTTTGCTTTATAGCAGGTTGCAGACTTTATATAAGCAGTATATACTTAAAATAGCAGCCGCGCGTAAGTGTAGCGCGTTAATAATAAAAAAGTTTTAAAATATAAAGGTAGAATTTATATTCTACTAAGATAAGCTATTAGGCAGAATATTTTATTATAGAATTATAACATGCGTATAGTAAGTTATTTTAGTACACGTAAGACTTATAAGCTTATTAGTAGGCTATTACTAGCTAGAGCTAGGCTATAATGTTTAAAATTATGTAAAGACTTATGTAGTATACTAAAGAAGTAAAGCTTTAAGATATAGTAAATATAGTTAGTTATTACTATTACTAGCTTTTAATAAAATATTTAAGGAAGTAAGCCTTAATTTTGTAATAAGGCTACTACTAGTAAAAAATAATAGTTTAGATTGCGTATTTAATGCAATTTTTGTAATTGTTAACTACTTTTTAAAAATAGTAATTTATATACCTATATTAAAAACGTAAGATACAAAATAATTTGTAAAATTCTATTTTAAATATATTATTTTAGAATACAGAATTTAAAAGAGTATTATAACTAATTATAGTTTAATCTTTACTTCTATATTTTAGATAGAAATATGCTACTAATTATAAGTAAAGCGTAGGCTAAGCACAGCCTTCTACTTATAAATAAATAAGCAAACTAAACGCTAAAACTAGATAATAAAGTAATACTTAAGGATGTTTGCTTTAAAAAAATAAAATAATTAGGTATTACTTTTGCTAACTGTACAATTTGTATATAACAACTCTATCTATATATTAATAAAGATAATACCTTTTTATATAGTATATAGCAAGTATTTATTGCTTATGTTGCCTTCTAAGAACAGTAGGCTAGAAGGGGAGGTACTAGATACTGTAAATAGAGTGCAGCGTATGCTTAACGCACGTGTAATAGTAATAGAACACTTTTTAATAATATAAGAATATTAATACTAATACTACAATAAAAAATATAAACTAAAGATTTTCTGCTAAAAAGACTTAGTTTACCTTAGCACAAAGAACATTAACTTAGTTTACTAACTTAGTAAGAAGCTTTTTAGTAAGTTTATAGGACTATTTTAAGTGTAAAGAGTAGTTAGAATATAAGCTTACTAACTATAACTACTACTTTATTATTATATTTACAATGTCTTCTACGTTTTCTTACTAGAATAATAAGAATTACGTAGTAGTTAAAAAGATAATACTTAGGTACTAGAAATTAGCCTTAAAAGCAAAAAAATCTAGAAAGTTAAAAAGATATTAAGAAAATAAATTAAGAATAGCTAGCTAGAGTATTAGCTGTAATAGGAAGGCTATAACAAATTATAAAATACTTAGACTCTAGCATTATAGTTTAAGAATATAAAAAAACTAATTAAGAAATATAAGTATAAGCAAAAATTATTACGTCTTAAGCGCGCTAAGAAAATATACTAAACATTATTACTGTGTACTTAGGGCGCAAATTAGGTATCTAAATAAATAAAACTATAAGTATAAAAATAATTTACTTTTACTTATTATTAAAAATTTTTTTACTACTAGCATAAACTTTATTATTACTACCTATATTTTTACTACTACTTCTAGAGGGTAGCTGCTTTTCACTTTTTTTGGAAACCCCATTTTGACTACAACAACAACCACCACCTTTGACACCTTAAAAATAAATTACTACTACTTCTAGCACTACTATTATGCGCACTACCTGCGCCTAGACTACGTCTAAGAAGTAGCACGTTATTATTACTTAAGCTCTTATTATTATCTTTATTATTACTAGCAGGACTAGCAATTCTAGCTATATACCTAGCAATTAACTTAAAAGTAGCTACTATATAATACTACTTTACTAAAATTAAGCTTAAAAAATAAAACAAGAATATTAGCACTTAAGTAGGCACTTTTAATAAAGTACTAGTATACGCAGTAACATAGTAGTAGTTAGAGAGCTTAAAGTTAAATTAGCGCTAGCATTATGTAAGCTTAACGCTAGTAGTAATAATAGCAGGGTTAGTTTTTAGAATATTCGTATTAGTAACTATAGTATTAAAATAAGAGTAAAGTTAGTAAAAATAATTTAAATATTTATTAAGTGCTTTAAGAACTTATTTCAATTAGCTAAAGCATAGTTAACAAAATAAAAAAACTTACCTTAGTATAACTACTATAGTTACTTTTAGCATAATAGTTATAATAATAATACTTAGTCTTTCTATAAATTTTTTTTTACTTAGTAATATTCTGTGCGTAACGTAGGCAGGTTGCATATAAAGTAATAAAATTAATAGCTTTTTTAAGTCTGCTAAACTTGTATAGCTAAGCATCTTATAAGTAAGATTTTTTAATATACTTAGAATTTGAATAGTAAACTATAATAAAAATTAGAGCTTGTTATTTAGTTACGTAGTAAGTGCGTTAAAGTTATATATTAAATATATTAATTAAAATAAGAATTACAAAAAATATACTAAAAATTTTTTTTTATTACTGCAGCAAATATTACCTTATATAAACTACTTATAATAATTACATACTCTTACTTTTACCTTTAAAAGTTTTAAAAAATAAATAACAAATTTAAGAGTTACTACAATAATACTATAAAGACTTAAGCCTAAAGTTTGTCACGCGCCTAAACTGCAAGTAACACGCGTCTTAAGAGCACCTAAGCTGCAAGTAACACGTGCTCTTTACTAAAACATTTTTATATAGTTTAAAGACTTAATTTAAGGCTATTAGGATGCTAGACTAGAGGGGGAGGCTTTGTTATGGATAGTTGCGTGTTGACTAGGTCTGCTAAACTCGCTTATCATTAGCTTGCCCACTATATACACACGTTATTATTCTAGAGCCATCTCTCACTATCTTCTGTGGTGTGAAGCAAGTACTATTGCCTAAAGCCACCCCTTACATATAATGCTTAGAAGAGTAGTAAGTTAATAGAGTAATTTATATAAAGTTATACTTATACATAAATAAGTAAGTAGCTATAAATAACCTTTAAATTAATTTATAAAGATTAAAAAAATATATATAAAAGATTTATTATAAAGCAGTGCGCAAGAATTTTAAACAAAGTAGCATAAGTTATAAAAAGCTTAAATAATAATAGCTAAAGTTATATATATTCTTAAACTTATAGCTTTAGTAGTGTTTTCAAAAAAATTATGCGTTATACTTATAATAAAGAGTTAGTAAAGCTTTACACTAATATCTTTAAAATTAAATAAGCTAAAAAGAAATAGCAAAACTCTATTAAAGAAATAAGTTTAAAGAAGCTAGCTTTTAGTACAAATAAGAATTAAAAGTAAGTTTTAACATGTTTTTTTATTATATAAACTTACTACTAAGTATAAACTATTTAAGCCTCTACTAGTGTACAAGTTTTTAGAGCTTAGCAACAATACTATTCTTTATAGTAATAAGCTATATATTAAAAAACATAATAGTAATAACGTATTTTATAAGCAAGTTGCCAACCTAAGCAAGTTGCTATCGCTAAACTTACGCGCTACCTATGCACAGCTATTGGGTACACGCAACACAGTTTTTTAAAAATTATAGTAAGCTAGTTCATTTTTTAGACTAATTACTATCTTTAGAATTTTTTATTTCTACTTTACAAGTGCAAAAGTTATGTTCTTTTTTACTATAACGTCTGTAGTGCCTTACGCTGCGCACTTTGTATACAAGCTCTTTGCTAGCATTACGCTTCTTACTTTTTTTTTTAGCAATTACGTCCTACACTTCCTCTACTATTAGAGTCTCTTCTATTTAAATATACTTTTGTTTTTTAACTAACAATTTGTAAGCTTATTAATTACGCTTTGCATATATGCCTGTTCTTTCTGCAATAATACTATATTATATACAATCTGCTGTACGCTTTTACTTAGCTAGCAAATTTTTTTATTTAATAAGCTTATAGAGGACTTATAACAGTTTTGCATTTTTTATTAGATAAGTATAGACTGCGCTTTAATTTTATGTATATTACACTGTATCTGCGCCTTTTATTTACTCTACTTTAATAGTAATAGTGCTAAGGTCTGCAACTTTACTTTAAGCTTTAATAAAACAGCATTTAAATTATATAAAACTAGTTTATCACCTTTAAAGCTTATTATAATATTTTCTACTGTTAAAGCCTATTTAAAAGCTGGCTTAAATACTTAAAAAAAATTCTTTACTAATAAAATGTACGTAGTTACGTGCTAAAGCTAAAATTTAATTGCTATAGTTATACTTTAATAGTGCAAAGCAACTAATAATAAAAAGTTGTAGTAAGTATAATAAATGCAAAAGTATTTAGCAAAAAAGATTCTTTTTTTTGCAAAACTTTAAAATTTCAGTAAGCTATAGCTTTTATAGCTATTAAGTATAAGCAGCTAGTATACACTTACAGCACTTAACTTTGTATACTTATTAAAGTGCTTTAACTAGGCAAGAGCAAGCTAATTGTTTATTTAGCTATTAAGACTTACTTTATAAATTTAATTACCTAGTAAGTTCTTAAACTAGATATTAATAAGTACGCTACTTACAAAAATAATAAAAAGTAAAAGTAAGTAGCCTATAACTCTTACGCCTTAAATAATAATAACTTACTTACAGTTACTTAGCTAGATAACTTTTTTTTTAGCTACTTTTACACTAGTAATAACTATTTATACTAAAATCTTGCTTATTATAAAGCTAGTTTTATTAAAATTGTAAACGTTGTTATTTATAATTTTATACTTTTGTGTTAAAGTATTAACACTCAGTTAAACACGCGGATTATCTAGTTGATTAGGTAGTCTTAGTAAGCTGCTGCACGTGACGGCCCCGCTAGCACCTATATAAACGGGCTAGATCATCATATGTCTCTTTAGTAGTTATTGCACACTTTGTTATAACTCTTAGTAATTAATTTACTTATTTTACTCTATTTAATTAATCCTAGTTGCCTTTTCTTAGCTCCTACAGTTATAAGCCTAGCTGCTTAATTATAGTATTAATTTATACTACGCAATTAGAAAGCTAGAAAACTAACTGCTTTATTATTACTTTACTCTTCTTTATTTATTCTCTTACAGCACAGCTGGCAAATTGCTGCAGCTACTATACCTTTCTCCTATCAAGTATACAATTAACTTCTTACCTATCTATTTTACTTACTAACTAACTAATTAAACCGCGCGCACCTTAATAATAACCTACTTTGTAATCCTACACGCATTTTACTAAAATAGACTTTTTTAATACACTACTTGTTTCTTTAAGAGTAATCTTTAGGGCCTAATTAGATTAGCTAACCCAGTTTGCTTTATTAAGACTGCACTGCTTAAAAAAGAGTATTTAAAATTAAGTTAATTCTAATTTTTTAGACATGCGCTTAATAAATTATTAAAAGCTATAATATTTTAAGTTACTGAAAAATATTAAAGAGCCTATTGCTCTACTACCTAAGACAAGTGCACAAAAACAAAACAATTATAAAATTACTTAACGCAAATATAAAGCTTAAATTTATAATACTAAGTATTAAAAAGAATATTATAGTAAGCTAGTTAACAGGTATAAAGTACAAACTGCTTATTGAGTAAAAAAGGTTGCTAAAACTACTAATGCTAAAAATTAAATTAGTAAGACTGTTTATCTTAACCTGCTATTATATATATTAATAAGCATAATTACTTAAGACTTTACTAGTTTTTAAGCCTTATTTAAGTTCTTAAAGAAGGATTCAGCACTTAAAATTAAAATATGCATTATTTAATTGAGGCGCAATACAAATCTTACTTAAAAAAAGCTTACCAAAAATAAATAAGCCTTAAGCTTTAGTTTACGAAGTAGCAGCTTTTTTATTAATAAGCAACAATTTACTTACTTTTTAAAGTTATTAGGCTATGAGTAATTACTGATTTTTTAAACACTTTAAGCACTAAAATTGTACTAAACTAGTTGTGCAAAAAGCGCAATAAGCAGGTATAAGCAATAGCGCTTAGTAAAGCTTTATTAACTTTTAATAATTTAGAAAAAATCTTTAGTATTTTATTACAAAATTAAACGATCATTTCTTCAAAAAAAAAGAACACATAGTGTTCTAAACTAAATTTAAATTAAGAACAGCTTAATAGTTAGTAAATAACTTAAAGTTAAATAAGAGCAGTAAGCAATTACACGCTTGTTCCTGTAAGCTAAGTATTAAAAAATTAAATTATAAGCACTTCTAAATACTATGCAAGTGCTTTTAACTTTAAACTACAGATACTAGATTATGTTCTTAAAACAGGATACTAATTAAGCTGTTAAAAGACAATTAAAAAAAAGCCTTTAAGCAATAGAATTTGAATAAGTAGGCAACACTTTACATTTTAATTAAAAAGAAGTTAAAAAGCTAGTACTCGTAGATTAGTAACTAAAGAACTAACTAAAGCATACTCTAGCTTATTAGTTTTAGCACTCATTAACACAAGAAACTTGATTAAAGCAATTAGCCTAAATATATTTAGCGTAGCTTTTACTTTTTATGCATTGTTTTTTTGCATAATTATAAATAGTAGAGCAGCAGTTTACTTAGTTAATACTATAAATTACTTAGTTCTAGGCACTTTTTACAAAACTATTTCGAAAAACACTATTAATATAAGCACTTAATCTATTTTAGTCACTAAAATAAAAAAAACAAGCTGCTTAAAAAATCGTCTTGCATAGTAAAGCTAGCTTGAAAATAGCTAATTTTTTACTTACTCATATTAAGCTTATACTAGGTTTTTACATTAACATTGTTTTCAAAGCATAGCTTAAGCAATTAAGCACGTAATACTTAGAATATAATTATACCAAACGTTTTAAAATAATCAAGTAGAATATTATCTTAATTAACTTAAAGTGTTACTTTGATTTTTTATTTATCAAATACAAAGAACTTACTTGTTACACTACTTAAATACTACTTATAAATACTGTAGCTTAATTAAGGAAACCTTAGTTACATACTAGTATTAAGAATTTATAGTATCAATAATAAAAACACTTAGAATAAAAAGCAATTAAGGCCTTAGTCTGCTTAGTGCAGAACGTTAAAATTACTAGCAAAAAGCTATTAGAATGTAATCATTACATAATAGCTTATATCTTGCAAGTAATTTTATAGTAACTTAAAAAAAATTACTTTAACCTTTTTATAAAATTTTATAAAATCTGTTTAACTTTCTAACTAGTTAACTACTTAGAAAATAAGCATTAATTATTTAAAAAAAAAAACTTTGGCAAGCTGTATAACTAAAATATCTTGTTAAACACACTAAATAATATTATACTTATAATTAAAAGCTTTGCTGCAAGAATTAAAAAGAAATATTAGCAGAAAATTATAGAAATTTGCTAAAATAACAATACCACTACACTGCCTAAAAGAGAGCAACTGAATTATCAAGAAGAAGTAATAAGGAAAAAATTATAATTAAATTGCTACTGCTATACACTTATAAGCTTAACAGCTTAGCAGAAAAAGCTAGTTAAAAGCTAATTACAAAGTTTATTAAAATGCGTATAAGTACAAATCTACTAGCTAAACTTTAGCTAATAATTATAAATACAGTAGCTTACTTGCATAGTATAAGCTTTACTAAAACTTATAGCTACTAATCTCTTAACTAGGTGCTTAAAGAATAGTTTAGAAAATATTTCTAATACTATTAACTACTTAAGATTAGACATTAGACTGCTATCTTATGCCTAGACTAAAGTAGAATTTACGCGTATAGTTGCTTAGCCTATTTATTAAATAAAAAAAGAGTAGCTAGATAAGACTATTAAGAATTTAAAGTTAATCTTTAAGACTATATTAGTTATTTAGTTAGTTATTAAGCCTTTAATATATACTATATATAAATACAAACCTCTAATTAGGTGATTACTACCTATAATATAACTTTTAATAAACAGTTGTTTTACCAAAAAAGTTGCAAAAAAAAGCTACTTAAAATTTAAGCAATAAAAATTATAGAATTTTATATAATAGTAAGCTAATTAATTTAGGAAAAAGCGTACAAGCTTTTTTAGCCTATTAAAGTAAAGTAAATTAAGAAACGCAGCTGAATACTAATAACTTAAAAACTAATTTATCTACTATCTTAATTAGAAAAGAGGTCCTGCCTACTAAACATAAAAGTAAACTAGAAGATACAAAGCAAATAAAGTATAAAGCTAGTATATTATTAAAGATTTGCTTAGATTAGCAGTAAGAAACTAGTCATACTACTCTAGAACTAAATCCTAAACTAAAAACTCTAAGAAGCAACAACAGTGTTAATTATAAAGTAATTAATAGTTAAATAGCAATGCGCATGCATAGAAAAGCTAACGTATTAATATTTAAGAGCTTAAGGCCTCTTAATTTTAATAAAACTCAAAACTTATTATTAGTTTAATAATTTGTGCCTAAAGACTTTAATACGCTAGCTTGTTACAATTAAAGCTCTTAGTTAGCTTAAGTAAGCTTTAAAGCGTAGATTATCTTATAGTATAAAATTTTAGCTTTTTAATGGCAGACAGAGTAAGCAATAACAAGCTTAACCTTTATCTACTAAATATAGTGCTAAAATTGCTAGCAAGAACCTAAATTAGTTTATAAATCTTTATTTCTTACTGCATAAGCTAGGCAGCAAGCGTTAGTATAAAAACGCAACTTAAAATTTTGATAATTAACTAAAAATTAAAAGCACAAGTAGTGTTAATGCATTTATTATAGATTATAAGAATTCATTATAAGTTAATTTCTGTAATACTTACCTGCCAGGTATTTAAGTAACCTAAAAAGACTAAGCAAGCTATAAAACTTTTAATTATGTAGTTATAGTAGCTTTGCTTACTAGATATAAACCAAATATAAAACATGCTTATATATATTGCAAGAATCTACTTAAACTGCTAAATTATAAATGTAATTACTCTAGTAATTAATAAATGCTATATTTAAAAATACTTGCAAAAAAGAAATTAATTAGTTAAATAAAAATATAACTTAAACTAAAATATCAAAGAGAAAAGCAAATGTTTAACTACTGCTTTTAAAGTAGGTTTGGACTTATAAAATTAATAAAAATAGATTTTTTTTTAATGCAAGACGCAGATTGTTATAAAAAGTATTTTTTTAAAAAAAAAACTTGATTAACTTAACTTATACTGCAATATAAGCAGCTAAGTCTTTTTAAGCAGTAATAGTAATTGCAGCTAAAAATAATTTAGAAATTAAGCAATATAATGTTGTGGGAGCATTCCTTACTATGCTAATTATAGCAGAGAACTTAGTTATTTATAAAATGCTAAATAGCTTTAAAAAGCTTGAAAAGTATATATACTTTAACTACGCACTTTATAAATTGTAAAAATTGCTACTTTTGTCGTATAAGAAGTTTTTAGAATCACTGAAAAAAAATTAAATTAATTGCCTTATAAAAAGAGCCTTGCCTTTTCTTTAATTAGAAAAGAAAATTCTAGTTTTGTTTTATATAAATAATATCTTACTACTTTTTGCAAAAGATTATGAGCAGAAAATGTTAAATCTTTAATTTAAGATTATGAACAAGTATAAAATATAGAAACAAGAATTATTCAAAAAGTTTTTTAATGTGAAGGTATTTAGAGATTGCAAAAAGTAAGTAATTATACTTATATGTAATACGTATATGAACAAAATTGTAAAACAGTTAAAGCTAAAAAATAGCAGCTTTTTAAAAACTTTACTGCTGTAAAAAAAATTAATTAAGAATACTAGCAAAGTAACTAAGTAAGAGTTTAAAGCTTACTAAAAAAAAGTTGAATTAGTGTTGTTCACAGCTATTATGCTGCATTTAAATATTATTTTGTTTACTTCAAAGCTTTTATATTTTCTTAAGAACTTAAGTAATTAGTTTATAAAAGCTGTTAAATAAGGAATTGAATACCTTTATTAAACAAAATAAAATGCAATTTAACATAAGAACTATAATAGCCTAAACTTGATAATTGTAGGCAATGCTTTTTCTATAGATAATTAAGAAACTTGTTAAATGTTTGATAAATACATAGCAATCTTATATAGTAGTCTAATATTTTAAAAAGCAGCTTAGTAGAATACAGTAACTATATTAACTACTAAGACTAAGCTGCTTACTTTTAAGTATACTACTAAGGTAGCTATAGCTTTTAAGCGCTTTCTTTATAAGCTGTTTTTTAATTTAAAAGACGTTTAGACAGTTTAGTATAACAATTAATAAACAACTAAACTTATTATTAAGAAAAATAATTAGATTAGCACATGTTTAAGACATGTTAATATATAGAATATATAGCTGCAGAAAGAATTTGCTAAAAAATTATTTTAAGTTTAATACTTAAAAATAGCAATTATGCTAGCTAATAAACCAACTAAGTTATTTACTAAAAAAAGGTTTTAGAAGTTTAAGCAGTAACTCAATTCTTAGCAAGTTAAGTGTTTAATTAAAGGCAATAATAATTAATAAGCAAAGAATTTGTATTAAGTAGCAACATTTATATACTAGGCTAAGTTTTTTATTAGTTACTTAAGATAAGCAAAAGATTAAAATCTAAACTAACTAAAAACTAAAAGCTAAAACTAGATATAAGCTTACTAGTAAGTATTAAAATTATTATACTTACTAGACTATATTAGTAAGTCTTACTTAGCTTTTTAAGCTTTTGCAAGCTTAAGTATATTATTTGCTATTTTAGCTTATATAGCTAAAGTGCGCAGGCAAGTGGTATAAAAATACAAATTTAATTTATTGCTTTTATATATCAAGTTGTAAAATTATTATTAACTTACACTAGCATACTTTTGTAGTTAAAAATTGTAGCAATTAAGATAGTAAACGCAAAAGCAATTATATATATCAAGTAAAGGTAGTATTTTATAAGCATACTATTTTTAAAGCAATAATTAATAAGAAAGATTTTATTATTATTGCTGCAACTAAAACTTTTGTTGCTGTAGCTATTACAAATTAAAAGCTAGCTGTTAAGCAGGCTGCACTGTAAGTTCACTAAGAGTGTAATTAGTATAAACCTGCGCATTATAAAGCTTTTAACTAATAAGATAACCTTAATTTCAACTTATAGCTTACTAAGCAGGCTATGTTTAGTGCAAATAAATCTTAACAGTATATTTTAGAATAAAAATACTTACTAAAGTAAGCTGTAAGAGCTAAGCGCTAAAACTTCTTAATAAAATCTTTTTATTATAGTAATTAAAAACTAAAGGCTTTTGTGCAAAAGGCTTTTTAGTTAATATAATACTACTATTAATTTTTTTACAGTAAGCAATAATGTTGCTAAGCAGCTGCTATTTGTTAATATAGTACTTATTGTTGTTTTATTTCTTAAAACTAGTTAGTAAGCTAAGCAAAAAGCTTAAATGATTAGTAACTTATATGTTTATTTTTATACAAAGCTCAAAAATAATTAGTAAGATTATTGCTAACTGAATAGCATGTATAAAATAAGCAACTACTGCAGTAAGTACTACTTTAACTGCTAGTTTAAACTTACTTAAAGCAGCACTTTGTAAATTCACTGTTAAGCATTTTGTTTTTACAGCGCTTACACAGAAAAATGTAAAAATATAATAAATTAGCTGTAATTTTTAAAAAGCTTAAAGGTGCTTTTTTCTAAGTAGTAAAAGGCGTGTTACGCCTTATTAACTGTTTTATAGGTGTTTCTAGCTTATTGCTGTTGTTATATTGCTGTTTACGCAATACTGCTTAAGCAGTAAGCTGCTGTAACTTTTGCTTTAGCTTTTTAGCTGTCTTATTTTTGCGCTAGCTTTAATTTTTTAGTTAAGCTTTTATCTTGCTGAAAGTTTAAGTAAAGGCTTAATAAAGAACTTAACTTAATAAGTTAAAAAGTTAATTTTTTAGTAGAGCTGCTAAAAGTCTTGCAATTAGCATATAAATTTAAAATATTAATAAAAAACGCTTTTTATTTTGAAAATTAGCTGCTTTTCAAATTTTATTGTTAAGCAGGCTTTTGCATGCGCAATGCTTATGCTTAGCACTATTTTTACATTATTAATAGTAACTTTCTAAACAACGCTCACCCTTATTGCTATTAGGGGCAGACAACACTAGAAAGATTAGCAGCAGATTAGTAAGAGAATAGCAAGGCAACAAGGCTTACTACATTAATAGTAATAGGGGCGAGTTAGAGATTAAGAAGGCTTAGTAATTAGTATTGTAGTTAAAGATTTTAAAGGGGCAGCAGACGCAATTAGTATTTGTTGTAATTGCGCACAGACTAATTACGCAATTCTTATAGTCTATCTAATGTTTTAATATTATAATAGAGCTAAGCTGCTTGCTTAATTACTACAATATTACGACAGAGATAAAAAATTAGGCAGTAGAACTATAATTTTAAAGGGGCCTTATAATTAACGACGTTAATTTAGTAAGAATTTACTCCTTGCTCACAGCTTAGATTAAAGGTTTCTTACTAACCTAAAGGGTGTGTTAGAGTATTAACACTTAGTTAAACACGCGGATTATCTAGTTAATTAGGTAATCCTAGTAAGCTGCTGCACGTGACAGCCCCGCTAGCACCTATATAAACAGGCCAGATTGTCTTATGTCTCTTAAGTAGTTATTGCACACTTTGTTGTGACCCTTAGTAATCAATACACTCATTTCACTCCAATTAATCAATCTCAGTTGCCTCTTCTCAGCTCCCACATTTTGTTTTGTTTTTTATACTAAGTTAAGCTTGTGCTAGACAGCTGCAAGATTTTTGCACAAAGCTTACTAATAGTTGTATAAATAGCTCTAGCGCTTATAAAGCTTAAAAGTTTGCTTAATCAAGTTGTTAACTTAGTTCTTGCTAATAAAGTTGCTTTGCTACACTTTAAGAAATTTATCTGCTATTTCTTATATAATAAACTTTAAGGGCGCAAAACCTTGTGTAGACTAGTTAAGAGCTTTTTAAACTATAGTCTCTTCTTCTAATATTATTAGGCGCTTTAAGTTTGCTTTACAGTCGCGTCGCATGCGCTTTTTAGCGCGTTAGTTAATAAGAGTTCTTTCAAGTAAATTATATATGTTTGTAGCTTAATTAATGCTTTGAACGCGTTGCGTATTAATATTAGAGATAACAAGCTGTATACTAGCTTTAGTATAGGTCTTTTAGGCTTGTTGTAGTTAGAGCATTACGCGATAGTTGTGCGCAGGTGGCGCGCTGGTTTGGCGTTAGCGACTTGCTTGGGTTGGCGACTTGCTTATGAAACACGTTAAATACAAAAAAAAGTTAATAATGATTTAAATACTAATGCGTACTATAATTAATAGAAAAATTAGAGTAAAACTAAAAAGTAGTAGCAAAAACTACAAGCTAAGGTTAAAAATAAAAATAAAAATAAGAATATATATTTTAGCAATTGTATAAACTTCAGAGGCTTTTTAGATTAATTATAGTAGTATCTTTACACTGAGTAGTTTTTATTAGTTAGCAGTCATTATAGCTAATTAAGACAATTTATATAATATAAATAATATTATATAATTACAAAACTAAACTGCTTTTGTCAGAACGTACTTTATGTTATTAAATTTTAATTAAAAAGTACTTAGTATAGTTGATAGAGAAGGCCTAGTCAACCTTGACGATATATACTATCCTGCACAACATAATCAGCAGTTTACTAATTATATCTACCCTTTTGGTTGTTTGGCGTAGTGGTGCAGGGCTGCGTTCTAACAATAGTACGTAATAAGCTAAATTTATTTTGGTTTTACACGCATTTACTAAAGGCCTATAGCTAGTATAGTATTAAAGCTATAAAGTAGACATTTATGCGCTATACGTTAGAAATTGTAATAATTTATTACAGCTTTTTATTATTTTTTTAAACTTAACGCTATTTACATATATATTATTATAGCAAAAGATATTTATAATTCTCTACAAAACCTCTACTAATTTAAAATAAGTAAGTACTAGATTATTGAAACAGAAAAGCAAGAAAGATTAGATGTATTAATATACTCTCTTTAAAAAGCTATTTCAAAAAAAAAGGAAAAGATAAAATTTTAACAGATAAAATAAGTAGTAGAGTACAAATAGCTAGGCTTCATATCTAAATAGTATATTTTTTTGCTAGAACTGTGCTACTTATACTAGTAGCGTTTAGCTAAAGCTTAAATAAGCTACTTATATCATAACTAGCTATTTTTATATATTCTGTTTTAACAGTAGCATAATCCTGCAACATCTAAAGCTAATAAGAATAAAGACTAATAAAAGTACTTTAACCTTTATTTTCAATAGTCTATATATACTAAATTCTATATATACTTAACTTTAAAAAATTACTATACTTACTTTAATACTTGAATATAAATAAAATACCTTTGAGAAAAAGCCTATATAAGTAGTTATAAATAGTAATTATCTATTTTAAACTATTACACAGCTATTATTTAAACACTTTCTTTAATTTCTAAGGCCTTAAAGTACAATAATTACTTATTATAAATTTAAGTTGATGTTCTAGAACTAGTTTAATATAGTAAAAGCTTTTCTTTATAAAAACATAAGCTCTATAACTAAAATTTTAATTACACTTAATATGTAGTCTAATACTAATTATCTTAGCTTTTTTATAGTTAAAGAGTACTATATTAGATAAAACTAGCAACTTTAGAAAAAACTGCTTAATTTGTACTAATATGTAAATAATATACTAGAATTTTAATAGCTGCAAAAGTACTACGTGAACTTTTATATACTAATTCTAAATTTTACTTTCTACCTATTACTTTTAATAATACTAGCAACAATATAGTACTGAGTTGAATAATTTAATTGATACTAGTAAATGAGAATATTAGCTAAAGCATCTTAGAAAACTCTATCTTATACCTAACTTATATCATTAACTCAGTAGTTTAAGATATAATATAACATCTCTAGCTCGATGCTACTATAAATGTTAAACCTAAAAAGGTCTTATAAAAGCAACATATTGAAGAAATAAAATAAAAGAAATTTTTTAAAAACACTTTATAAAGTAATAATACTTTTATTATATTGAATTATAATATTAAAACTACTTTCTAGATGTAAGCTGTTTGCATTACTATTAACATTTTACTCTAGCAGTACAAGTAATTTCTTGCTACTTAATAATATCTACTACTAAATGAATCACTTTTTGTTATTTGCAATATAAAGACTTAATCGAATTTAAAATATAATATATATAAGCGCGTGCTTAAGCTCTTAAAATACATTAGTAAGTAGCTTATATAAAAAATACTAATAAAAAAAACTTTTATTATTATTGCCCTTAATCATAACACAAAAAAAATGAACTTCTTATATTTTCAAGTGTCTCTAACTCTTTTCTAATAGGTAGCACTATATTGAAGTAATTATAAAGATATTTAAGTAGTTTAAAAACGCCATAAGCTTTTTAAGTAAAAACTAAAAGCTATAAGTCTAATATATTTAGCTTATATATAACTATTTTCTTAATTTTATTTACTTAATATTTAATAATTTTAATAAAAATATAGAAAGTTGCACTATAAAGTAGCCTGCAAGAGTATAAGCTACTATATATAAAGGTAAAGCACAACTAAGCAAGTACTACATAAAAATATTAGCTAAGTAAAAGTTTTTATTTAACTATACAGCTATTCTAAATTTAACTTGAAAGCTTACTGTATATAAAGCGTAGTTATTATGATTATTTATTATAAAAGACTGCTAATTAGCTGACTTAAATACTATATATGAATTTTGAGATAAGTATATATATTGTAAATGGTTTTTGAACGATTTTAATTAACATAATAACGCTGACGAGGCAAGTTATATACTAGTCGTTACTTTTTTTAAAAAAAAATTCAGTTATAAATAGTTTTACAGGCCTACATTTTAATTACTTTTGGATAGCTATCTTACTTTAAGTTAGACATCTTTCTAAAAAATATTAAAAGCCTTACTTATTAAGACAAAAAACTTTACTACAGAACTTCGTGTGTCTAACTAAGGACATTATTTAATGTCTTAATGTAGTAGTAATAGAATCAAAATACTTATATGTAACTACTTTAAGTTGTAAGAAATATATCAGTAATACTAATTGCTAGTATTAGTTTAAAGCACGTTTTTAATGCTAGAAAAGATGTTATTAGTAATTAAAGATATTATCTTTTAGCTTTAACTATACAGCAGATTATAGTTATTAAGAATACTATACTTCTAGGTTTAGAGGCACAAAAAATCTTTATATAGAATAAAGATGTTAGCCTTAAAGTACTATGTAATAAGATTAATAATATGTTTAAACTTCTAGCGCCTAGAGAGAGTACATATAGTCTAGAGGAGTAAATAGTAGAAGATAAGCTTACAGATAAAAACTTTCTACTTCTAATATAAAAGTAGTAGCGCCGGAAGCTTTACTATAATAATAAGCTATAATAAGCAACTGTGGTAATAAAGTATTATTTATTTAGCTTTTTTGGTGTTTTGAAAAAACTTTTTTTATATAAATAACGAGTAATTAAGTTTTAACTTAACCCTAACTTAACTCTAACCTAACTACTAGTCTATGCGATCTAACTACAACTACAACTACTAGTCTGTGCAATCTAACTACAACTATAACTACTAGTCTATGCGACCTAACTATAACCTTAACTACTAGTCTGTGCGACCCTAACCTAACTACAACTACTAGTCTGTGCGACCCTAACCTAACCTATACCCAAGAATAGGTACCCCTAACCTATTTACTAGCCTAAGCCTAATTCTAGTTATATAAATTCTTTCTTTAAATTCTTCTAAATGTAATCTCTTAGTTTAGAATTGTGCTTAAGTAATATTAGGTTTATTAGTCTTAAGCTTAGCTTAGCTCTATTATCTAGAATAATTTTATAATTTTAATTTTAATAGTCTACTAGCTTTATAGCCTTATTTTCTTTAAAGAGTTCCCTAAACTTGTTAGTATAATACTCTCTTAGTACTTTTAGTAGTAAATGTGCTTTCTCTATAGTTGTAACTTACTTTATTTAAATTACTTTTATCTTTTAAAAGTTCTTTATATAAATTTTTCTAATTTTATATAGCAAAATCTTACTAAATTTCTTATTTCAAGTTAAGCTTTAATTTATTAGACGTATTTTTTTACGTACTCTAGCAACTTTATATATAAGTATTTTTTTAAGTATTATGTTTGTTTGCTAGTTTATAGTAGAGTTATAGGCATTTAGCTAGTTATAACTAATTAACGTGTCTAGTTCTTCTAGATTTATCATGTTAATATTAATATAAAACTCTATGCCTGCTATTTATAGCTTTATCGATTTAGTCTCTAACTATACTATACTGTCTCTATATTTTATAAGTTTCTTGTTAGCTAGTATAATTAGAATTAGTTCTTTTTTAATCTAATACAGTATTTTATATTTCTTTACTACTTGTAGAGAGATTATTACTTATATAGCCTTGCTATCTACAAGCGCTAGTATATTCTAACTATATATAAATATAGTTATAAGCAACTATGTTACTTAACTATTAGTATTTTATACTTTTTTAAAGTTCTTTTAAGTATACTTTTACTAGTATAACTTTATTTCTAATAGCATCTAAGTTTTTTGCCTACTTACTTTTCTTTTTTCTAGGAAAGTAGCCTACACTTTACTTAGTACTATAGTATATAGAGTAGCTATTATCACAATAGAAGCTTTAATAAAGGTTTTAGAAAAGAATTTCTTGCCTTTAAACTTATTTTCTTAGGTTTGGCTTTTTTGTTTTATTAATTAGGCAGTTTATTGTCTTTTAATTGTTTAATAATAAAGTAATATAGTAGTAGTTATCTAGTATTTATGCTTTTTTAAGTTACTACTAATAATATTTATATTTATTCTTGTATTGCGTTTATAAGAGTTAATGGTAGATTTCTACTTTTTTAAGTTTATAAATGTAACACCTGTTTACTAAATATTTGTCTGCCTATAAGTTTTAGTAGTAGCACTAGTCTTAGTCTACTTTATATTTCTTTTTATTTTATTTTTGAAACTTGCAATTAAGCTTATAGTTATACTAATATAATTTTTTACATTTCTTAGTACTTTCTACTTTTTAGCTTCTTAGCCCTTAACCTTAGCTGCTAAATTATTAAAGAAAAGCTATTAGTATATTACTTAATATCTAACCTTTAAAGCGTCTTTGCTTGTAATTATAGATCTTACTTAAACTACATACTTATTAGCGTAATGCGTTGTTGTTCTATATACTTAATATTAGTTATAAGCTAATTATTTTAGCACCACTTTATCTTTAACTCTTTAATCTATTAGCTTAAGTTTACTTAAATTAAAAACTTTGTTATATATTTTTAGTTATAGTATAATTTTGTAGCTATCTATTAAGTATACTTGTTTATAGAGGTCTAGATTACTTAAGTTATTGTTTAGTTTTATTTAAGCTAGGTATAGCGTTTCTTGTCTAACTATATTAATCTTAACAGCTGCCTGCTTAACTTAAGTTTTTTTTAGTTTTTAGCAAAGTGTTCAACTTTGCTATACTAAAAATGTACTTTATTATTATAACACTTTTAGTATTCTTTTTTAAAGAGGCTATTTAATTTTTTTTAATTTTTTTTGTTTTTAGCTTTATTTTATACTTTACTAGTTATAATAGCGTTCCTATTTTTATTATACTAACTACGTCGCTTTCTTGTGTTAGCTAAGCTAAGTTAAAAGTTTTTTTTTTAATTATATTATTCTCAGAGCTTATGATTAATATGTATAGCTAGCTAAACTAGTGCGTATAGTATGTTAGGCTTATTATAGTATGATGTGACCACACATTTTGTAGACACCTTTTTAGTAAAAAAAGATTTATTGCTAACAATAGGTATCTAGGCTCATGCCCCCTTGTTCAGTATTGCTGGCACGCAATTAGTGTGTCGCATGTTTGGACAGAAACGAAGATGCGTAATATCCCTCTAACTAACTATCTTAACTAATAACTATTTACTAATAACCGCAACTTGCGCCTATACTCAGATGTGAACATACGACAACAGCGTCACTATCTAAGCACGGCTCTCTTATCCCTAGAGGCGACTCACAAAATCCTCCTGCTCGTCAGTTTGTCCTAGCTGCTTAATAGCTGTTTTAACACGCTCTTGCTCCTTATAAAGCTACTGCAAGGTCTCTCTACTAAGGTTGCATTTGCGTAGGAGGAGATTGTTACCGCACCTAGACTATTAACATGCGCAACGTATTTAATAGACTCGCCGCTAAACAAGCCTTTTACAACTTCTATTGTAACTTTAACATCTATAATACTAAACGCATTAATAAGGTGTTAATAAATAATAGAAGTTAACCTCTGCGTCTACCTAATTACTATAAAAGCTACCGCTAACAGCTCCTCTTTAACTAACTAAGAAGGCTGCTTAATTTGTAATCTACTACTATAGCTTTTTATATAGTAACTTAGTAAAGTTTAACTTTACTTAATATAAGCTATTAGTCTTTGTATTAAACAGGAAGAAAAATAGTTTAAGTATTATATTATTTATATATAAGTTATTTATATGTAGTACTATATAGTGTAAGAAATCTTAAAAGTAAGAAGTAGTAAGTAGAAAGCTTTTATAAAGTATTGCAGGCTCCTACTACAGTAACGTACGTGTCCTTACCTTTCTTTACTTTCTCTACCTCTATCGCAATCTTGTTGCTAGCTATAGGCTAGTAATTGCTATTAAACACGTTTTAATTAGTATTTAGCAAATTTTTTAACCCTAATTTTGCTTAGTAGTTTAAGCTTTTCTACTCTAAGCGCTTAGCGCGTAGACTTTATCTACTTACTGTTTTAATTTTGTTAACTACACACAATCTTTTTTTAACTTTTGCAACTAATTAGTAGAGAGCAGCTGCTTTTTACTTTTTTAAAAACCTATTTTAACTACAACAACAACCACCACCTTTGATACCTTAAAAATAAATTATAGTATATAAAGCTATTTTTAATATGCTTTTTTAAGCTTACTCTTAATACTATTTAGAGTACCTTATTATTTTTATCAATTTATACTTATAGCTGATCAAACTCTACAGCATATACTAATACTAACGTAGTTTACTTAAAGTAAGTGACTTTCTTTTTAGCTTAGTTTTTAGTATTTACTTTTTTAAATTATGATCTATTTTTTACTTAAAGTTTTTTTAACTTATAGATAAAGCTTATATCTTTACTTTGATTTTTTTTTATGTTAAGCAGGTAATTGTTTATATAAAGTTATTTTAGTTAAAGGCTTTATTTTTATATGCGTACCTTCTATAAGAATTATTTTAATTAGTAGAAACTTTATTTTGTTTATAGTACAAGTTAGTTTTAGTAAAAAATACTTATTAATTTTTTTCTTTTTTTTATACTATTTAAGTAGTACTATTTTAAGTTTTTTTTATAGTAATAAGTTATTTGTTTGAAGTAGCTATTAGCTAACTTAAGAGCTAATTCATTTTACTCATTATTAAAGCTACTTAATATACTTAAATGTAAGCTTATTGCTTAAAATTTTTAATTTTTTATGTTTTTAGGTTATTCTTAGTACTAAAGTTAGATATATTAAGCATTTTTTCATTTTTAGACGTTAGTTAGTTTAGCGTAAAAGGTTTTAGACTCTAAGCTAGATTATTTTAAGTAATTTTTTAGAATGCTATCTTTATTTTTAATTACGTAACTTATAAATTAAATAATTAATTAAGTTTTTAGTAGTTAAAGTATTATAAAGAGTTAAGCTATACTTCTTTAAGCTTAGTTTGTACTAAAGCAAGGTAGGCTAAAATAGTAGTTTATAAAGTATCATAGAAAAGGTTTAAGTAAAAAAAAGTTATTAATATTAATTAAAAGTAAGCAATACTAATTGTATCAATAATAAGATAACTGGTTATTGACTTATACAGAAATTAAACTATTTAAGTTATCAATAATAAGTAAAATAATATAATTTAATGTATTTTTATACTTATTACTTTTATCTTATGTCCTCCTATGCCTCCTATCTAAAAGGGAGGTTAAGGAGGACACTAACCTCCTTTAAAGTAGTAGCCTCCTAGAGGTCCTGCCTTAGTAGGATGCTAGTTACGTGATCCCTGCGCCCCGCGCAGATTATTACCTTCTGGCGTGTATGTGGTTGACCTTCAACCCACCTTTCACGTCAAGGAGAGAATCCTTCGTGTTACTTGTAACATGTAAGTATTCTAATTATAGTGTATATATAGTTTAAGAACTCTAAATACTCTATTTATATATTTTAAACTATTAGATAAAATTTTCTAAGTTGTTAAGGTAGTAAAGAATAATGTACTTTTATTATAAGTCTTTTGCACGTGATGTTGAAGTAGTATAGTATTATTAGTCTAGTAATAGTGAGAATATTAGTACAAATAGCTACTTAGTGGAAGGTAGCCGCTTGTTAGGAAACTGTAAACTATATTACTTGATATTAGTAAAGTTAAAACTGTAGCTATCTAGTAGATTAAATTAAAAACTAATATAAACATAGTTTAAACGTAAGGCACACACAAATAGCGCACGGATAGACGTTGTAGCGTGCTAACTCTTAGTATATACTATAAGGACTTAGTTTTGTAAAGAGATAAGTAGCTTAGTAATCTACATGTACTATTCTAGACAAGATAACTATCTTAGTTATTACTACTTTTTTGAAGGTGTATAGCGTAGTGGTGTAGAGCTTCGTCTTTACATACCCTTAGTTAGTTAGCCTGCATTTTAGATATGTTGCTATTGCTAAGTGATTTTGCTATCCGCCTATTACTAAAGTTAACTGCGTAACGCCTGTGACTGCGTAACGCCTGTAACGGCGTAACGCTCAATTTTGAACACCAAAACCACTACAAAAGTTAAGCAAGTTAAAGCTAACAACTTTTTAACTAACTTATATATTAAAAGATATGTAATACTAAAGATATATAACTTGTTAAGCTTTATTAGTCTAGAATTTTACTTTTTTAATCTTTTTAATATAAACTTTTTTTTTAAAATTAATAAAAAAAATTAAAAAAGTAAAACTCTAGATTAATAGAGCTTAAAAAGTTATATATCTTTACTAACGTACCCTACAGGCGACCTAATTACACAGGCGACTTAATTACTCTGCTAAGACCCTACTAAAACTTTAACTCCTAATAGTATAGTTATAATAAGCTAATAACGTAACAACTTACTAACTTTAAGAAAAGCCAAATTACAGCTTGTAATTTAAGCTATCTAACGCAACGCAACTCTCTCTTAGCAACATATTAGAGCTATCTTTAATGTTTTTTAAAGTACACTTAGCACTTAATACACTAATATAATATATAAACTTAATTACGCGCCTAACTTAGAAAGGCTACTTAATATAAAAGAAAAAGTAATTAGGAAATATATTTTTAACTTTAACGCGCGAGAATTTCTACTCTAACTTGCAACTATTAAGAATATTGCTAATTCTTTATAAAATACGTGTTACTTATACTTAGTTAGTATTAACTAAGCTATAATATTTATTAAGCTTTACTTCAAGCTTAAAGTTAAGTTTAACTAAAAGTATATCTATAAAAAAGCCTATTATAAATATTTTAAAGTTGTTGAAGACAAGTTCTAGCTAGTATATAATATAAAAGCTAAGTATAGTATTTAAGACAAAAATATATATAACTTTAATAAAACTAGCTTTATAATAAGCATTATATTAACTAAAGTAGTAGTTATAAGCTTAAACTAGTAAAAACAGCTAAAAATAGTTTAGCAGATCAACTAAAAGTAAGTAATAGTTATTTAAAGTATTAATATATGAAAGTAAGTAATTTTACTTTTTATTAATTTTTTGAGCAAGTACTACTTCTTAGCCTAGTATTAAAAGAAACTTGTTCTAAGATTAAGTTATTATAGTTTTTTAAAATAGCTAAATAATAAATGAGCCTAGTTTTAAGTAGCTAGAGCACTTTAATAAGTATACAAAACAGAAAGTTGTTAGTAGTTACTACTTACTAGTTATTAATAGTTATCAAAGCTACAACTTCCTTGAATTCTAGTAATACTATAAAAAATCGAAAATTATTACGTTATATGTATTTTTATATTTATTATATTTACTACAGCTACTTAATATTGCATGTTTTAAGCTATCAAAGAAACGTATAAGTACTGAGCTAAAAAGCTAATACGCAATAAAACTGCTTATATTAGTAAAATCAAGTTTTTGCTATACTTTATTACTACTTAGAACACTTTAATTATAAAAAGTTATATTATTAAAAGATTTTAAAGTGCTAGCTTAGTTTTAATCAATATATAAGCTATAGTATTAATACTTAATAATTACTTCTATACTTTACTGTTACTTACTATTTAGAATAGTTTTAAGCAGTTATAAACTTTAAGTAATACTTTAAAATCAAAGTTGTAATTAAAACTAGTTTGTAAAAAGATTTAACAGTATATAAATAGCTTATTAATATTAATAGTTAAGGCTGCTAAAAAGCTTATAAAGAGGGAAGAGATGATAGAATACTTTTTAGTATTAATAACTAAGTATAATACTAAACTTAAAGTAGCTGATAAAGTAGCTATACAACGTAAATTGCATAAAAAAAATAAGTATAAAAGAATAAACTTTTGTAGTTAAAAATAGTTTTTGATTATTAACTTTAAAGAAGTTTAGGGCGTGTAGTAATAGTAAAAAAGTAAAAAAGAAAGTGTATATTAAAGTAGGCAAACTGTTACAAAAACGCTATAAATACTATAGTAAAGCTACTTATAACTTGCGCACTTATAAGCAACATGTAGTAGTAGATTTTAAGTAGAATAGTTTAATATAATTTTTAATTATAGTTCTAGACGGTGCTGCACGGTGGTGTATAATCGCGATTTTTGGTGGGGTCTTAGCAGAGTGAT
Organism: Alternaria gansuensis; assembly: GCA_009289805.1. NCBI lineage: Eukaryota > Fungi > Ascomycota > Dothideomycetes > Pleosporales > Pleosporaceae > Alternaria > Alternaria gansuensis. The sequence goes on along the minus strand of WBOK01000155.1, from coordinate 53,833 downwards.
CAGGTTGCCCGTGTGATCAGGTCGCCCGTGGGGTACGTTATTACATATCTTTTAATATATTAGTTAGTTAAAAAGTTATTAGCTTTAACTTGCTTAACTTTTGCAGTAGTTTTGGTGTTCAAAATTGGGCGTTACGCAGTCAACTTTGGTATCTTGGGGCCTGCAGATCGTGTTCATCTCAAATGCTTTACAAATCAACGTTCAGGATCTAATTGTTCAAACCTCATCACGGCCGGCTTCCTGCGCTATAGGCGGCAGCGAGTCCATAACTTCTTACTTGCAACGATGGCTCTTTCATGGCTTTCATACACATGCATAGCTATCCTTCTCGCCTCAGTTTATATCAGGCAACGACTTCGTGTTCGCTCTTCCCAGCTCGAGAGCGATGCGGAAGCTGAGAAGCCTGGTCGTCTCAGGCTTGACGATGGCTTGACGGCTTCCGGACGCCAATTGAAGGCAAAGCTAGTCGCAGCCATCCCGCACATCGTCATCACGTCCGAGAAAGCGACGGAGTTCAAGGACTCTATGAACGCGTACTGGGATCAGAAAGCGTGCGAGGTGCCGCCAGCGTGTGTTGTGCGACCCCGCAACGTATGGGAGTTAGCGCAAGCGGTTAAGATTCTCAAACGGGAGTTCGACCTGAGAAGTGAACAAGCTAAAGAGACGCAACAAGAGACTGAGTCCATGTTTGCCATTAGAGGAGGAGGCCACTCTGCTGTTGCCGGCGCGTCGAGTATCAAGGGTGGAGTTCTTATCGATTTATCGCTCTTCAACCAAGTCACGCCTGCTAAAGATGGACAGAGCGTAGTTGTCGGCGCCGGCTGCAAGTGGATTGACGTGTACTCGGCTCTTGAAAAGGAAGGTCTTGCAGTAGCTGGAGGAAGGAACTCCGCCGTCGGTGTATCCGGTTTAACGCTTGGCGGTGGTCTTTCATTCTTCTCGCCTCAATACGGATTTGTGTGCAGCAACGTTGTTGAATTTGAAGTCGTGTTAGCAAATGGATCCATCATCACCGCCTCTGAGACAGATCACCCCGATGTCTGGCGCGCACTGAAAGGCGGAGGGAACAACTTCGGTATCGTAACAAGCTTCACGGTTCGCAGTTTTGCTGCAACGACTGTCTGGAGCGGATTCCTCTACCTCCTCCCACAGCAAGCCCCACATGTCCTCGCAGCATTTCATTCCTTCGTCGCGCGAACTCTAGCCGGCGAGCTGGACCAACGATTCGACCCCTACGCCGCCGGCCCGTTGACATGTTTCACGTACCTGCAATCCCCTGGAATCCAAGCCATAGCTGTGCACCTCGTACATACCGCCCCCGACACGAAACAAAAAGGCTGGCCAGAGTCTTGGCGCAGCTCTGGCTTCCAAAAACTATGGCGTATGTGGAGTACATTCAAGATTCGCAGCTTGGTCAGTGCGACAGACGAGTTGAGCATCTTGAACCCACCGGGGCGACGACAGGAGTTTGCCACTACTACGATCACGAATGACAGACAAACTTTGGAAGCGGCTCATAAAGCATATCATGATGCGATCCCGAAGATCAAGAAACATGCTATCAAGGGTATGAGCTGGACGCTGGTTCTACAGCCATGTCTACCTTCTTGGGCAAGGAAGGGTGATGCGAATTCGCTGGGGCTGGATGAAGGGCCTGATGAACCTTTAGTGAATGTTCAGTTTACGGTCAATTGGGCGTTGGAGGAGCATGATTATGTCGTGAGAGACATCACTCGGGAGGCAATTGATCAGATCGATGCTTTTGCCCTTGAGCACGGGACGGGTCATCGGTACCGTTATCTGAACTACTGCGCTGCGTGGCAAAAGCCTTTTGAGGGATATGGGGAAGATAACTTGAAGTTCTTGAGGAGCGTGAGTAAAGAAGTCGACCCCGAGGGGTTTTTCCAGAAGGGATGTGGCGGGGGGTTCAAACTGGGGTCGTAAAAACTATGCGTAGTGTGAGAGGTATTGGAGAACCTTGCCTACCTTGCAACGTTATGGTATCACGAAGTAAGTAGATCGTTTGCAATGATGTGAAATTGCTGGACGTGCTACATCGGCCGTCGGAAATACGATCGTCTATCATCAACCTTCTTATCCGCGTAAACGCCATTTGCTCTAGGAACACTTCCTCAGAGCCGCCCCATACTTCGACAACTCCGCATTACACTTTTCCACAAACGCCATCACACCCTGCCATTCATCTAACCCGATTACTCAAGACCAACGGCGATCGCAGCAAGCGCCCAGTCCATGAATCCGGCGTTCGTGTCAAGGATGTTGCTGTTGAACTCGGGCAGTGTTGGATAGAAGTTGGTGCTGTATCCGAACTCCATGGTGTCTAAAAAAGGAAAGAATTTTTTTAGTACACGTGTTAACACTAGCTTGTTCACAAATGGGCTACTTACATCCGTGGATCTTGTTGACACCAGACTTGGCGTACACGCGGCTAGCAGCGTAGTCGTCTGAAGCGCCAGATGTAGCGTAGAGGCCGACCGATTGCGTAGCAACGTAAGATCGTCCGCCTACTGCTCGCACTGGGAAGGGGATGTCAGTATGCAATGGATCGAAAATCAGTTCGGTGATGCTCACTAGCAGCGGCGGTCTTGGCAGCCACGTTCTTGATGTTTGTTGCATCAGCCGAGGGAAGGTACTCCTTGTAGGTTGAGTCGCCAATAAGACCTCTCTTTCCATCGTACGCGCTGTTAAGGAAGTTCATGGTGGTGCTGGTGCTCTGCAGCTCATCGTCGCCCCAGTTGTAGAGGATGTCACCGGCGGCGGAGTGGATATCCATGAACCACCTGATGCTAGGGAACGAGTCGAAGATGCTGACGTGGTTCTTGGTCTCCGACTCGGACGCAGCAGCTGAACCAGAAAATGTATCTGAGCTGGGCGAGGTGGAAGCAGGAGATGTGGATGGGTCAAAGTATTTCTTGAAGTTCCAGAGAAAGTCGAAGTTGCGGTTGATGTCTACACCGACGGAGTCACCGCTGCTGCCAGACCGCGTGTTGCGGTTTTTGCGCCACAGTGAGCCGGAAGACTGGTCGTATGCAACACCATCTGGGTTAACGAGGGGGAAGAAGACGATGCCGGCAGCGAGGACGCTCTTGACTTGGGCGTTGGTGTAAGTCTTGCTGCCATATTTGAGGCCTGTTCCGGCCTTGTTCGCAGCTAGAAGATCTGAGATCCAGTATATGAGCTGATCGGGGCCTCCACGTTCGCGTGCGTGCATGCCAGCAGACAGGTAGAGGTGGTACTTGGACTTGTCTGTACTGGCGCCGACGTATCCGGCGGTTTGCGTAGCACCCTTGAAGGTCTTGAAGGGAAGGGTGACGGTGCTGATACCATATGCGCTGACCAGACCCTTGATGGCTGAGTTGATCTCGTTGACATTCATGATGCTGCTGATAGTGCTGCCTGCGGCTTTGGTGCCAAGACCAGATGGTGTGACAGCACCGCCCTGCCAGCGGTCACCGCTGCCAATAGGAGCATCGGCGGCCCTCTTGGTAAGATCCCGAAGATGTAGGCTGATCTCTGCAGAGTTCTCGTACTCGTTGGACAGATACGCGATTTGGTCCTCGGTCAGGAGAGCGTGAAGCTCGAAATGGCCCTGCTCGGAGGGAATTGCCTTTGGCCTGCAGCCCAGATCGTACGTGCCATTGTTGACGATATCGAGGAAATGCGCAGGAGAAGGTGCCTTGAAATGAACAGGCAGAAGGCTGCCAAGTACGGTAGTACTTTGAAGGATCAGAGCTGCGGCAAGAGCGTACTTCATCTTGAGACTGCTTGAAGCGAAGGAATATGGAGAAACGAAGGAATGATGCGCCGGTGCTCTGCGGCAAGCTGTGGAACAAGATTGATTTTATACATTCCTTCCATTTTCGTGCAATGTTCGACCTTCTCCTAACGGTCGGCAGTAATACTTTAGCATAGACACATCGAAGCGGTGATGGTGTGGCATGCCGCTCATTGGCGGACTTCGCGAATTGCGCCGGACGCTTACTTGAGCTCCTTCTCCTTCTGTCTTGGCTCCGCTGGAATTCCTGGTGCACCTGCCCGGGAGGATCAAGTAGATCCAGAGATGCAGGGGCACTGTGACGAGCTGCCTTGCGTGCTGTGCAGCTCTTGATAAGATAGATTAAATGGCTCTGAAAAGCAAGTCCTTTTGGGTTAAAGGCTAAGAATGACTGGTCAATCGCCTCGACCTGCATATTGGTATTTCAGGGGAGGGAGGTGTCAGGACCAGGAGGCTTCACCGATTGTACGTGCTGGCAATGTGAGGGATGCTGAGGTGTTGTCCCTGGGTTCTGAGAGAGGGCCGGGAACCGATGGGTGTTCAGTCGCACAAGCCGCAATGGATGGCTGCATTCGTGGAGTACTGAACCAGATTCCTGAGCCGGGCTGCACATTTGAAACATACATAGTAACAAGCCGTTAGTGATGCATGCATATAAGCCTCGGTGGTGGAGCGTCAAACTGCGCATTACCGCCGCCAAGAGAGACCACGTGCTTCGGGCTTGGCCGGGAGAAATTGTCCGGCCGTTGCTGGGCAATCACCCAAACAAATGCATCACGCAACGTACGCAAAACCATTTCGTGTATATTCATTGATTGCTCGCTGGGTAACAGAGTACGACACGCCTGCCTTCCCGAGGAGCTTGTTTTCGCAGTGTGACAAAAAGCAGTCTTCTTGAACGTCATCACCGCCCTATCATGTTTCAAGAATCGAAGATTGCGCCGTAGGCCGGAATTCCCCGCCTCTCCATGTCGAACACAATCTGCTGCGTGAACCGCTTGTTACTAATGACCAAGACCGCTTCTGCATCACTCTCTTTGTAGAGTCTATATGTTAATAGGCTCATGTCAGGTTTGCCAGACGTTCGGGTGTTGTAAAGGACAGCCCTTGGATCTCTTCCACGGACAGCTTCAACGATAGCTTTTCCAAACGTATTCTCGTGATTAGGTGCTGTCCAGAGGATGCGCATGGCGACGTGTCGGTAGGGAAAGATGGAGAGGCATGGGCCGATGCCGGAACCTGTGGCTACTACGACAATGCTTTTGAACAATGTCGCGATGCGCAAAACTCCGGCAGTAGGGATACCACGTCTCCAGATATGTGTCGGTGCGGTATCAATGATATGCCCAGTGAAGTCTCCAGCTCGACTGACGATCACAGAGTAGCCCTTCCCACGAGGTGAGTTCGTGATAGTGGCAAAACCATGCCAGTCACGAAGTGGGTGTTGCGCAAGGCGAACACCCTTGCCTGGTGCTATGTCGGAGTCGAAGTGCAGGCGGATGGCGTGCGAAGATAAGACCTCAGGCCGTACAGGAACGCGACGGAGAAACAACCATGGAAAACAAATGGCGCAAGTTGCGGCTGTAATCAACCAGATCGATGGGTTCTGTAAATATGCTTCGGAGGTCGATGCTTTGTGTCCGTGGGCCAGATCTCTGGTGGATAGACCAACAAGCACCCAGTACAGTATAAGCACCGTCCACCCGCCAAAGCGATGCAGGGCCTCCCAAAGATCGTGGTGTCGATTTCGAAGGGCTGGATGCGATAACGAAGTCATAGCAAGCAGCAAGAGGAGGATGAGATAAGATAGTACTGTTGGAGCTACTGAGATGACTCTCTCTTCGACACCTTTCGCCATCTCGAGGCTAGCACAGACCGTGAAGATGACGAACCAGATGACGGCGGCGATGGCGCATCCCACATGTATGCCACCGATGTGAAACACGTTTGCGCATATCCTTCGTATACCAAGTGGTACCCAGGTGGGCACGGATGAACAGAGAAGGAAGAGCAGGTTGATGACTGGTTCTGACCGTATCAAAATAGCGGCACAGAGATTTGACGCTGTAGCGGTCGCGACAGGGGACAACGGGTACTCACTGCTCTTAACGTATCTATAGAGCAGCCAGCACGCAACGCCGATGTTGACCAAGACGATCGAAATCAGAAACCAGCGGTATGCGATGAGACCGCGATGCCGTAGCCAAGCCATCGCCTGTGCGCCCTTCTGCTCCGGTAGCCTGTCCGGTATGTTGAGAGGTGCATCCTTTTCCACCAAAGAACCATATCCGAGAATCTTCAATGGAGAAGCTTTCTCGAGATCGACATATGGCACAAGCTCCCGAGTAACAACAGCCTTCATGGGTAGCGCCAAAACATCCATAGCTGAGTCTGACCTCATATGCATCTCTTTGATACGCTTCACATTCACCCTTGGAATGTTGCATTCTGCAGCGAGAATCTTTAGCTGCGTCCTGTCTACCTTGCCGTTGAGATTCAAGGGAATGTCGTCAACGCGTAGCCACTGCTCAGGTACGGAGTAGTAAGGAAGCTGCTTTCGGACGAAGCCATCAAGCTCCTTTTCGTTAATACAAGCAGAGGATGCGTAGAATCCGTGCAATATCCCGTCGATGACGAGAGAAGCAGCTCGCGTAATACCAACGAATTGCTGCATATGGCATTAGCGAAGATCTAGGGTCAGCAAGAATATGTGTACCTCGAGAATAGCAGTAACGCCGTCGAGCTCAACACGAAATCCCTATCATGGTCAGAATGAGGATCAAAAATACCCACTGGTAAGAACGAACCTTGATCTTTACTTGGTCGTCCATACGACCGAAAGAATCCAAAGTGCCATCTGATCTCCAGCACACGATATTCCCGAAATCATACATTTTGGACCTGCGTTATTGTCAGCGAAGCAGACAACAGCGGAACCTCAGCTTACCCGTCGTTCATAAATATGTCCGGTTGGAATTTCTCCGCGGTTGTCAGAGGTAGGTTGATGTATCCATTTGCCACGCCAACACCGCCAACCCAGAGTGTGCCCTTCTGGCCGACTGGCTCAAGTTTACGAGCATGATCGAGCACGTAACAAGTTGTATTGGGTAGAGGTCGACCGACAGACAAAGGCTTGCCTGTGATATGCTTTTGCGCAGAAAACAAGAATGTTTCCGTCGAACCAAGTAGATTCCAAAAAGATCTACGTTGGGCCCAGTCATCAGCAAGACTGTGTTACAGTCAGCAGTCTATCAAACCAGCTCTCACAACGCACTCACGCTTGTGTGCATGCTTCTCCTGCTACAGCAACCGTCTTGATGTTTCGATAGCGTTGTTGCTCGTGCCTCGCAAGGATGGAAGGAGTACAAATCAAGGTGTCGATCTATTGAGCTCGTCAGCGAGGTCTATGAATGAACAGTAGCTGCTTCTACCAACCTGTTGAAGTGTCGCATCCCAGTCAGATCCTCGGAGATATAATGTTCCCCCATTCATCAAGCACCCGAACATCTCCCATGCTCCTACAGTGATGATTAGTATGTTGCGCGTATCGTCGGAGGTGTAAAGACCTACCCATGGCGAAAGAGATGCTCAAGACTTGTCCGACCTTAGAGCCAACTGTCATCCCCAATCGACCCGGCTCCGAAAGGAGGGCGTTAGTCTTAGTACCATGTTTGACATCCACACCCTTGGGTACACCGGTGCTTCCTGCTACTAGTTAGCGAAGCTGAGAGCCGACGTCGAGGAAACGTACCTGAAGTATACATCGCGTACACACCATCGCCCGACGTGACCAGAATGCCTGGTCGAAGCGGAGAGTAGAACGCTCCTGTGTTCATACCCAGTTCGAGGACTATAGTATCCTGGCCCGCCAGCTGCTTGACCCTATCCCAGTAGCGGGGGAGACACAGAATGAAACGGGCTTCTGTGTCCTTGAAGATGTGTCGTAAAGCTTCGTTAGATGCAACGCCACCGTCAATTGGAACGTACTGGCAGCCGGCCTTCATGATGGCAAAGAAGCCGATAAGCATCTCTATCGATCGTCGCACTACAACGCATACTCGTTGCCTTGGTCGAAGTCCTGAGGCGATAAGGTAATGTGCCAAACGATTGGCAGCAAGGTCCAATTGTAGGTATGTGATGTTGTTGGATCCATGTACAGCAGCCATGACGCCGGGATACGTATCCACGATACTCTCAAACGCTCCATGCACTGTGACATGAGAGACGGAGAGTGTTGGACCGCGCCCGAATCGAGAGACAAAACTCTGGTCCTCACAACAGAGGCTAGATACAATTTCGAGTAACGCTTGCATTTCCATGGCGCTGGGAAAGTACTGATAGCAAGAGGAGAATTGAGTACTGTCGTTTACACTTATGGTAGTGCACATTTGTACTAATGGAATGCCCAAGACGTAATCTTGACAGCTAGCGGTGCGAACGTAGGCCGAGAGGCAACGCATACTGCGAACTTGGCAGACACATCCTATTGGTCCCCACATAAGGGATATATCTGCAGTAGAAACTCGTATAGTACAAGAGCATCGTATTGACTGTATTTTTGCTGCATCCATCATTCTTTGGTTCCGTTTCCACCAAAGACGCCCCTTCGTTTGAGCCGATTCTACCCCCGCTCAGCCACGTTCGATCCAGATCGATGTTTCTTTGGGTATTTAGTCACTGCTGCACGTATTTGAAGCCACTCCGAGCCTGCGAAGGATGCATGTGAATGGGACATGGGTGGCTGTCTCGATGACACAGTTGCATGACTGTGCCTCGATGTCACTCTAGTCTGAGATGGCCGGACGTTTGACTTTGAACTGCCTAGTCGGTCAGCAGGCATGTGGACTGGATTTTAAGCTGAAACGACAACATACCGTCTCTTTCCTTGACATTGATTCCGCTTTCCGCTAACTTGGTTGTTCCATCAAATCACACGGCTCCTCGTGTTGCTACCAACGATGACCTACTTGGTTTGGGGTTGCAATACAGCTGCCCAGAATATTGAAGGTAGCAGTGAGCAGAGTTCCGCCAGGCTTAGCGAAGATGAATGTGTGCATCTTGTGGGGATTGCATTGTGATCTGACGTGCACAGTGGCAGGAGTGCACAACAGGAGGCTGAATCGCCGAATCCATACGGATTTCTTGGTCATGCAGGATATTTACATATGCTACGCCAGTAAAGTGGTAAGCAATACAGGGCTTGTCGAAATTGTGTGTAGGTTGCCGACTACCAGGTAAACAATCGAGTCGGAGCTGCCCGCGAGCCTGAACACAGCCCCCCAAACCATGATGTACCTGAGGTCATGCATTCGTGCTTGCATCGAATAACTCCAATGTACAAGCTGGATTGAAGTATCGCATGAAAATGGTCAAGTCAAGCATGTCGACAAGGAGAGCGAACTGGCGCCGACTACGATGGTGGTCGTGCTCGTCCATTAAGGTTTCGAGACTCCGATATAGGCCGCACGCCTTCTTATTACAGTGTCGAGCAATTGAAGGCAAAAGTAAAAAAAGGGGGGTCAGGCAAAATACCTCGAGTGCTTCCAACAAGACCGGCAAACGGCTGCCAATCGGGCCGTGCAAGCGTTTGGTGCTTGGGCTTGCCTCGCCGCGAGCGCAGGTCTGTGAACCTGAAGCAGTTTCATGGTCGATTCAAATGGCGTTCGCATCCAGCAAGACGCTGTATGGGCACATGGTGGAATCTCTTGATCGGAGAGCTTGGAGTGAAGGATCACTGTGCCACGCGGTATGGCAACAACACTCATGTGAGCCGTGCGTGAACTTGAGCTCCACAGATCTCTGCCATCTCGTCCACCTGCTGAGTCAGATCGATCTTCAGAAAGCTACTAGTTACCTGGTGTTCGTTGTACCACTTCCTCAACCAATCACCAGCGGCAAACAGTATGCTTTAGGTGAGTCATCAATGAGCACGAGTTGGCGATGCATTTTACTGAGATTGGCTGAATGTTTGATAACGCAGCTTCTGGGTGGAGTTGCGGATGCGCGATCAGTGTCGGGTATTTGGGTGGCTCTGACGGGCGGCCCGAGGGGGTCTTGGCTTAGTTAGTTTGTGACATTACTGCAACCTCTGCGCATGCTGAAGTGATGGAAGCCGGGCGTGAAGACGCTTGCCGATGCCTGTTGCGACCCCCGATACTGCTCGGTGAGTTGGGAAACGTCCACATGGAGTTTGCCCTTACCAAGACCTTGCGACCAGGTACGTGCTCATATCCTTCACCAAAATCTCTAGCGAACTCGCGTTATCGACATCCCCACGCTACCAACAAGTGTATTTGTCACGAAACAAACAATTTCAGCTACGGAGGGGCTGATTAAAGGTGTCGAGACGGCGCGATGACCTAGTAATTCACTATCACCAACGCACCATCGAAAGCAATAAAAGAAAATGGTTTGAAGTTCAGCTACAGCTAAACAGATCCTGATTAGGTACCATTGGCCGGTTGATTATATTCTACACCGTCGACAGTCGTGGTCAGCGTCCCGTTCGCTTCGAGTATACTCTTCATCACATCAATCCGCAAATGAAGCCCGCTTGCACAAGTTTTCTTGCTCCCAGTCGAAGATCCTGTCTGGGAGATGTCGGAGTACCAATCGAGTTTCTGATCCCACTCATTTGGAAACAAGACGGTCAGCTCGACGTCCTCTGAGCCGTTGATGGTGTGTTCGCCATCATCGGAGAAATCAGTGTAATTGACCACGACACGCTTGATAGGACTTGCTTCGGGATGTGCCGCGTCTCCAACAAGTCTGACTTTCGCGTATCCAGATACCTTACCGTAGAGTGTATATTTGCCTGGCTTCAGTGTGGGGAGCGGAGGGACTTCGGCTCCTGGTGGGAATGGTGTCGCCCACGGAATGCGAGTGGGCACCTTATAAATGGGGGCGGGAAGTGTGGGCTTGCGGTCGCTACGGCAAGCGAGCATGACACGATACTCACACCCACCCGGAGCAGTAGAGATTGGGCAGGGGAGCGGGTTGGTGCCACCACAAGCGGGAGAGGTGACGATCCCCTGCCAATACACAATGCGCGTACTATCCAAAGAAAAAGCCGGGTCCGCTCGTCCGTTCCAGTTCGGATCGTTAATACCTCCCTCGCTACTATCGCCTTTCCCATTGACCTGCTGCCCGTAGTACGACCCACGATCTCCATAGCGATCGATCAAGATGGGTTGGAAGAAGCGACGTGGGCCATTATTACGTGTAGACGCTGCGACTGCTACTGCGACGATGTCAATGAGAGGCGGAATACCTCGCATGCCTGACATCCACATCTGACGCTCGCTGGCACGCGTATCTTGGGTGACGAACCATTGATCGTCGGCGGAAAAGGCGATTGGATCAGCATAGTCAGGATGACTAGTGAGGCGGCGAACTATCCCAGTCTCAATATGGACCGCGTAGAGATCTATATTTGTTGACTCTGTTGGTGCACCAATGTACAATATCTCGTCGCCAGAACCGCTAAAGCCTCTCAGCTCGCCAATGGTGATCGAGTTAGGTTGAAGTTCCAATTGATTTCCATTGGCTATGATGAAAGCCCGGCGTTTTGGATCGACAAGTAGGTCGACATCAACTAGATCATAGCGAGATACAGCAGGACCTGTTCCTGAAGGATGCGCGTTGAATGCTAGACGACCAAAGTAGGAATACTGACCAGCGTCTTTGGTGAACGAACTCCAGCCAATATGGACATCATCGGGATGCATCCGCAGCTCCCTGGGAGCACCACTCGGCCAGTAGATTGGATATATGTGGATATTGTCAGGTTTGCATGCATCGCTGGCTAACTGTTTGCCGTTACAATCGAGAATGTTATGACCCCAGATCGCTTTGTCGCCGCTTCTGAAGACATGTGGGTAGTCTCTTTTCGGATCCAGTTCCCTCGCGTTCTCAGCCGGTACTCCACACGTTAGACACTTCCATGGGTCGCCGTTGCTAAAGTTCGTACCATCCGCCTTGATCAGGATCAACTGAACCCCGTCGTAGATGCTCGCCGGATGTGGAGCCATGGTAGCTCCAACGAAGGTTACCGTGGCGATCACATTGTGGCCATCTGGGGTAAAATCTCCGGCTTGGAACTCATCTGTGAGCTCCCGGGCGATGCAACCCGTCTGATTTGGGTTGAGCGCTGCTGTACATGCCCCAACTTCTCTACTTGCGGACACTGGAGGTAGAGGAAGCTCAATAACGTCGATATTTTCGGGCTCTGGGGGGCCTGGGATATTTGGAAAGGTGTTCAAGACGGCCTGTTGGTTGTCGGCTGCTAGCTGTTTTGGACTGTTTTGAGATGACAGGGGTAAGCTAGCGCCTATGGCTGCAGCACCTGCAAATATATGCAATAGTGACATGCTGTAAACAGTAACTCTTGCCATAGTAATGGCTTGGGTGAATGAGATGCATTGTGGGTCTTGCAGCAGTTGCTTTATAAATGTACTTCGCAGTGTGATGCTTCTTGGCAGTGAAACGCTCCGATACGCTGAATACGCAATACGCGTAAGTTTTGGCCATGCGACCCTGCAACCTAGTTGTACGTACGAAGTAGCACCAGCGACCGTAACGCAATGTACAGGCCTCATGGGCCCGTCTATCTAGCAACCCTAGGATACACGAACGTGTCGATACAAGACGCGACACATGGTAGCGATGGGCGACTATCCTATCAACCCACACTGACATCCATGGAGGCTCGTACTACCTAGGCAGGATGATGAGTTCGCATGATGGAGGCGCAAGAAGGCGCTGGACTTGAGACGAAATGGGCTGCCATGGTCGCTCATGACTCATATCGCTGTAAATAGACACCCGCAACCTCCACAACCCAAACGATACCCACACGAAAAAAAGTTTTCAAATAATAGTCTTCTTAACTACAACGGGGTGGGTGGCACAGGAAGGTAGATCAAGGCACACGAAGGCGCAAAAAAGGCACACAAAGGCACAATGGGTAATGGTAGAAAATGCAATAGTATCATAGCTCAAACTAGCACCAAATGCTTATGGAGCTTGTCAATATTTGATGATGTTGTGTTTATCATTTCCTCGTAAGCTTGAACACAGAGGCAAGAGGCCTACGAAAAGAAACACGAAGCTCAAATCTGAAGTGACGGTCGCCGCTCAGGTCATACATACCTGACATTAGAGTAAACGACACTGGAAACTGCGGTGGCGTAGTTATATCGCTGAGCGCAGTAAGCTTGATCGTCGGTGCGCAACATCGAGGCAGCCGCTGATAAACGAACTGCGTCATCAGGCAATGATTATCTCTTCATCGACTAATCGAAGAGTAGCCATGATAGCTCTTCTTACTACTGCATAGAAAGGGTGCGACTGGAAGGACATCGGAAGAAATATGGAGCAGCAATAACCCCACTGTCAGCACTACCGAGGTGGACAGGCCAACGCGCAGGATGGGCCAACGCGCGGTTTTTGCTATAGTAATCTAAGTAAATCTCTAATATTTAAATATTATATTTTATAAGTAAGTAGCTAACGCAGAATTTTTAAAAGATTTTAAAATAATAAAGAACTATTTCTTAACAACTGCTAAGTAGAATTCTCTAAGAGCTTATTATAATTGCTGTATTTATATAAAAAATAAGGTATTAAAATTTTAGAATTTAAGGTTTAATGTTTAAAGAGATATACCTAGTTTTATAGTTTAATAGAGGTATAAGTAGTTTATTTCTATAACTACTTATTAGAATCTTTTAAAATTTTAATAGCTTACTTCTTATATAAGTACAGCGATTGTGTAAATTTTTTTAAAAAATTCTACTTAGTAGTTATTAAGAAAAAGTTCTTTGTTATTTTAGAATTTTAAATAGATTTTACATTAGCTACTTAATAAAGTTAGCTACTTACTTATAAGATATGTTATTATAATATTAGAGATTTACTTAGATTACTATAGCAAAAACCGCGCGTTGGCCCGTCCTGCGCGTTGGCCCGTCCACCTCAGTAAGGGAAGGTTTGAGTGATAAGCTCACTAGTTGCAGCCCTGATGTCTAGCTGCTAAGAAGGAAGCGATTCAAACAACCACACGCAAGTCAAATAGTGGTACAATTTTATTGCCAGAATCGTGTTGACTAAGCCGTGGTTGACTTGGTAAGTGATCTTAAACATTCACAGAGTCAAATGAGCTGTAACCTAGAGATGACGACTAAGAAAACGATCCGGGTGTCAATTTAGGGCAACAAAAGGCGCGTTGTTCAGAGGTGAGCAACCGATTGCATGGCTTGCAGATGCAGTGAGCGCCCTCTCGCCGAGACCCTCCTCATGCTGGCTGATGCGAAGCCACGCTTTGCACCTTAAAGCGATCCTTGCATCCTCCCGTAACAGTGCCGGCAGTGTTGACAATCTTCGAATATCGCCACGCGGACGACAACGCCAAAACAGGCGTCCGAATTTTTTTTTCACGGCTTCCCCAGCATCGCTCGTGCTCGCTCAACGTGTCGGGATTCGCTATTATGTGAAGCACACATGAGTGCGACATCGGCATTAGCATAGTCGAATCGCTCCGCAGCCCCGATCTCCAAAATCGCGAGGGCCTGGATCGGTTTCGTGGAAGATTGTGCAAGTGTCACTCTTTGGTAGTTGCCAACTGTGTAGAGTAGTTTACCCGATGCGTCGACAGTGGCGGCGTGTACTTTGTGTCTGTTCTCGATGTGGCCATCGCAGTAGCTCTTGACCACGTCATTGTCATGGGTGTCGAAAGGAACGTTTGCTTAATCTTTGGTCGTGAAGCCTTGCGTTGCACGTTCTGTCGTCTCTAGCATTCGCTTGGACAATTACTTTCGCGAAATGACTGGATCGAATGTGAAAGGGCTCAGAACACGATATGCCGACGACTTTGCTCAGACAAGGGACTGACAAGATAACAGCGTTGAATTCGGGTTTCTGTTCCTGGAGGCGTTCGTGATGCGCGAAGAAAATTGCTGTGTAAGAAGTCGTCGCGTCCGGCGTACACCTGCCTTTCAACGTCTAGTGCCAACGACGTGATCACCTAAAAAGGGCTCGATCAAAAGTAGCATCATCAACAAACAGGCTAAAGAGGCAACGCGTCGCCTTGGTCACCGTTGGAGATGCGCCTTAAACGTGGTTGATAAGGCATGCGAAAAGGTACCTGCCGGTGCCGGTACCGGATGAGCGATTCCCGGTCAAAGCGAGGCCCGCAACACTCGATCCATCCTGGTCGTGATGCAAACCACGAAAAATATTGTCGTACGAATCCCTACGCGCTTTGTTCGCAGTGTTGATGCAGGTGGATGGCGTTTGAGGTTGTAGAGGAGCTAAAAGTTATGAGACATTGCCGGTACCTAGCGTGTTTGTAATCAGTCTTGACAATGCCGCCGACCAAACCACAACTACACCTACACTGTCTCCACGTTCCAGTTGCAGCAACGACGCTAGGCGTGATTGTTGATCTTGCCACTGATGAATAGTCCAACCCCGATGTTTACTACGCACCGTGTTGCTCTTTCGCCTTCGACTCGTACCACCTGCATGACTTTTATCCCTCTTCATGGTGGAACTCTTTACGGCGATCAACTCATGGAGTGCTTCCACCATGTGAGGCACTGATATGCTGCACGCTGGACCTTAAAGCTGGCTTGATCGCTCTGCGAAGAGGTCGACGACGTGTATTGTCGCGAGGGAACGATTATAAAATCGATTGTAGTAGAATTTTAGGAGATAATTTGGTGAGTGCCACTGAGAGGTGATATCGACTACATCGAGTGGGTAAGCCTAAGATTGCTAGGTTTTGGCGATCGTACTAGGATATTCAGCTTGCGTAATCGCAACAGTGCATTCTGCAGTTCGCAATGGCAAACTTGAGGTAGAGTAAAAGTTTTGATAAAAGTGTTCACGAAAGATATTTACATCTAATTGAAGAAAGGAAAAGGGGTATCTGAGTCCTGGCGCTGCGAGAAATAGCAATCATCAGCGTTTACACGCTGAAGCTGACAGCAGGAGTCTTCCAGTTGACAAACTCCGGCCCAATCTTCTTGAAGTCTGTTACACCAATGTTGGCTGCGTCGTTGATGAGCTCGTACTTCAGTATCTCCGTTGCCCTTGCTACACCCTCAGTGCCGTAGAGGTTGGCATACATGTAGGGCCTTCCTAGACCGACAGCCCTCACACCCAAAGAGAGGAGCTTAAGGACATCGGTTCCGTAGCGGATACCACCGTCGGCGTAGACCTCGATCTCCTGGAAGATTTCCGGGTCTTCATTGTAGATCTCCAAAGCAATTTCGAGAGGCGATGGTGAGGTGTCCGTCTGACGGCCGCCGTGGTTCGAGATAAAGATGGCCTTGGCGCCCTGCTTGACGGCTTCGCGAGCATCTTCGACGGTCTGAATGCCCTTAGGGATAATAGGCAGAGAGGTCATGTTGGAAAGCTGGTGGAATAGATCCCAAGTCAGAAGGCTCAAGTTGACGTCTGCGGAACCGACACCCTGACGCGCAGCACGATGCCTGACACCATCGCCGGGCGAGTCGACGGTTAGGACGATAGCCTTCGCACCGAGAGTCTCGATCCTCTTGAAAAGTGTCTGCGTGGCGTTCATGTCATTAGTGAGGTAGACTTGTTGGAACAGAACCTGCTCTGAACCGTTGGAACGAGCAGCATAGATATCCTCTAAGCTCTTGGACGCGTAGAGCGCGGGCATGTAGAGGATATTACCTTCACCAGCACCCTTGACTAGACCAAGCTCGCCATCTTCGTTGGCATATCCGCCGCGTGCACATGGTGAGATGAAGAAGGGTGCTGAGAAGTTGTAGCCAAGGATGGTTGTGGGCATGGTAGCCTGTATGTTCGTGATATCGCGCAGGACGCGTGGTCTCAATCGGTAGCGGGAGAAGACTTCCAGATTGTTGCGGTAGGACCATTCACCAGCCGCTCCGTTGCGGTAATAGGTGTAGGATGAGGTGTTCATGTATCGTTGGCCAACCCACTGGAAGTCTGGCAGACCGACCAGAGAGGTGAGAGGTGGCAGAGTGCCATTAGCGACGAACCCAGCCATCTGTTCATCGATGCCAGTGTCTGGTTCGTTAAGAAAAGGCCGTGCCGCAAGAGCGCAAGTAGCGAAAGTAAGGAGTGAGTAACGCATCTTGAATGGATTTAGTGTGGTTTCTGAGAGAAGTCAAGATCGACTGTGGATGAATGATATATCGAATGGAAGCTCCCAAGACTCTTATACTTCGTCAGTCAAGCCTGGCATACATCGGAAAGGCACCTGGGCAAGACCGCGCCTGGTTCGCATGTAACCATTCTGGGGGTAAAATCCTGCATGCCATCCAATCCTTGCCTGTAAACCATTTGTGCCAAACTGGAGTGCACATGGCGTTACTTACCAATCTAGGTTTCGAAACCGTTTGCGTCATCGGAGAAGGGCCGTGAAGACCCTTCATCTGATAGACAAGTCTTTCAGGACGTCTAAAGTGGAGCACGGTTATCTCTTGCTGTGTCGCCAAGGGCCTCAGAAGCGGTTGCGACTGGGTTGCTGTTTAGCATGAATTGGACGCACCGGCACAGGAGCTGCATCGGGCCGATGTAGTTCATGTCAGGATTGTTAATCCAGACGCAGCGGAATTTCGAATCATTTATGCCGTTGTGGTGACTTGATTGGCCAGGACAATAGTAATCACTGCACAGTTCCTGAAATTGAGAAACTGGGACAAGACCGAAAAGTAGAAGGTGACTGTCGGTTGGAGTGCCCGTGCGCGTTTAAGCTACAGTTAAAATTTTAGGTACCTTAATAAGAACCTTAATATAAGAATTACTATTCTATAACAACTATGTTAAAATAATAACAATTTACATAAATTATTTTATTACTCTACTATATACTAGCCACAGACTAGCAATCGCCGTTAGAAATGTTTTAATTAGTTTTATCTTAAGTACCTTTAGTAAATTCCAAAACTTAAAGTTTACTTAGTACTTATTTTTAAGGTATCAAAGGTGGTGGTTGTTGTTGTAGTCAAAATAGGGTTTCTAAAAAAGTAAAAAGCAGCTACCCTCTACTAATTAGTCGCAAAAGTCAAGAAAAAAGTTTGTATGTAGTTAACAAGATTCGAACAGTTAGATAAGTTCTAGGAGGAAAGCTTAGACCACCGAGCGATAATTAGGGTCGAAAAAATTTGCTAAGGTACCAAAAAACAACACTAGTTGAAACGTGTCCACCGGCGATTGGCAGCCATAGGCTGGCAACTATTAATTTTATCGCATTTAATATTTACAATCTAGTTGTATTAAATACTATCTTAAAAGCTAAAGCTATTACTTTATAGAGTATGTATTTGTTTATAAGCATTTACTACTCACTTAGCATTTAAATATCTTATTTATTGTTTTCAGAATTATACTTTCGCTATTAAGTAGTAGAAAGTAAGTATATTCTATTTTATATTTCCGAGAAACTCTATTTAGTATACTATTGATATTTAATACACTATAGAAAAACTAAAAATAACTATAGTTATAGCCTAATTCTCATAAATATTTGTATAGTTAAAGTGGCCACAACTTGACTACGCGCACGGACACGGTACCCGTTGGATTCCTAGGTTACTCGGCATATTACCGGACCTGGAACATTAGTTATCCATCCCGGCTCTAGTGAAACGTCTTCCGCCCTTGATGACAAAGCCAGCAAAACATCATTCCGCTTCGCCTCCACTTCTTTCTCTAGTACGTACGGTGATATGATTGGCGGCTTTGCTGTTGCTGGGCGTTGTTGCGAGAAGGCGAATTCGTTACCGCCGTCATCCACGTGATTGGGCAACAACGAACTAGATCGAGCCGTCCGCATATCGGACTTCCTAAAGGATACTGGTCGTCTTGGAATATTAGTCCTTTATCTGTACTGAAACATGTGGCCACGGTGCTGCCGCATCGGATCGGAGCTCCGAGAGCACACCTGGCTTCGGTGCGCTAAAATGCAAGTCCAAGCGTATCATTGCAGTCGTACAGTTCTCTAGGTTGCCTGTTGAATCATATTTTCGTGCGACTACATGCACGAGTGGCATAGACGTGATGACGAGGAACGATGAAGGAGTAAACAGTGGACCAAATGGTTTGAACCAGTTTACGGGTGGGCAATGCGAACACGCTACCGTAATTGCGCAGCATCCGAGCCGTTCCGGCATCTAAGCCACCCCAACGATTTGTTAACAATAGGAATGGCTTCGGCCTTTTAAGACAACCTTTTGATATAACCACACATTTTGTAGACACCTTTTTAGTAAAAAAATATTTATTGCTAACAACAGGTATCTCGGCTCACGCCCCCTTATTCAGCATTGCCAGCACGCAATTAGTGTGTCGCATGTTTAGACAGAAACAAAGATGCGCAATATCTCTCTAACTAACACTCTTAACTAATAACTATTTACTAATAACTACTTACTAATAACTACTTACTGATAACTATTTACTACTAACCACAACTTCTGTCGTCTCTGTCGCTATTTTAGCAGTTTTGCAGTCGCGGCGTTTCTAGCATACGCCTATACTTAAATGTAAATATATAATAACAGCGCTACGATTTAAGTACAGCTTTTTTTTCTAAAAGCAAATTACAAAATCTTTTTACTTATTAGTTTATTCTAGCTACTTAATAGCTATTTTAATATGCTTTTATTTTTTATAAAGCTATTATAAGTTTTTTTAACTAAAGTTGCATTTGCGTAGAAGGAAATTAGTAAAATAATATACTATCACTATACTTAGACTATAAATATGCGTAATATATTCAATAACTTACTACTTAATAAGCTTTTTACAATTTTTTTTATAACTTTAATCTTTATAATACTAAATATATTTATAAAGTGTTAATAAATAATAGAATTTCACTTCTACGTCTACCTAATGACTATAGAAGCTACTGCTAACAGCTTCTTTTTAACTAACTAGAGAGGCTATTTAATAAAAGTAAACGCGGGCTTTATAATCTACTACTATAGATTTTTATATAGTGACTTAGTAAGGTCCAACTTTACTTAATATAAGCTATTAGTCTTTGTATTAATTAAAGAAAAAACTTGTCTAAGCATTATATTATTTATTCACATGTTATTTATATATAGTACTATATAGTATAGGAAATCTTAAAGGTAAGAAGTAGTAGACAAAAAGCTTCTATAAAGTATTATAGGCTCCTGCTATAGTAACGTACGTGTCCTCACCCTTTTCTACCTCTTCTATCTTTATTACAATCTTATTGCTAGCTATAAGCTAGCAATTGCTATTAAACACGTTTTAATTAGTGTTGTGTTTTAGTACCTATACCAAATTTTTAACTCTAATTTTACTTAGTAGTTTAAGCTTTTCTGCTCTAAGCGCTACGCGCTTAGACCTTATCTACTTACTATTCAAATTTGTTAACTTTACATAATCTTTTTTCAACTTTTGCAACTAATTAGTAGAGGGCAGTGTGAAGATCGTCCGTAGATAATCTGTGTTGGTTCTCTTGGTATGAGTAAGTGCGACGGACGAGGGTTGTACTAGCATGATTAGTAGATTGATGTAATAGTACAGGGATGTGTTAGCACGTTTAGTAGAATAATGTAATAATACAGAAAGGTTAAAAATTAGGTAATTCTTAAATTGCACTTAAATTTAAATATACTAAGCTATAAAGGCTTAATGCTTATTATTATATACTAAGTAATAGTTACTAATAGTTGTAAACGTTCTTAGCAATAGTTGCTAATAGTTATAAACGCTTCTAGCAATAGTTACTAATAGTTGTAAACACTTCTAGTAATAGTTGCTAATAGTTGTAAACGCTCTTAGCAATAGTCCTTAGCGTAGTAATTAGTTATGTAACTTCTTGCTGCAGTAGACTAGCAGGCAGCTGTCTAGTTCTAGGTTTATTAGTTGTGATAGTTCTTTATAAGACTTAGGTTTCTAGCTAAGTTATAACACTATTCTTTCTCTTTTAAATCTGTCTTTTAATTACCTAATTTTTATAAGTTACTTAGCTTATAAGCAGAGTTACTCTACGCGTTGTTATAAGCTTTAAAATTTGCTATATTATCTAGTTCTTAAAAATACTAAATCTACCTTACTTAAAAAATTCTTAACACTAATTTTTTTCTAACTTTGCTTATAATAAGTATTTTGTTAGTAACTAGCCTTATTACATTATGCTAAATTTTTTTTTAAAGTCTGCAGAGTGCACGCGTCTAAGCTAAGTATATATAAATATATTCTAAGCCTCTCTAGATAAAACTTATATAGAGTATTAAGCAAAAGTAAATACAAATAAAAAGTTGCTGTTCAAAGTAATTACGCGTTTATAACGTAATAAAAAGATACTAGCGTAGGCTAATAAGTATGCATAAAAAAAACGCTTTACCTTACGTTTAAGTTAAAAGTAGAAAGTAAGAATATAAATGTAAAGTTCCTAAGTTGTTCTATAGCATTTATTATTATTACACACTTGCTAATAGTGTAGTCTACACTAAGTAGTATAAACAATGTAGTTGCTTTGCTAGGTAGTAGTAGTATTATGCTAGAAGCTAGTAGTAGTTTATAAAGTACGTTATTTGTTTTGTTCCTACTACTTAATTATTGCAACATAATAGTGTAGTTACAACACTTAAGTAAGTTATATTTTTTAGTATACATATCTAATGTCCTTAGTTTAATTCTTAGCCTAGTAGTAGTATTTTTATACTATTTATTAGCAGTTTGTTAAGTTTATATCTAGTTTCTATATGTTGTTGCTATCTAAGTAGCCTAACTCTTTAACTAGGTATTTATTGCTGTTGTTTTACATTTAATGTACAATAATTTTTTTAACTTTAAATTTGTTTTCTTCTTCTGCTTTGTAGTAGAAGGTTTTTTAGAGTAGCGTTTTTAGGTCTGCTAGTTCTAACATGTTAATATAGAATCTTAGGTAGATTTTTATATCTAGTAGGAGGTTAAGTGTATACGTAACTAGTCTCTTCTAGTCTAGAATTAAAAATAGTCTAACCTTAACGTTGTTAAGTCTTTTATTAAGTTGTTTAGTACGAAGATTCTTTGTAAGCAAGTATACTTTATTTTCTTTCTTTAGCTAAAGTGCTATTTTTTATTTCTAGTTAACATATAAAATGCTTTAGCGTTAAGCCTTCTTAAGTGTTGTTTTAAGTAACTTATATTCTGTCTTTAGCTTATTAGCTATTACAATAGCTGCTTCTGTCTTCTAGCTTAGAAGTATACGTGTAAAGAGATTTAGGTGTCTTCTATATTTTGCGTAAAATAGTGTTTGCCCTATTAATTTAGAAATCTTATTGTTGTATGCTATTTGTGCTATAAATAGTAATAATACCTAGTTGTTTTATTATTAATTAGTATATATCCTAAGATAGACTTTGATATGTAATTTGTCGATTTAGTCTGTCTGACTATTTGTAGATAGTAAGCTGTTAATAGCTTGTATTTTGTTCTAATTGCAGCTAATAGTGTTGTTTAAAAGTTGGAGGTAAAAAGCTTGTCTTTATTGTGCTGGTGCACAGGGTGATACCCTACTGCACACTGAGTTAGTGCTCAACCACGTGAGTTCAAGGTATATAGCCTCTCCCGTATCTTCCGGAAAGGGGGGACGGTTTTTCATCTGTTCACTCCACAGCTGAGCTCCTGCACTATACTATTAAATAGGCTTCTTCTTCTACTAATAGTCTTTATACTTAACTTATAATAAGATTATTATCTTACTAACCTTATTCTTGCATGATCTAGTCTCTAGTAATCTCTTGCCCTTGTAGCAGTATGTCTTTATACACTCCAACACCTATATAAATAGCAAAGCCTATAAAAACATACTCTACTACTTAGTATATAAAAGAACTAGTGCACAATTATTGCAAGAAAAACTTTATAACTTTACTAATTACTAGGATTTTTAAAATTACTACTAGATATACTTTTAGGGGCTTAGCACTATCCTTTACTATAAACTGCGTTAAGAACTCTATTACCTAAGTTAGCACTAACAACAACTAAGAAAAAAATAAAAATTTCTTAAAAAACCAAACATGCGTTAATAAATACTAGCTTAATGTCTGTTTAGTAAAATAAAAACAACAAACTATTTAATAAAATAAAAGTAGTTTTATATATATTTAAATACTAATTTAAAGTCTACTTAGCAGAATAACAGTAGCAACTTATTTAGCAAAATAAAGACAGGCTTATATATATTAATATATGAAGTATTGCAGGCTCCCGCTGCGGTAACGTACGTGTCCTGTAGAGGGCAGCTGCTTTTCACTTTTTTGGAAAACCCATTTTGACTACAACAACAACCACCACCTTTGATACCTTAAAAAATAAATATATATTAATAATAAAAAGTAAAAGTTTTATCTAGTAAAAATTAAAATAAGACTAAAAGCTTACAACTAAATATGTCTAAAACGCTAATTTTAAGTATTTATTTAGCGAAATAAAGATGTTACTAACAATTAAGATAGTATAAGTATAAATTAAAGCCTACTTGGCAAAACCTAGAGTACTAAAGAAGTAAGGATTTATATAACTACTTTTAATTATGTACTTACTATAAAGACTTTAAGAACAAATATTTTATTTCTTTTAAAAACTAAACTTTATCTACTATATCAATAACTAACTACTAACAACTCTCTAAATAAAAGACTTTTATAAGTTCTATTATACTATAAATATTTAAAAAGCATTAGAAGTTAGGTTAAGAATAAAAAGGCAAAACGCTTTTTTCTGCTAGGCCTACAACTACTAGTCCTAAGTTACTATTAATACTATTAAGCTTAGTAATTAATACTATAACTATACTTATGCACAACTTAGTGTTGTCTGTAGTTTAACTAAAACACAGTACTTTAGTCTTTAATAAAAAGGATATTGCAGAATTTCTAAAAAACTTTAACTAATAAGCTAATAATAAAGATCCTTATAATACTATAAAAGTTTCTATCTTACTTGACGATTTTTCTAACAAAGATTAATTGCTCTTTTATATTTTAAAATATTTATTAAAATATACAGAAAAGAATTAGTCTAAGTTATAAGTAAATATAAAGAAGTAGTAAAAGAATAAAGATACTGCTATTAAAATAAGTAAACGCTTTTACTTTTAAGCTTATATCTATAAATACGTACAAAACTAGCTATGCCTAGTAGAGTACTATACTTATTTTACTTCTATTGCAGATACTTATATTAGGAACAAGCAAATCTTTTAAAAAAAAAGTTTTTTTTTTCTAAGGTTTACTACAAACAGACAAAAAGGAAGTTATATACTATATACCTACTGCTTCTAATAGTAATAATTAGAATACATACAAACTAAATTTCTTTTTTTTTAATTCTACTACATAAAGATAACAAGTCTAAACAAGATTTATTAGCTAGAACAAGAAGGCGTAAATATAGAGATACACTAGATTATGCTGTCTAACTAGCGTGCAATATTTACCCTTAAAATAGTAAAAGAAGCAGTAGTTAAAATTAGTAAAGCACACAAGAGAATAAGCACGCTAGTAGATATTAACTTGAAAGTAGAAGACCTTATTAAGTTTCTAGGCAATTTAAAGCTTAAATTATTTACTATTAATATACTTATAGCTTACCTTACAACTAAATAACTTTTAAAAAAACCTACTAATTACGTGTACTTTATTACACAAGTAACAAATGCTAAACTTTTAAGAAAAAGAAATAACAGTTTCTTTATTACTAATAAAAAAGGAGACTTCTATATAAAATAAGTATAGTATACATAAATAACGCAGAGACAAATACTCTTTATTATATATATCATATTATAGGATATATGCTTAAGGATTATAAGCTATACTATGCTTTAAAGCAGATAAAGTAAGTTAGTTTTAACTAAGATACTGCAGCTAGAAAAAGAACTTACTAATTTAAGCTACTATATAAATGTCTAGAAGAAATCTTAAAATTGCTACTATCTACCTAAGTCTTGTTATAGTTAAAAGCAAAAATCTAAGAACTCTACAATATTACTACCAACGTACTTAATAAACTAGCCTCTAGTATTATACTTAAGAAGTTTATAAGCAGAGACTTTTAATTATGCTTAAGGTACAAAGGTAAAGCCTCTAGTTTAGCAAATATAGCAACTAGCTTAATAAACTAAAATAACTATAAAAATACTTTATAGTAGTTCTCATAGTTTTAAGAATAGCTATATAATCCTGCTATAGATAAATATATTAATAAGCTTAATAATATTAGTACTGCTAATGTTACACTAAGAGGTGGACAAAACGCTTAGCACAATATTTCTAAGTTAAATACTACTACACGTTCAAAAAGAAAGAGTTCTTCTTTTTACTAAGATATTAATTATATTTAGAATAGAGGAATAAAGAAATAAAGAAAGCTAAGCAAAGATACAAGCACCTAAAAGAGTAATTAACTAATTTAAGGTAATGCTTTAACCTCTAACATGTAGCCTAAAAATATGCAGTTTCTATAAAAGAAAATATAAAGTAAAATACTTTTTATAAGTTAATTTTATAATATACTATTTTTAATTAATAGGCTGCTGCAGTTATCTTAGCAAGATAACAATATGTTAGGTAATCTAAAGTACCTACTATAAGAGCAAAAAAAGAAAGCTGTAAAGTTTATAAATAAGCTTTTTAATCTTAAGTTAAAAAAATTTAATATAAAGTTAGCTAAACTATATTATAACTACCCTACTTAGACAGAAAGTGCAAAACTTACTATATTTAACCCTATAAAGTAAGACAACATTTAGAAATAACTACGTAACCTTTTAAATAATAAAATCAGTATTATAGATAGTTTAAGAACGCTTAATATTATAACTAGTAAAGAAATTAGAGAATTTAGGTATAATTTAGCGCATTTTAAACCTATTCTAGCTGCTAACTAGCTAAACTAGCGCATAGGCTAAGAACACCCTACTTATAAAATCTTACTTATTATACTAACTATTGCAAGCCTATACTGCAATATAATAAATATATATTAATTAAATGCTTAAATACAACATAAAGTGCTTAAGAAAAGTAATTTTTAAGTTAATAAGCTAAATAATATACTTACCTAGAAAATATAAAGAGTTTAGTAAAAAAATAAATAAGTCTTTGCTTAAATAAACTTACTAAAATACTAAGTTATTGTTAACAACAACTGTATAAAGTGCTTAATTAATACTAAAGCACAACTAAATATTCTAAGACTTAGCACAGTACAGGCATTAAAGATACAATATAAAATTATAGAACACAGACTAGGACAGCTATCCTTTAGTATTACTTTAGCTAATAGAACTTATAATCTATTTATTAGGACAGCATTTAACATACCTATACAAATAAAAATAGTTACTATCAAAACTACTTTTAGGATTGTTACTAATGTTACTAAATTTATAATTATAGAAGGACCCTAGTATGCATACGTAAAAATAGCAATATAGTACAACGTGTTTAGATTAATTATATGCTAAGCTCTCTTTAAATATAGTACTAGAAACGTAGTATTTGTTGCATCTAATTTATTACTAAGTTACTCTACGCAGATAATTTGAAATAGAGTCTTTAATAATAATTTAGACAAAGAAATAGTAGGTAATATATAAATACACACAATTACTAATATAATCAATAATAAGCTGTAAGCAGTTGCAGTAAAGTATATACAAGAAGCGGTATAGTTAGATCCTACAGATAGATTTAGCAATTTTAACATGCTATACATAAATAATAATAAGTATAATTAAATAGTCTAGATAAATTAAGTATTTACATACGTAGCTAGATAATTAGAAGACTTTACAGAAAACTATAATTTTAGCAAATTTTTAATTATATATAAGCTTAACTAGCAATAATTGCAAGAAAGACTGCTTAATAACTTCTAACAACGCTATAATCTCTACACTATGTACAAAACTGTAGACAAGAAAGTTTAACTTGTTAATATTTTTTAGCAAGAGATACTAATAGAATTTAGACAAGAAAACTAGAAGAAGATAGCTAAGGAACAGCAGCTTCTTTAAAAAAGCGTCTGTAATCCTAATATCAGACTATACAATTATCTATTTAAACTAAGATATGCTGCTTTTCTGCAAAGAACAAGACTTACTAAAAAACAAATTAATAAACTGCACGTAGGAGATTATCTCTAGCCTATAGAATAGGAAATATTTATACATATGCTCTATAATAGAGAAAGAGCTCTCTTATCGTAATTTAAGGAATTAGGAAAAATCTATCTGTAAAGATCATCCGTGGATAATCTGTATTAGTTCTCTTAGAATAAGTAAGTGCGATAGACGAGAGTTGTACTAGCACAATTAGTAGATTAATGCAATAGTACAAGGTTATATTAGCACGTTCAGTAGAACAATGTAATAACACAAAGAGGTTAAGAATTAGGGAATTCTTAAATTGCACTTAAAGTTAAACACACTAAGCTATAAAGACTTAATGCCTACTACTATATCCTAAGAGAGTATTATACTGTCCTATAGAATTCTATGCTGTTCTACAGAATTCTATGCTGTTCTATACGTAGGATATTATAGGATTTTGTAGTACATTGTAAAACACATATAACTTATTTTATAAAAGATTTTTGCTAAAGCCTATAGAATTACGTGCCTAGTGTAAGGTAGCATTATTTATAAGTATATAAAGGCTTGTTTTCTGTTTAAGTAGTCTAGAATCTCTTTTTACTTTTATTTTTTATATATAGTCTGTACTTTCTCTTTTCTTAAGTTTGTAACACTATTCTCCTTTTTTATATTTTTGTTTTTATAAACTAGCCTAATAGTTCCTTCTAGTATTACTTATTGTTACGTGCTTAGTAACTGCATAAATAGTATTAGTTAACTTACTATAGTTACATATTAATATTCTATTAAAAAAAGTTTACTATAATAAATACTATTATTAAAAAGAAGCGTGTAGAAGTTGTTATAAAAATAAAGTTAAAAAGTATATTTTAGTAAAAGTGCTGTTACTAAGTATTTTATAGTTAAACTAAGAGTTAACTTAATTAAAGTAGTAAGATTCTAAAGCTAATAAAGTAAAGGTAGTTATACTTAAGGCGTTATTAGTAGCGCGTGTAAAGAAAAGTTATCTTTAAAAATATTATAAAATACTACTGCGTTGTAAGTAGTAGTTAATAAATAAGTTAAAAAAATTTATTAAGGAGATTAAAGCCTTAAAAGCTATAGAGGATAATAACTATAAAGTTAGTATTCTAGAAAGTAGCCTAATATCTATTACGCTGTTGTTAGATTAAAGCGTATTCTTTTTTCCTTATTTAGAAGGTAATTTTACTTTTAATAACTTTCTAAGTAAGTTACATAGTACTGTGTAAGTAGTTAGTGATAATTTATAAAGTTTATATTTAGTTTCTATATATTCTTGCTATTTAAGTATTTTAATTATTTAACTAAATAACCTTTGCTTTTATTTTATACTTAGTGTGTAAAGATCTTCTTATCTTTAAAGATAATATTTTTTTAAATTTTAAAATAGAGAGTTTTTTATAATAGTATTTCTAAGTCTGCTAGCTTTAACATATTAATGTAGAATCTTAAGTAGATTTTTATATTGAGTAGAAAGTTAAGTATATATGTAAGTAGTCTCTTATAGTCTAAAATTGAAAATAGTTTAACCTTAATATTATCAAGTCTTTTGTTAAGTTGTTTAGTACAGAAATTCTTTGTAAGTAAATATATAGTTTTTTTTTCAGCTAAGGTGCTATTTTTTGTTTTTAGTTAGTATAAAATGCTTTAATATTAAGCTTTCTTAAGTGTAGTTTTAAGTAACTTATGTACTATCTTTAGCTTATTAGCTATAGCAATAGCTACTTCTATTTTCTATCGTAGATATGTTTGTATAAAGAGAATTAAGTGTCTCTTATAGTTTATATAAAATAGTATTTATTTTATAAATTCTAAAGTCTTAATGTTATATACTATTTCTACTATAAGTAGCAGTAATACCTAATTGCTTTGCTGTTAATTAACATATTTTCTTCAATAAGCTTTTATTATACAATTCATTCATTTAGTTTATTTATCTATTTATCAATAATATAATATAGAAAGCTTTTGTTTTATTTTAATTGCAGATAATAATGTTCTTTTAAAGTTAATAGTAAAAAGCTTTTTTCTATTACTAATAACTAACTTTAATATACTAAAGTGTCTCATAATTTAATCATAAAGAATATATGCTAGCTATACTACTGTAAAATCTTTTTTAAAGGTAATATACTCTACTTGTTTTATAAATTCATTAACTACTATAAGAGTTGCATCATAAAATACTTTAGTAATAAGGTTTCTTAAAACTAATAGTCTTATAACAAAGTTTATAAAGATATTTAACTATAGCATATTAAGTAGCTATATTACTTGCATTTCTTTCTAAGGTGCGTAGGTATTATACTTATTTTTCTTAATAATTTGCGCACTTAGCAATAAAAAAGTAACTTTATCTTTCATTTTTAGAAACTTGTAATTTCTTTTAATAAGTTCTAGAGCTAAGGTAATGCTAAAGTAACTATATATAAAGTTATTATAGTATTATTTAATAATTGCTTTTTATAATTTTCTTAGTATATTATATATTGTGTATAAAATTATATTTAGCGTTTTTGCTAGTCTTAATAATTTAT
This sequence comes from Alternaria gansuensis, assembly GCA_009289805.1. NCBI lineage: Eukaryota > Fungi > Ascomycota > Dothideomycetes > Pleosporales > Pleosporaceae > Alternaria > Alternaria gansuensis. The sequence goes on along the minus strand of WBOK01000155.1, from coordinate 24,348 downwards.
TTTTCTTAATTTTAAGTATGATAGTATTAAGAATTTCTTCAGTTACTATAATGTTGTGTTGTTAGCTAAGAGCATCTACTTTGCTATTATTTTTTTCTAGTATATATATAATCTTAAACTTATATTATTTAAGTAATTCTAACTATTTTACTTATTATTAGTTAAATACTTTAGTAGTTGTAAAGTTAACTAAGTTCTTATAATATATAAATATTATAAGTTTTAAGTAGCTTTGTGCGTATGCTTTTTAATACTATAAGTATATAGTAATAGCTAATAGCTCTTTGTTGTAGACGTTATATTATTCTTTTAGTCTAGAGAATTCCTATAAATAGTACGCAATAAAGTGCTATTTGCCTTTATATAGCTTACTAGTGTAGCCTCTTAGTATAAAGTCTAATACATTAGTTTTAAAGTATAATAGTTATCTTACTTAGAATATATAAGATTATAGTAGCTCTATGCTTACTTTCTTAAGCATTTAGAAAGCGTTTTTTGCTTCTTTACTTTACTTAAAAAGTATTTCTTTCTTTCTAAGTTTTGTTAATAGAATAGTAATTCTAGAGTAGTTTTTCTTAAACTATTAGTTAAAGTTTAAAATTTTTAGAAATAATAATGTTTTTTTTACTATTATTAGTCGCAGCTATTCTTTAACTACTTATATGTTTTTTTACTTATTTATACTTTTTGTGCTCCTACTATATATCTAAGAAAAAAGACTTTATTTTTATAAAATTTATATTTTTTTAGTTTAAGTTAAAGATTAAACTAGTCTAAACACTTTAGTACTATATAAACGTACTCTATATAATCTTTTAAGTTCTTAGAGTAGACAAAGATATTACTTAAGTATATTATAATAAAAATATTTAAATATACTCTTAATATATTATTAATTAGTTTTTAAAATATTGCTAGAGCATTAATAAGCTTAAATAGTATAATTACATATTTATAGTATTTATATTATATTTAGAACGTTGTCTTCTATTCTTTACTTTTTTTATTCTAATTAAGTAGTATTTATCTTAAAAGTCTAATACTATAAAGACTCTAGCATAAAATAATCAATTTTCAAGCTTTATAATATTTAGTAATAAATATTAATTCTTTACTATAATATTATTAAGTGTCTAGTAGTTAACGCATATCTTTAGTAGCTTATTCTTTTTTAGTATAAAAAGTATAAAAAATTCTACTAGTAATATTAAAAGTTTCATATATCTTTTCCTTAAATTTTTATCTAGCTTAGTTTTTAGTTCCTTAAGTTTTATTTTTAACAATTTATAAATTAGCCTAAAGATTAAAGTCTTTTTTTTCTAGAACAATTTTATATTCTTAAAGTTAGTGTCTTAGTAAGGCTTTGCTATTTACTACTTTTATAAAGAAGTACCAAAAATCTTTAAAATTTTTTAAAATATTTAAAGTCACGTGTTACTATAAAACTTTAAATTTATAACTTAGAAGTACTCTACTAGTACTTAGTAAGTTAAACTCTTATATTATACAGCTATTTTTAGTTAAAGTTTACTTTTCTTTAGTAATATTATAAGTTTTTATTTATTTACTATTATAGTAATTAAATGCGTAAGCTAGCTTATAGTTACGTTTAGTCTATAGTACTTAAATAAAAACTTTTTTAACTTTTAGTTAATGTTCAGATTACGTTCTTATAACTAAAGAATTTTTAATATAATACTATTAGTAGCTAATTTAAAGATGTCTAGATTGAACTTTTTTTTTTAATTTCTAGATACTAAGTATTACATTATTAACTTTATATATAATAGTGGTTTTACCTAGCATAGGCTAACTGTTAGCTATATATAGTAAGTAAGGTTTTTATTTTTTTAGTATTTATAGACTTACTACTTGCACTGATGAAAACAAAATAAAGTTAGCTTAAAAGCTAAAATCTACTAATACTATTATTTAATATTTATTAAGCTTTACTAGTAGCTTAAGCAGGCTTAAGGGATTTACTATATTCATTTCTATAGTAGTTTCAAGTATCTTAAGCGTTTATTTAACAAAGACATTATACTAAATTAATTAAACTTTTTAGCAACTATATATAGTTAATATTTAATATTTAGACACATGTGCTATAAAGGCTAGTTATACTTTTATACATAAGTTCTTATTTTATAAGTTTTCTACTACGTTATATGCATTTATAGAATTTTATCTAAATTGTTATATCTATAAAAGTATAAACTATGTTATTTGTCCTATATATATACTACGCACTTATTATTAAGGTAGTTATACTATAAATATTCGTATTTAGGCAATTTTTTTGTTTTTTAAGAAACTATTCTAATCTATACTTGTCTAAATAGTAAATAGTGTAGCTATTATATATATATACTATTTATAAGTACTTTACATGTTCTAGGTTACGCAGATTTATCTAATAGTATATAACATTATAGCTAACTTTTTATAATTTATACTTTTAGTATTTTACTTTAAGATTCTTATAAATTTTTCTTTTTAGTTGAAAAGACAATGTATAAGTTCATTTTATAATATTCTTGTATTCCTTACTTATTTTTATAGAAAATTATTTATTTTATCTAAGTTAGCTGTTAAAGTAATTCTTTTCTTCTATAGTTCTTTAAATAGGTCTACAAAATATGTATATTTTTTAAGTATTCTACTATAAAGTTTAGTAAAGTTTTCTTTAAGTTATTTAAGTTATTTTAGCAGGATATTAGTTTTTTCCTATAGACTATAGTTTGTTAGAGGTGCTTGCTTTTTATTAATTAGTGTATAAGGTTAATAGCTTTTTTAAAACTTAACTATTTTACTATACTTAGTTTAGTTTTCTAGAGTTGCTTTTTTCTTGGGTATTATTTCAAAAACGTTTTTATCTAAAGTTTTTTGTAGTGCAATTATAGTTAAGTTCTTTAGCCTTTTAATAGTTGCATTGTCTTATCTTTAGACTATAATAGTAAGTAAAGTAATAATATTCTATTTTTTTTCTAAATTATTCTTAAGTACTATATAGTAAATAACGTTTAGCTATTAAGTTACTTTACTTTAGCTTTAGTAGTCTTATTTTATGTAATCTTCTTTATAATATACGTAGTGATTGATTCTTTTTCTACTACTTTTATTATTTTAAAACTTGTTCTTCTTAGGTCTTTTATTAAGGTTGTTAAGGTATATAGGCCTATAGCTATTAGCTATATAATATTCTAGAATTCTAAGAGTGTTATTTTATTATTAACTTTAGTTAGAGTATAAATAGTAAAATATGAAATAAAGTTAAGCGTTTATATTCTTAAGTATATAATTTCCTTATATAAATAGTTGTTCTTTTAACTTTAGCTTATAGAAATTGTTATTTACTTAAATAGCTTTAGCTATGAGATTTTAAAGCGTATTAAAAGTAGCTTTGCTTTATATAAGTTTTATTTATATAGCTAGTTTAAGACCTTATTAGTATATCTATATTAAATGACTACTATCTTATGTAATAACTATTTAGTACTACTAAGTATTTATTATAATGTTAGCTGTAAAGCGCGTTTATTACAACTTTTAAATTTTTTTTTGCTACTCTAGATTTTTTAAAGGTAAGAATAGTTTTTTTATTTTTATTTAAAGTTGTCTTCATTCTTAACAAGTACTTTATTAATGATATTGTTAATAGTTATATCTATATATTGATAAAGAATAAAGTTAGCTTATATTTTAGCAGCTTTTTATAGAAATGTAGAGGCCTTTATAACTATATTATTATTATTATTAATTATAGTTTCTTTAAAATAAAAGTATTTATTAACTTAATGTAGCTATTTTTTAAGCTTATTATAACTACTATAGTAAGTATTAAGCTTATTAGCTTGTGTAGCTATATTCATAATTAGAATATTAGTAAAAGTGTTTATTATAGTATTACTTATTTTAAAAGTATTCAAAGTGTAAAATTTTTTTATAAATAATATATATTAGTTTTCTTAAAATAAGTATGTGTGATAGATAAAAGTTATACTAGTATAATCAGTAAGTTAATATAATAGTATAAAGTTGTGTTAGCACGTTAAGTAAAACAATATAATAACACAAAAAAGTTAAGAATTAAATAATTCTTAAATGATACTTAAAGTTAAACATACTAAGCTATAAAAATCGTAAAGCCTATTACTATATACTAAGAAAGTATTATACTATCCTATAGAATCTTATACTGTTTTATAGAATCCTATACTATCCTATGCATAGAATGTTATAGGATTCTGTAGTACGTTATAGGACGCATGTAACTTGTTTTATTATTGCAGGCTCCTGCTGCGGTAACGTTTGTGTCCTTACTCTCCTCCTCCATCTCTATCGCAATCTTGTTGCCAGCTATAGGCTAGCAATCGCCGTTGAACACGTTTCAATTGGTGTTGTTTTTTGGTACCTTTAGCAAATTTTTTCGACCCTGATTTTCGCTTGGTGGTCTGAGCTTTTCTGCTCCGAGCGCTAAGCGCGTGGACCTTATCTACTTACTATTTAAATTTTGTTAACTACACACAATCTTTTTTTTTTGACTTTTGCGACTGATTGGTAGATGGTAGCTGCTTTTCACTTTTTTGGAAACCCTATTTTGACTACAACAACAACCACCACCTTTGACACCTTAAAAATAAAAAAAGTAACTTGTTTTATAAAGAATTTCTGCTAAGGCCTGTAGGATCACGTGCCTAGTGCGGGGTAGCGTTATTTATTAGCACACAAAGGCTTGTCCTTTGTTTAGGTAGTCTAGGATCTCTTCTTGCCTCTATCCTTTATACATAGTCTGTACCTTCTCTCTTCTTAAATTCGTAACACTATCCTAATGTATGCCTGCTATACAAGATACAAACAATACTATATACAGCTTAGCAAGTGCAAGGCTTTGCTGTTCTAAAAGTATCAAAATTGTAGGTAGTAGATATAGTTAATGTCTGCCTAAACTAAGGAACATAGAAATAATATAATAGTTAGTATTATAATCTATAGCACCTAGTACTAAAGAAGAATAAAGGCGTTTAATAGATTAGCAATGCGCAAAAAATAAATGCAGTTATAATATAAGATATAAACTTGCTACTAATAGCAAACAAATTCTCTAAGAGATTTACAGAATGCAAGATTATTTTACTTATAGACTTATTTTTAGAATACAACTAAATTATACTATATTTAAAAAGTAGAAATACAACAGCATTTTAAATGCTTGTAGAACTTATATAATTATGCACAATAGTTATAGGCGCTACTAACTTAGTAGCAGCATTCTAATAAGTTATAATAAAGATCTTAAGAGAATACTAGTCTAATATAATACTTTTTATTATTAACATTATATGCAGAGGTTCTAAGACTAACTATAGTGGAGAAGAATTACTGCTAAAGGTGCGACGTCATATTCTTAAGCATATTATATTACTAGACAGGGTGCTCGCTAATATTAAATAAGCTAGAGGCACAATTTTAAAGAGGAAGTATTACTTTCTTGTTAAAAAACTTAAAGTAGTAGGCTATAAAGTTAGTCCTTAAGGACGCTATCTTAACTAGAAGAAAGTTAAAAAGATTATAAACTAGCTACTATGCAAGAATAAAAGAGAAGTATAATTATTTATAAGCATTCATGTCTATTATTATATATAAGTAAAGGACTTTACTAAGATTGCTAAACATCTATTTACATTCCTACAAGATAACACTTTTTTTTAAATAAAGAGATGCATAAAATGCAGTAATATATATACTAAAACAAGCTATATATAATATGCTTGCACTAGCGAACTTAGACTATACTAATATAAAAGACTATAAAATATTTCTAATAACTAATGCTAGTTGAGATGGTGCTAGGGCTTGCATAGAGCAACTTAAGAAAAACAATAAATAATACTTAGTACAGTTTAAAAGCATACTATAATTAGCTAAAAAAAACTAATAGCACTTACCTAAGTTAAAATGCAAAGCTATACTATAAGCCTTTAAAAAGTTTTAGACTTATCTTTATAATCTTTACTTTACTATAAAAACTAACGCTGCAACTCTTATTAATTAACTAAATTATTTATTAACTAACAATCTAGAATTAGTTATAAATAAGTAGATATTAACTATTCTCTTGCAGGATTTTAATATTAAGTATATACTAGAGAAGAAGAATGTTGTTGCAGATGCATTATCTAGGTATTTAAAAGCTAATAATTAGAAGCCTCCTCTTTAACCTAAAGAGGACTTAGAGAAGTTTATTAACTATATAATTAGAAATATAAATGCACTAGTGCTAGTAGGACAAGTTAGGATACTTTCCTAAGAGTTCTCTAAGGAATTAGAGCAATGTACCTAGTTTTTAGTTAATTTTAAGACTTTGAAGAGAATAGAACTATAAAAACTATAAGCGTAAAAAAAGCAAGTATTAAACTTTTATATATAAGATAAGATACTCTTTAGGAAGACATTAAGGAATATTGTAATTTAACAAGTTATAGATAATACAGATTTAAGATTAGCTGTAGTATAAAATATGCACACCTAGATTAAACACTAAAAAGTTAATATAGTCTACTTTATACTTGCGCAGCAATACTAGTAAAAAAAATATATATAAGTAAGTACAAAAAAAATTAGTAACCTGCCTAGACTGTTAACTATAATCTTCTAAGAAGAAGTTTAATATGCTTACTAATACCTATAATTTTGCTATTTAAGAAACTATTGCTAACGTGAGCTACAAGCGAGCTGATCACACAAGTGAGCTGGGCACCCTACGTTTAAACGCGAACAACTTAACACTACAATAAGCTATTACAACGTACAGTAGCTTAAATTAATTATCTACTTCTACTGTATTTTTTTAGCATATGCGCTTGTTATGCCTAGTTTCACCGCATGTCTTACAGCGTTGGATACTACCTCTACTACTACCTGCGCGCAGCCTCCTATTACGCGCCTTCTTCTTAAATTAACTATTAACGTCCCTTTGCTTAACTATTGCCTTAGCCTCTACCTGCGATAAGGTCCTTCTTTCCTAAATTTACTTCTTTTTACGCTTTCTACGCTTAGAAGCAGCTCTATTTACTGCCTTAAAGTTAGCTACCCTAGCTACTAAAAGCACCTAAAAGTGTACTATAATATCTACCCCTTTTTTAAACTGCTTTATTATCTTAATAATTAATGCTAGTAATAAGCTATAGTGCTTCTAAATTTAGTTAAATATAAGCGCTAATTAAGCCTCTATTTTAATAGCGTTGCTTAGTGTTTTAAGCTGCTAGGTAGTAAGCTCTAGTAGCAGTAGTAATAGCGTACAAGGCTTAACTTTAAGCTTTAATAACACTACTTTTAGGTTATATAGTACTAAGCTAGTTGCTTAAAAGCTAGATATAATATCCTTCTTTAAGAACGCGCTACTAAATACCTAAGTAAAAGTAGTTAAGAAGGCTTTCTTATTAATATAGTTAATATAGCTATTTGCTAAAACATTAATCTCCTTCTTATACGCCTGCTTTAAGAGAGCAAAACACTCTATATTAAGAGGCTGTAGAATATAGAAAGCGTGTAAAAGCATATAGAAGGTAATAATTTTATTCTTCTTACATAAATTTTAAAAAGTAAGTAACTTATAGCTCTTATAGCTATTAAAAATAAGCAGCTAGTAACTACTTACTGTTTAAGCCTTTATATGCTAGATAAAGTACTATAGCTAGGCAATACTAAGCTTATTTGTTGTTTAACTGTTATTACTAACACCTATTTTCTAATCTTTAGAGTTATAGTACTAGGCTTAGTTGTAGTACTTTGCTTTAAAAATTAAAAAGAGTAGAGTAACTTAGCTTCTAGCGCTAATTGCGGCAATTAATGTTACTTACTTATAATTGCTAAGCTAAACTCCTAATAGCTTAAGGCACCTTTTAAAAGCTGTAACTACTTTTACTAACTCTCTAACACTTATCTAGAAGCTAGTCTTATTAAAGTTATAAGTATTTTTGTTTAAAATACTATACGTAGCTTTAACGCTACGTACAAGATTAAACTAGAGGCTAATAATAGCTAAATTACTATATAGAACTCTCTAGAGATTACGCTGCCTAGTTACTTAAGATTTAATACTAAGCTTGCGGCGTATAAAGTTAGTAGCCTAGTTCTAGCTAACCTAGGTACTACTACGTGCAGCAAGTAGCTAATTAGCTATTTCTTGTACGTAGCTAAGTGTAGGAGTAAAACCTTGCGCGTTAAGCTTCCTTATATACTAGATTATTGTCTCTTCCTTGTGCTTTACTAGCTTTGATAAATTAGAATAGATATTGCGTTAGGCAGAACGTTGTAGATAGCAGCAGCGCGTCGCTAACTTAGTAATGTATTAGATTTTATAGCTTAGATAGCAAGGATTAGCCTATCTGCGCGGGAAAGTAATTTAAGATTAGGTAGTTGTGACATTGTAATAGATAGCAGGAGGTGGTGTTGTCTTGGCAAAGTAATTAGCTCGCTTGTGTGATCAGCTCGCTTGTGGCTCACGTTATTAATATAGTATATATGCCTTAGTGTTTTAAGAAAAAGTTTTTTATAGTTATAAAAGACTACCTTAGTAGCTAGCCTAAAGTAAAAGCGCTGTTAAACAACTAGTCTAAGATAATAGCAGAGTTTATGTATAAAGATAGTATATATAAATAGAACACAACACGTAAATTTATAGTTAATAGTAAACATAACTTTGCTAAAGTAGTTTTATACCTATGAAAAATGTATAAAATTAACTAAATCTAATTGTCTAGACACAACCTCCAAGCTATAAAAGAAAAAAAAATATCAACTAATTATAAATGCCCTTATAAAGCTACTTAGACTTTAAGTTAAAAACTTGCTAATAGTTTTTTTTGCAGACAAAATTTGTATACAGAAATAAACAAGTTACTTGCTATACTAACTGGTTATAGGGTAGAACTTAGTGCTTCTTATTAAGCTTACACTACTTATATAGTAAACGCTTTTATTTAGAGAAATAGAAGACTATGTATAATTACTTGCTGTACAAGTAATATAGCTAAATTTTAAAGATTAGTTTATAAAGAATGCTATTGCTTATACTAATTATATAAGAGCTGCTAAGAAAGAATACGAAAATAATACTAAGAAAATCCAACATAAGAATATAAAGCTAGGAGACCTAGTTCTTTTCTAGAACTTAGTTTAAGAAATTAATATGTCTTAAGACTGCAAGCTAAATATAAGGTAGCTAAGACTCTATTGTATTTACAACGCTAAACTTAATAGAGAGACCTACCGCCTTAAAGACTTTAATAGCACACGTTTTTTACACATAACACTTAGTTAGCAATTAAAGATTTTCTTAGTAACAATACGTGCTAGATATTATAGAAGAAGATTAAGAAAATATAAAGTTATAAGATCTTAAGTATTAGGAACAAACTAGTTTGTTAGTAAATAATCCTGTTTCTCTAGACTTACCTAAGCTACTTACTAAACTATAATTATCTCTACCTTCTGTAATAAGAGATAATCTTTATTTATAAGTTATTGTTGCTAAGCATTTTATAGATAAAGAGTGTTGTGCATACATGAAAGACTTTAAAAGCTTAGACTCTAATTCGAATACTATAACTAGCAACTAATAGGCTACTAAACAGCTTATTCTCTTAGGAAAAGAAGAAGATACTATGCTATTAGTGTCTACTTTTATCTTAAGCTACTTATTTACAATTTTTTTTATATTAAATGCGGAAACTAGTTACTTAGCCTATAAAGTCTAGTTGTGCAGTAAATACCTAAATTCTATAGTTTTCTTACACCTTAATACGCAATACCGCGTTTATATTACAACAAACGCTTTCTTATAACCTTTTTTAGCAATTAAAACGTAATCTAAATATTTTTTTGCGTTTTAAGCTAGTTACCTTAAAGACAAATTGCTTGTTAAGCAAACTATTACTTTTTTTTTTAACTTTAGCTAATTGCAAGCCTTGCACATTGTAATTAAATAAGCTAACTTACTTAGTTAACTACAACTAAAAACTTTTAAAGCAGCAACCTTTATAGGTCTATAATAGCGAGACATATATAGAAAACAGCAAGCGCTAGCTTAATGCGCTAAGACCTAGCAATAGAAACTATAACTACTACAGCACTATAAAAGCTGTATAATTTAGTAGAAGCTAAGATGTAAGCGTTTTTAGCTAGCAGGCGCAATAGCAATAATAATAAGCAAGAATAAGCGCCTTCTTTAAGAAAAAGACTTTTTAGACTAGGAGACTATAAACAAGCTAGAGACAACATTAGCTTAATAACTTTTTAGCCACCTTATAATTACGCACTTAGAAGCACACTACTATAATTAAATTCTTGCTTGTTTTTATAGATTAGCCTGCAACTACTAGTCTTCTTAATATTAAAACAGCGAGCTATCTTTCTATTATAGGTGGAACGCTACCTAGGCCGCGAGTACGAAGAACCCGGCGTATTAATTCTCTACAATATAGATAACGTTGTACTACAACGTACTAAGCTTAGCAATTTTAGATTATTAGCAGTACTACAAAAACTTAAACAAGGCCTACTACACTAGTAGGATAAAGATAAGCGAGAGCTGCTAATAATAATTTATTATTAGTGCTATACTGTATACGGCACAATATGTTCTACAGCTTATAGCGCTATTACTAGCCTTAACTTTAAGCCTAGTGTTGCGCAAAACTAGCTTAAGAAACACATTATCTTATATAGTGACTAGTAGAGGTCTACTGTTGCAGGTTCTTTTACTTAAAGAAGTAGCGCTAGTTAGCTTAGCTAAATTGTTATAATGTTACGGAGGGTTGTGTAATAGCTGGTTCCGCCAAGTTCGCTTATTATTAGCTTCTCCACGGGCAATTGTGCTTATAAGCTGCTCCTTATCTGTGAGGAGACCTGCAGGTATTATTACTTAAAATATACACACATTATTCTTTTAGAGCTATCTCTTACTATCTTTAATAGTGTAAAGCAAGTATTATTGCCTAAAGCTACCCTTTACAGAATAATACCTCCTCTATAGGCTAATAGTCTAGAGATAGCTCCCTTAACGCAATCTAACACTAAAGGCAATTAGAAAAGCTAAAGCTCTGCTACATTTAAACTCTTTAACTCTTCTTAAACTCTATTCAGGCCTGCTACACTTAAAAAGCCTAAAGAGCGCACTTAAAGCGCACTAGTAATACTTAAAAAGCGCATTAATACTATAAAAAATAATATAATAAACTTTAATCTTTATAATAATTGCAAGAGATAAAAAAAAAGTAGTATAACTAAAATAAGTTAAATAAAAAGTAATTTTAAATATACTAACAGTACTAACTATATTATTCTACGCGTAGAATACACTTAAAGCGCTATATACTATATATATATAACGCGTGCTAAAACGTAAAAACTTAGTTAAATATTAAAGTAAAACTTTTAAAAAATATTATAAGTTTACTTATTCTTATAAAGTAAGATTTTGGCTACTACTACAAAAATAAATAAAAATAATAATAATAAAGTAATTTAGGCAATATAATATTTTAAAGTACACTTTTCAAAGCTTTAGTATACTTACTATAAGCGTTTTTTTAAAGTAAAAGAAGAAGTACTAAATTAAAACGACTTTAAGTAATATATGCTTAACTTACTTTTAAACATTATTAACTATAGCTTTAAAGTAGCAACTACGTATGCGCATTCTATATAGTAAAAAGACTAGACTATCTAATTATTTGTAACTTATCTTAATATCTTTAAAGATTAACTCTTAACATATACTAAGGCATAAAAGGTCTAGCACTTATTTGTAAAACTAAAGCCTAAACTACAGCGCGCAATTACTAACTACTATTAGATCCCTGCAACTAGAAAAGACCTTATTGCGCTTGGATTTACACTTGAACGGAATTTGCGCAGAGCACCTATCGCGCACGATTAGCCCAACCGGAACACTTTCACGAAGAACACGCTCCTATGCCGCCTACATACACGAATTGAGGTTTTGGATTGAAGGGCTGCCGGGACGTCAGCCTGGAGGGGGAGGTTCTGTCACGGAGGGTTGTGTAATAGCTGGTTCCGCCAAGTTCGCTTATCATTAGCTTCCCTATGGGCAATTGTGCTTATAAGCTGCTCCTTACCTGCGAGGAGACCTGCAGGTATTATTGCTCAAAATATACACACGTTATTCTTTTGGAGCTATCTCTCACTATCTTATGTGGTGTGAAGCAAGTACTATTGCCTGAAGCCACCCCTTACATATAAGTATATATTATTAGCGTCTAAGCCTAAAGGCTACATTAACTTAACGCTAGCAAATTTGCTAAAAATAAAAGGCTTTGCAAGCTCTAACTTCTGCTGTTAGCAGCAGGGGATATAAAGGGCATGCAGAACGTATTACTTAGGGCTTAATACTAAAAAGTTGCTATTATCTTATATCTTCTAATACTTGACCTTTAGCACCTCGCAAACAGTAATAGTGTTGGCGCTAACCTTTTAGCTCTTAAAGAGTTTTAACAAGAGAAGCTGCTGTTACAAAAATAATATAAATAACGCTTTCTAAAATAAGTACAAATTTTTTAGCCTATTCATTTTTCTTTTACTAAACAAAACAACTAATAAAACCTTAAGCAAATTATTACTTACACATAACTAGCTACTATTGGCTTACTTATTAATACTTGTTTACTAGCAATAGGCATTGCTAATTCTAGCACTTATAGCATTGCTTGTATTAAGAAGATTACTAATTAATATATTAGTATACTTACTAAACCTAACTGTCTACTAAAAGAAATACGTTAGAAAAAACTTATAGAAGTTTTTAAATAAGAATAGTTTACGCTAAACTATAGATACTTTGTAGTTAGAAATCTAGAAAAAGGCAAGATTAACTAAGGTATTCCCTAGTCTACTATGTTTAAGGACTATGCACGCTGCTTTAGAATACTTAATTTTTAGCGTTTTTTTTCTGTTAAAATTGTTAATTAGTTTACTAAAGAGCTTCTTGTAATTAATTAAGAGATTAATGCTAGGCTAGAGTAGGCCCTTGCTAATCTTACGTATTTTTTTTTAGACAACACTACAGCTAGTAACCTCTAGGCTATAGAACAGCCTATATTCTTAGAAAAAAGAGGAGATACTATACTATTTGTGTCTGCCTTTACCTTTAGCTGCTTATTTACTAACTTACTATGTAAAAGTTAGGTATAGGCTGCCTATCTTATAAATTCTAGGTGTATAGTAAGCACCTAGATTTTGTAGACTTATAATACTTTACTACTATACTAATACTACACCTGATTTCTCGCATTTGCAAAGTAATAGCTAATTATAGTAACTATTTCTATTATAAAACTTGCTTATTTTAGCGTAATATAGACTTTGTTTACTTTTACCTTTACTTGCCTGCTAATAGTATACTTTTACTATATATAATGTTAAACTACAACCTTACTAACTAACTAACTCTTCTTTTATATTAACTTTACTACCTTTCTACCTAAGTATTAACCTTTAAAGACAATAATTATAGTAATATCTTTTCTCTTAGTTAGATAGAGGCTAAGAATAATATATATACTACTAATAAACCTACTTAAGTAATATCTTAGCCTTTATTAGATAAGGCTTAAAGTAAGTAACTACAGCAGTAACTACCTTAAATACTAAGTCTATTAAAAGTTTTTAAAGACCTAGAAGTAAGTATAAAAAAAGAAAACTATATTATAGACTACACCTTTAAAGTTATTTAGTATTAAGACAAGGTACTAGAGCTTACAAAGCTTAGTAACAGTATTAAAGTTACTAATATCTAGAATTTAGTAAATAAAATCATTTTAAACACTCTGTAATAACAGCATATTATTATAGACTAATAGTTTAATAGTACTTTTTACTAATTTAACTTAATTCTTAAAGTTGTTCTAAGAGTAGGCAATCTTTATGCTTAACTCTCTAGACTTATAGACAACTATAGTAGTGTTAAAAGTTTCTAAAAATACTATTTTATTATTAGTGCAGCATCTTTATTGCGAGATAAGAGGGCTAAAGAACTAAGTAACGCAGTCTTAATAGTAAAGAAACTAGCAGTAGAATTTATTAAAGAATATGTTAGTATTTATATACTCTACATATTACTTAAATACTAAAAATTAATAGATATAGCTTTTGTACTATAACGCATACATCTTAGGGATGCTGCCTACTTCCTTAATATAGTAGCACTATACTGTCTTAACTTAAAGAGCTAAGGAACAAAATGCTATATATTACTAGTAAACTAGGCAACAGTTAAGCTACTATATAAAAATATTTATACTTTTGCTATAGAAAATAGTTTTTACAGTAAAGAGCTACTTCTAAACATTAATAAATAATAAAAAAAGAACTTGCGTAAGATTATTGCAGCTGCAAAAGTTAAAAAAGATAATATAAACTATAGCGTATAGAAGCTACGCCCTAACGCTAGGGCTAAAGACAACAAAGAGAATAAAAACTCTTACTATACTTTCTAGCAAAAGATCTTTAAGTATATAGCTATATTTAAGAACTTTAAAACTAATTAAGTTTACTTTACATAATCTTTCAAGGACATAGATTACTAGAAACCAATAGAAGTGTAGATGTATTTAATATATAAAGTGCTTATCTTAATAGCTGTAAAACTAAGAAGGACTCTATATAAAGCTTAATTTATTAATTACTATAGTAACTTTATTATATTTAAGACCCGCACTTTAGAGAGTTGTAGTTTATTAATTTTAACTAAGCAACTAAGGCAATTCTTAAGAATATTAGCAGAAAGCAGAGCTAATAATTATATAATAGCTAAGGCGTTTAAACTTGCAAGCAGAAAGACTGTTATATAATAAAGGTATAATACTGCTAATATCTAGGCAGGATATATAAAGGCTAGGGCTAGCAATTAACTAGTTTCTGCTTTACTACCTTTACTAAGCTCTTGTGCTCTAAAGGCAACACTAGCATACTAATAAGCAGCTATATAGCTAAATACTAAGCTTAATAATGCTACTTACGTAAATAAAGAGCTTAATATAATAGACTAAAAGACTAAGATTCTTAGGACGGGATGCTACTGTATAAATTTTACTTTAGCGTTCTTTAAGCTACTTAAGTGTGCCTATATAAAAAAGCTAATTAGTAATCTTAATTATATTAAAGTTATTAGGAAATAGTATTAAGAGGTTAGCATTAAACAACTGTATAACTCTAATAACTTATTATATAACTAAGTATACTCTATCTATAAGCACACGGCTTCGGCCTTTTGAGACAACCTTTTGATGTGACCACACATTTTGTAGACATCTTTTTGGTAAAAAAAGATTTATTGCTAACAATAAGTATCTAGGCTTATGCCCCCTTGTTCGGCATTGCCAGCACGCAATTAGTGTGTCGCATGTTTAGACAGAAACGAAAATGCGCAATATTTCTCTAATTAACTGTCTTAACTAATGACTATTTACTAATAACTGCAACTTTTGTTATCTTTATTACTATTTTAGCGGTGTTGCAGTTGTAGTGTTTCTAGCGCCTATACTTAGATGTAAATATACAACAACAGCGTTACTATTTAAGCATAGCTCTTCTATTTCTAGAGGCGACTTATAAAATCCTTCTGCTTATTAGTTTATCTTAGCTACTTAATAGCTGTTTTAATACGCTCTTACTTCTTATAGAGCTACTATAAGGTCTTTTTACTAAAGTTGTATTCGCGTAGGAGGAGATTAGTAAAATAATATACTATTACTATACCTAGACAATTAATAAGCGCAATGTATTAAATAGACTTATTGCTAAATAAGCCTTTTATAACCTTTATTATAACTTTAATATTTATAATACTTAACGTATTAATAAGGTGTTAATAAATAATAGAATTTAACCTTTACGTCTACTTAATTAATATAAGAGCTACTACTAACAGCTTCTTCTTAACTAACTAAAGAGGCCGCTTAATAAAAGTAAATATAGGCTTTATAATATACTACTATAGCTTCTTATATAGTAACTTAGTAAGGTCTAATTTTACTTAATATAAGCTATTAGTCTTTATGTTAAATAGGAAGAAAAATAGTCTAAGTATTATATTATTTATATGTAAGTTATTTATATATAGTACTATATAGTGTAAGAAATCCTAAAAGTAAAAAGTAGTAGGTAGAGAGCTTTTATAAAGTATTACAAGCTCCTACTGCAGTAAGGTATATGTCCTTACTCTTCTTTACCTCCTCTACCTCTATCGCAATCTTGTTGCTAGCTATAGGCTAGTAATTGCTGTTAAACACGTTTCAATTAGTGTTGTTTTTTAGTACTTTTAGCAAATTTTTTAACCTTAATTTTGCTTAGTAGTTTAAGCTTTTTTACTCCAAGTGCTTAGCGCGTAGACTGTATCTACTTACTGTTTAAATTTTGTTAACTACACACAATCTTTTTTTGACTTTTGCGACTAATTTGTAGAGAGCAGCTGCTTTTTACTTTTTTAGAAAACCTATTTTAACTACAACAACAACCACCACCTTTGATACCTTAAAAATAAATAAGCACACTGCTATGAGTGTTATAAGTTTATTTAAAAGGGCTATGCTTTCTAATATACTTAATAAGTGTCTACTCTTATCATATATAGAACAAAGCTGTTAGTAGGAATTCTAATCTAATCTTATTATTTTTAAGCTTTTTACTAGCAAATACTGCTTAACTAAGTAAGATAAAGATCTGCTAAGCTACTAATATTAACTATTTTAACTTAACCTCTACTCTATCTCTACTTAAGATAAGATTATTAATACTATAGAGTTTTAACTACAGGTAGAGAAATTCTAATACATAGAAAGCATTATTACTAACATCTATATATAGCTATAACAGTGTAGCAGTCTAGAGGATATTATTATAGAGACTTTTAAGATATATAAGTTCTATTTATAATATATAGATAGAAAACTAAACTTTAAGTAGTTACGCAATATATACTACTTACTTATTTAATAGGCCATCTATGTAAACTTAAGATACTAGTTGTAATACGTAATACTTTATAAAGAATACACTCTAATTCTCTACTTTTACGTCGCTAAGTTTGCTAAAAAAAAAAAAGTCAATTAAATATACTTTAAGTATATTAACCTTAACTTTAAGCATGTAATAATAGAAGGCCTTAGTATAAAAATAATTGAAAGTTGTGTTTTATTTAATAATAAAGATATAAACAACTACATAAAGATGCTACTAGAATTCTACAAGTATGTGCTAGCGTATCTATAGTAGAGTAAGAATGTAAGTATTAAATTATTAAATAGTTTTATTAAAGAATAAGAAAACAAGACTTACTAGCTAAAAAACGCGTATAAAGTAGTTCTTAATACTAAATAAATAAAGAAAATCTGCAAAAAAAGACAAGCTTAACTTTTATTACCTCTTCTACTTTATAAATTTACTAAGCTAACTACTTATAACTATTGTACTGTGCTTCTTTAGTTTGTTATAGTCTAAGATAGGTGTATCGTATGCGAATCGTTCGTATGCGGTGCTGTTCGAAAGGTGAAAAGCAGTAGGTGAGAAGCAGCGGCTTCAGCTTTATGAAGTATTACAGGCTCCCGCTGCGGTACGTACGTGTCCTTTCCCTCCTCCATCGCATCATGTTGCAATCCTATTGCAATCCTACTGTAATCCTATTGCCAGCCATAGGCTGGCAATCGCCGTTAGACACGTTTCAACTGGTGTCGTTTTTTAGTACCTTAGCAAATTTTTTCAATCCTAATTATCGCTTGGTGGTCTGAGCTTTCCTCCTAGAACTCATCCACCCACCGTGCGAATCTCAATAGTAGAGGGTAGCTGCTTTTCACTTTTTTGGAAACCCCATTTTGACTACAACAACAACCACCACCTTTGACACCTTACAAAATAAATAGTCTAAGATAGTGTAATAAAGATGCCTATTATAAGAACTTATAAAGAGATCTGCAAGGCTTACTGCAACCTTACTACTACTTTTTACACTTTTTCTAGTTATTTTAACAAGTTTAGAGAAATTAACTAGCTATTTCTTGTAAATATGTATATTAAGTATAAATCTTAGATCTAAAAAGTCTTTATAAAATAGGCTAAATAAAACAGTTTTCCTGTCTATAAGAAGCTAAACAATATACTATAAAACACTACTAAGGAATAAATTAATAATTATATTAAAAAATATTATAACTATATTATATAAGCCTTTCACAACCTCCATTGTGACCTTGACATCTATGATACCAGACGCATTGATGAGGTGTTGATGAATGACAGAATTCGACCTCTGCATCCACCTAATTACTATAGGAGCTACCGCCAATAGCTCCTCTTTAACTAACTAGGGAGGCCGCTTAACAAAGAGGCTTTATAATCTACTACTATAGCTTCTTATATAGTAACCTAGTAAGGTCTAACTTTACTTAATATAAGCTATTAGTCTTTGTGTTTAATACAAAGAAGAATAGTCTAAGCATTATATTATTTGTATACAAGTTGTTTGTATATAGTACTAGATAGTGTAAGAAATTCTAAAAGTAAAAAGCAGTAGGTAGAAAGCTTTTATAAAGTATTATAGGCTCCTGCTGCAGTAACGTACGTGTCTTTACCCTCCTTTACTTCTTTTACCTTTATTGCAATCTTGTTGCTAGCTATAAGCTAGCAATTGCTATTAAATACGTTTTAATTAGTGTTGTTTTTCAATACTTTCAGTAAATTTTTTAACTCTAATTTTGCATAGTAGTTTAAGCTTTTTTGCTCTAAGCGCTTAGCGCGTAGACCTTATTTACCTACTATTTAAATTTTGTTAACTATACATAATCTTTTTTTAACTTTTGCAACTAATTCGCAGAGAGCAGCTGCTTTTTACTTTTTTAGAAAACCCATTTTGACTACAACAACAACCACCACCTGTAATACTTTAAAAAATAAATAACTATATTATATAATTATTTTTTAACTTATAGCTTGTAGTGCAAAAGTTAAAAAAGAATACTTTCTATACTAATTTTATTTAAGATTTTCTTAACTAATTATACTTTTTTAATAATAATAATAAGAACTCTTTACACGCAGTAAAAGACTAAAATAAGTAAAATACTAATTTTTTCTAGGCTAATTCTCTTTAGCGCTTTTAAGAAAAACTTAGCTTAAAAGCTAATAAGTACTAAGTTTCTAAAAGAGTAAGAAACTTATTATGCTTTTCTTTATACAGCGTCTTCTATAAGTTTATTTTTAATTAGGTATAGTAACTTTAAATAATATTTTAGTACTTTTAACTTTAACTAGGCAGCCTTAGCATAGTTATTTCTAATTAATATCTAAGACTTAAGCTCTTACTACTACTATAACAACTATACTTGTACTTAGACTAAGCACTTTAACTGCTACTTAAAAACTTCGGTAAAGTAAACGCTTAAAGAAGTAAGAAATAGTGATAACGTAAGCGGCAACCGAGCCGGTCGGCCAACTAAGTCGGAAACTTTGCCAAGACTACACTACTTTCTACTACCTATGACAATGTCTTAACAACCTAATCTTAAATTGTTTTTTTTATAAAAACAAGGTTATTTTTGCTATCTAAGCTATAAAATCTAACGCGTCTCTAAGCTAGCAACGTGCTACTATAGTTTATAATGTTCCTTAAAGTACCCTTAGTAACTAACGCGCTAAAACTACCTTATAACGCAATTCTTATCCTAATACGTTAAGGCTAAAGAGGGACAAAGAGCACATAATTATATAGTATATAAAGAAGCTTAACGCGCAAGGCTTTATCTCTACCTTTAGCTATATATAAGAAATAGCTAACTAGCTTCTAGCTACCTATAGTAAATACTAAGTTAAAAAAAATAAACTAAAAACTTAGTTAAGCAGAAGCTAAAAATTAAGTCTTAAGTAACTAGACAGCGCAATTATAAGAAAGTCTAATATAGTAATTTAGCTATTATTAGCTTTTAGTTTAACTTTGTACGTAACGTTAAAGCTAAGTATAGTATTTTAAACAAAGATACTTATAACTTTAATAAAACTAGCTTTTAAATAAGTATTAGAAAGTTAGTTAAAGTAGTAACAGCGTTTAAAAGATATTTAAAACTACTTAAAGTCTAGCCTAGTAATAAAAAGTAGGTAACTTTAATTACTACTATTAATATAAAGGGCTAAGTTGTTCTACTCTTCTTTATCTTTAAAGCAAAGTACTATAACTAGGCATAGTACTACAACTTTAAAGACTAAAAAATAAGCATTAGTAATAATAGCTAAATAATAAATAAGCTTAGTCTTACTTAGTTATAGTACTTTATCTAGCATATAAAGGCAAAGATAGTAAATAGCTACTAGCTATTAATTCTTAATAGCTATAAGAGCTATAAGTTACTTACTTTTTAAAAATTTTATAAAAAAAGTAAAATTATTACTCTTTATATACTTTTATACTTGTTGTATATCTTATAGCTACTTAACGTAAGTTATTTTACTTTCTTAAAGCAGGCGTACAAGAAGGAAATTAATGTTTTAGTAAATAGCTATATTAACTATATTAATAAAAAAGCCTTTCTAGCTGCTTTTATATAAGTATTTAAAAAAGCATTTTTAAAAAGAAACATTATACTAAGCTTTTAAGCAACTAGTTTAGTTTCAAATAACTTAAAAGTAGTACTATTAAAGCTTAAAGTAAAGCTTTTTACACTATTACTACTTTTAATAAGGCCTACTACTTAGTAACTAAAAACACTAAGTAGCGCCTAAGAGATAAAGGCCTAAACTACGCTGATTATTAAGAAAATACGTAACTATAAAAGCTTATTACTTAATTCTATTATTAAGATAGTGCTATGGTCTAAGAAAGAGTTAATAATTAATGTGTATTTATACACGTTGCTTAAAGCTAAAGTAGCTAGTCTTAAGTAGGTAAATTAAGCTGCAAGTAAGCAAAGAAAGCATAAGAAGAAGTAGATTTAGAAAGGTAGAACTCTATTATAAGTAGAGGCAGAAGAAATAATTACCTAAAGAGATGCTAAGACCTAGCTTAAGGTAGAGGAGCGTAAGCAGAGGGTCTAAGCAGGTACTTATAGACGGGGTACTTGACGCTGCAAGAGGTGTAGCAAGATAGGGCATAATAAGCGCATATGTAAGAAAGATGTAGTAGACGTAGAGGATTAATTTAAGCTACTACGCACTCTAAAAGCTTGTTGTGGTGTTGAGTTATTAATGTGTAGAGGTACAGAGCTGCATAAAGTGTCCGACTCGGTTGCCCGACCGGCTCGGTTGCCCGACCGGCTCGGTTGCCGCTCACGTTATAGTAAAGATATGCCCTTGTTAGGTGTGTAGAGAGAGAACTGCTAAGCCTACAGAATTTAAGTCCTCTTTGGACACCTAGATTTTGTAGCTACTACAAGGATATAAGACCTGCTAATACTAGGCAGTGTTCTAAGTAATTAAATTGTGTTTCCTTTATTTATTTCTTTTATTTTTGCTGTTTTTCTTTTTTTTCTTTCTATAAAGTGTAGAGCTTAATAAAGCTAAGCTTGCAGGAAGAGGAGGTTTATGCTAGTGCATAGAGTAATACTCTACTGCACACTAAGTTAGTGCTTAACTACGTAAGTTTAAGGTATATAGCCTCTCCCGTATCTTGCGGAAAAGGGGGACAGTTTTTTATCTGTTTACTCTATAGCTAAGCTCCAGCACTGTACTATTAAATGGGCTTCTTCTTCTACTAATAGTCTTTATACTCAACCTACAATAAGATTATTATCTTACTAACCTCGTTCTTGCATAATCTAGTCTCTAGTAATCTCCTGCCCTCGTAGCAGTATGTCTTCATACACTCTAACACCCGTACATTATTACTAATAATTAACTTTAGTATACTGTAGTGTCTAATAATCTAGTTATTAATAATATGTGCTAGCTATACTGCTGTAAAATCTTTTTTAAAGGTAATATACTCTGCTTGTTTTATAAATTAGTTAACTACTACAAGAATTGCATTATAAGATAGTTTAGTAATAGGGTCTCTTAAAACTAGTAGGCCTATAATAAAGTTTATAGAGATGTCTAAATATAGTGCGTTAGGTAGCTCTATTACTTGCATTTCTCTGTAAGGTGCGTAGGTACTATACTTGTTTTTCTAATAGTCTGCGCACTTAGCAATAAAGAAAGTAACCTTGTTCTTTATTTCTAGAAACTTGTAATTTCTCTTTATAAGTTTTATAGTTTAGGTAATACTAAAGTAACTATATACAGAGTTGTTATAGTAATGTTTAATAATTGCTTTCTGCAATTTTTTTTAGTATGTTATATATTATTTATAGGATTGCGTTTAGCGTTCTTACTAGTTCTAGTAAAATGTTTTTATTAATCTTAAGTATTGCAGTATTAATAATTTTTTTAGTTCTCATAATATTGTGTTATTAGCTAAAAGCGTCTACTTTACTATTGTTTTTTTCTAGTGTATATATAATCTTACACTTATGTCATCTAAGTAATTCTAACTATTATACTTATTATTAGTTAAGTACTTTAGTAGTTGTAAAGTTAACTAAGTTCTTATAATTAATAAATATTATAAGTTCTAAGTAGCTTTCTATGTATGATCTTTAATACTGTAAGTATATAATAATAGCTGATAGCTCCTTGTTGTAGACGTTATATTGTTCTTCTAGTCTAGAGAATTTCTATAAATAATACGCAATAGAGTGCTATTTACTTTTATATAGCTAAATAGCGCAGCCTTTTAGTGCAAAGTCTAATATATTAGTTTTAAGCACAATAGTTATCTTACTTAAAATATATAAAAGGATAGTAGTTTTATACTTACTTTTTTAAGTGTTTAAAAGGCGTTTTTTTCTTTTTTACTTTACTTAAAAAGTATTTCTTTTCTTGTAAGTTTTATTAATATAATAGCAATTTTAAAGTAGTTTTTAATAAACTATTAGTCAAAGTTTAGAAATTCTAAAAATAATTATATTTTCTTAACTATTATTAGTTATAGCTATTTCCTAACTACTTATATTTTTTCTTTACTTATTTATACTTCTTATGCTCGTATTATATATTTAAGAACTGTAAGGGGTGGCTTTAGGCAATAGGACTTGCTTTACACTATAGAAGATAGTAAGAGATAGCTCTAGAATAATAACGTATGTATATTTCTTGTAATAATACCTGCAGGTGTCCTTGTAAGTAAGAAGCTACTTATAAGTATAGTTACAAGTAGGCAAGCTAATAATAAGCGAGCTTAGCAGATCTAGCTAACATGCAACTATCTGTAACAAAGCTTCTTTCTCTAGTCTAGCATTTTAATAGCCTTAAATTAAAAACTTCTTAAATTGTGTATAAAAATAGCTTAGCAAGAAGCGTGTTCTATGCGTAACTTATATGCGCTTAAGATATATATTACTTATAATTTAGATATATAGTAAGCTTTGTAGTTTAAGTTCTAAAGCATTATTAGAGTAACTTTTAGATTTTATTGTTTATTTCTTAAAAAAAATTTATAGTAAAAGTAAGAGTATATAACTATAATAAGTAGTTTATATAAAGTAATATTTACTACAGCAAGAATTAAATGTTTAGTATATTTTTTATAGTCTTTATTTTACTAAATATACTTAATATGTAATATTAGTACACTTATTACGTACTTTAATACTAAGCTTTAATTTTTATTATAGTTTACAATCTAAATTCTAAGTATATTAAAAAGTCTTACTTATAAAATACTTAGCTATATAAGTTTAGTATACTTAAAAAAGCTATTAATTTTATTACTTTATATATTACCTACCTACGCTAGGCATAAAATATTACTAAGCAAAAAAAAATTTATAAAAAGACAAAGTATTATTATTATAACTAATATGCTAAAGGCAACTATAGTAGTTATACTAAAGTAAGTTTATATTTTATGAAATATACTTTAGCTAATCTTAATAAGTTTTTAAGGTGCTTAATAAGTATTTAAATTATTTATATTTACTTTGCTTTTATTTTAATACTATAGTTACTAATACTGCTACTTTAAAAACTAATTTTACTAGTATTACTACTAGCGTTAAGCTTGTGCGCTACTAGCGCTAATTGAACTTTAAGCTATTTAACTACTACTGTGTTACTATATATACTAGTACTTTTTTAAAAGTACTTACTTAAGTACTAAGATTTTTACTTTAATTTTTAAGCTTAATTTCAGTAGAGCAGTACTGTATAGCAGCTACTTTTAAGTTAATTACTAGTTATATAGCTAAAAATGCTAGTCCTGCTAGTAATAATAATAATAATAATAATAATAATAATAATAATAATAAT
>WBOK01000154.1:0-156039 GCA_009289805.1 Alternaria gansuensis | reverse complement strand
TTAGCAATAAATCTTTTTTTACCAAAAAGATGTCTACAAAATGTGTGGTCACATCAAAAGGTTGTCTCAAAAGGCCGAAGCCAATATATATATACTAAAAGTCTTAGGCACTTATTATAGCCTAAAGTAGCCTATTATAGCTTATATTAACTTATTTAAAGTCTATCTACTTTTTTCTTAGCCTTCTAGATCTAGGCTTTAAGCTTTTTAATAGACTTAGTTAAGCTACCTTTATTATTACTCTTAGCGCTTACATGTTAAGACTCTAGGGCTAACTACTTTATATTTATATAATATACTTTTTACTTAAGTAAAAAACAGCTACTTTTAGTAATTTTATGCTATACTAAATTAAAATAGCCTATTATAGCTAATAATAAAACATACATACCTTTTAAAAGTACTTAAAATTTGCTTTTTTATTTCTTACTTTTTTAAGAACTTATTAGCCTTAGCTTAAGCTTTAATAGTAGAGTTATTATAAAAATAAAAGTTAAAACGTAGGTTACTTTTAGAATTTTAACTAAAGTAAATAGTATTGTTGTATAGAAAAGGTTTTTCTACTTAAGGCTTATACTAGCTAAAGAAAGTTAACAAAGCTAATAATAAAGTATAATAGGCTAAAATAACTTATAATAGTCTACTTACTTTATAATCTTCTTATTTAAAGCCTAAGCCTATATAATTAGCTTAGCTTAAAGCCTCTTAATTTTATCTAGAGTAAAAGAGACCTCTTAGTAATAGTATTAAGGCTCTAGTATTTCTCTTTTTTAAAAAGTAGTATTTAGGTTATAATAAAAGTTCTTAATGTGCCGGTGCACAGGGTGATACCCGACTGCACACTAGGTTAGTGCTCAACCACCTAATCTTAAGTTATATAACTTATTTAGTATCGCACGAAAAGGGGCACCGCTACTGCAATGTACTATAGAATAGGCATCTTCTTCTACTAATAGTCTTTACATCTAACTTATAATAAGATTATTATTTTGTTAACCGTATTCTTGCATAGTCTACCTACTAGTAATCTCTCGCCCTTATAGTAGTATGTCTTTATACACTCTAACACCCTTACAAATAGTAAAGCCTATAAAAATATACTCTACTACTTAGTATATTAAGGAACTAGTGTATAATTATTACAAGAACAAAATAATAATTTTACATAAAACTAGAATTTAAAAGAACTCTAAGAAAACTAGAATTTTTAAAATTACTACTAGATATACTTTTAAAAGGTTAGCACTATCCTCTACTATAGACTACGTTAAGGACTTTATTACCTAAGTTAGCCCTAACAACAGAGAATAGCAGTAAACTTTACTAATATAACTATAAAATGCGTTATTAAATGCTGATTTAAAGTCTATCTAGCAAAATAAAGGCAATAAACTATCTAGCAAAATAGAGGTAGTCTTATATATATTTAAATACTAATTTAAAGTCTACCTAGTAAAATAAAGGTAGTAACTTATTTAGTAAAATAGAGATAGTCTTACATATGTTAATAATAAAGAGCAAAATTTTATTTAGCAAAAATTAAAATAAGACTAAAAGCTTATAACTAAATATATTTAAAAACACTAATTTAAAGTATTTGTCTAACAAAATAAAAACGTTACTAATGATTAAAATAGTATAAGTAAAAATTAAAGCCTACCTAGCAAAAATTAGAGTACTAAAGAGGTAAGAATTTATACAACTACTTCTAATTAAGTACTTACTTTAAAGAATTAAAAAATAAATAGCTTATTTCTATTAAAAACTAAATCTTGTTTATTATATTAATAGCTAACTACTATTAACTATCTAAATAAAATTTTCTTAAGAGTTTTACAATACTATAAATGTTAAAAAAGAAGTAAAAATTAAGTTAAGAATAAGAAGGCAAAATACTTTTTTTTACTAGGCTTATAACTACTAGTCCTAAGTTACTATTAACACTTTTAAGCTTAGTTATTAATACTATTACTGTATTTACGTATAACTTAGTGTTGTCTATAGTTTAACTAAGATATAGTACTTTAGTCTTTACTAGAAAAAATGTTACTAAATTTTTAAAAGACTTTAATAAATAAGCTAATAATAAAAGTATTTATAATGCTATACAAGTCTATATTTTACTAAATTATTTTTTTAATAAAGATTAATTACTTTTTTACATTTTAAAATGTTTACCTAAATATATAAAAAAAGATTAGTCTAAGTTACAAATAAATATAAAAAAGTAGTAGAAAGATAAAGATACTACTATTAAAATAGGCAAATGCTTTTACCTCTAAGCTTATATTTATAAATGTGTATAAAACTAGCTAAGGCTAGTAAAGTACTATACTTATTTTACTTCTATTACTAATGCATATATTAAGAATAAGCAAATCTCTTAAGAAGAGGAAGGCATTCTCTTCTTTTAAGGTTTACTATAATTAGACAAAAAGGCAGTTATGTACTATATACTTACTACCTCTAATAGTAATAATTAGAATACGTATAAACTAAATTTTTTTTTTTAATCTTACTATAAAAAGATAACTAGCTTAGATAAGATTTATTAGTTAGAACAAGAGGGCGTAAATATAAATATACGCTAAATTATGTTGTTTAACTATCGTGCTATATTCACTCTAGAGGAAGTAAGAGAGGCAGTAGTTAAAATTAGCAAAGCATATAAAAAATTAAGCACGCTAGTAGAAGTTAACTTAAAAGTAGAGAACTTTATTAAGTCTTTAGGCAATTTAAAGCTTAGGCTGTCTACTATTAATATACTTATAGTATACTTTATAACTAAGAAACTTTTAGAGAAACCTACTAACTATACGTACTTTATTATATAAGTAATAAATACTAAACTTTTAAGTAAAAGAAATAATAGTTCCTTTGTTACTAATATAAAATAAAGGCTACTAAGTAAAATAAGTACTATATACTTAAACAACGTAGAAATAAATACTTCTTATTATATATATAATATAGTAGGACATATGCTTAAGGATTGTAAGCTATACTACGCCTTAAAACAAATAAGATAAGTTAGGTTTAACTAGAATACTATAGCTAAGAAAGAAACTTACTACTTTAGGCTACTATATAAACGTCTAGGCAAAATCCTAAGACAGCCTTTATTAACTTAAGTCTTGTTATAGTTAAAGGCAAAGATCTAAAAATTCTATAATATTACTAATAACATACTTAATTAACTTGCCTCTAGTGTAATACTAGAGAAGTTTATAGGTAGAGACTCTTAACTAAGATTAAAGTATAAAAGTAAAGCCTCTAGTTCTATAAATATAGCAACTAGTTTAATAAACTAAAGTTACTACAATAATATTCTCTAGTAGTTTTAACAGTTCTAGGAATAGCTATACAACATTACTAGAAACAAATATGTTAATAGGCTTAATAATATTAATACTACTAATATTATAATAGAGGGTAGACAAAACGCTTTGTATAACCTCTCAAAGTTAAATACTGCTACGCGCTTAAAAAAAAAAGTTCTTCTCTTTACTAGGATATTAATTGTGTCTAGGATAAAGAAATAAAGAAATAAGGAAGGCTAAGTAAAAATATAAGCACTTAAGAAAGCAATTTAATAATTTAAGGTAATGCTTTAATCTTTAATTTATAGCTTATAGATATGCAGTTTCTATAAAAAGAAATATAAAGTAAAATACTTCTTACAAGTTAGCTTTATAATTCATTATTTTTAATTATTAGGCTTCCGCAGCTGTTTTAACAAGATAATAATATATTAGCTAATTTAAAGCACTTACAGTAAGGACGTAAAAAAGAAGCTGTAAAGTTTATAAACACGCTTTCTAATTTTAAGCTAAGAGAAATAATACAGGGAGGTGACAAAAAAAAAAGAAATCAAAAAAGTTATAGTTTTCAAAGGCTTATATCTCCATACCTACAAGGGCTATACTAAGAAAAGTTAGAGATTTTAAAAGCCAAGAACCTCTTCTTTAGGATAGGCTGCTTAGTAAGCTGCTTAGTCAGCATGATTGCTCTCAATCTTCGCAGTGAACATATAGGCTTAAAAACACCACAGGGACTATCGCCACCAGCTCCTTTTCGACCGACGGAGGTGGCCGCTCAACGACGGTGAACGCCGGCTTCGTGATCTACCACTGTAGCTTCTAGTATAGTGACTTGGTGAGGTCTAACTTTACTTAATGTAAGCTATTAGTCTTCGTGTTGAAGGGGGAGAAGAATAGTCTAAGTATTGTATTGTTTGTATGCGAGTTGTTCGTATGCAGTACTGTGTAGTGTAGGAAACCCTAAAAGTAAGAAGCAGCAGGCAGGGAGCTTTTATAAAGAAGTATTGCAGGCTTCTGCTGTAGTAACGTATGTGTCCTTACCCTCCTCCTCTATCCTTTAGCAAATTTTTTTAACCCTAATTTTCGCTTAGTAGTCTAAGCTTTTCTGCTCCAAGCGCTTAGCGCGTGGACTTTATCTACCTACTGTTTGAATCTTGTTGACTACACATAATCTTTTTTTTGACTTTTGCGACTAATTAGTAGAGGGTAGCTGCTTTTCACATTTTTTAGAAACCCTATTTTAACTACAACAACAACAACCACCACCTTTAACACCTCAAAAATAAATAGGCTTAAAAACTTAGAAATATATTACAACATAGCTTTTTTTTGAATGTGTTGTATAAGTTTAAAGGTAATTGTAAAATTAACTGTTAAGTAATAATAGAGAGCTTGTTTTTTGAGTTTTTTCTTAATAAATAACTACATTAGCATACTAATACTTAGTGTACTAGCCTTTAGCTTCTTTTACTTGCAAATGACGCCTTAGTAATAATAGAATATAATTATTAATCGCCTTTTGCGGTAATTAATCCTATTCCTCCTTTATAGCAGCCTTTAAGGCTGCTATACTTCTCTTATTATTTCCTATACCTAAAGAAGCAATAGGCCTTTTAGCTTAAGTATTTTTTAGCAATGCCCACACGTTTTTTATAGAATTTAGATTAGGACTATAAGCAGAATACTTAAAAAGTAATATCTTATTTCTAGAAAACTAAGATAAAACTTCTGTAGTTCTATAAATCTTAGCGTTATCCTGCTAAAACTTCTAGCCTATATAGAAGTTAGTAAGATGCTTAAATATATAGAAAAAGACCTTAACTTTATAATTTCAATATAGAGTAATAAGCCTCTAAATAGAAAAATAAAGTATATATAACTTACTTTTTTTTATCGCAGGTTTTACTATAGGAATTAAGATCTTTTTATTATAGTTTGAATGTCTAAACAAGGTAGTGATTAAAGAGCTTTTAACTGCTACTAGTTCAGATCTTCTACCTATTTAAATTGCACCCTAAACTTAAATAGAAATATCTTAACCTATAACTAGATTAGTAAGTTTTCTAAAAATAGATTAAAATAATAAAAATATTATAGATATAATATACTTTATAATTAAATAATTAGACTTTTTTAGACCTTACTTATATTTATTAGAAAAACAAATTTCTTTTCTATCCTATTATTGTGCTTTGTTTAATAGTATTCTGTCCTAGCACTATGCCTACGCTTAATAGCAGACTTGTTTGAAAATAAAACTTTATAAAAGTTTATGTTTTTAATGTTTTTAAGTGTCTACTTAGCGTAAATATAACGCTTTTTTAGTGTCTAAAGGCGTCTTTTTTTAAGAAATATAAGTAGAATAATTCTCTTTTTTTAAAAAGCGTTGTACGCTTCTAATTTAAAGATCTATACTATTTTCTTTTAAAAGACGTTAAATTGTCTTTTTAGGGCTTCTTATAAGGTCTCTATTAAGCACTCTTTTTGCTTTTTTTAAGATCTTAGAAGGACGACCTCGTTTAGAGCTAATAATAGATAAAGAAGTGTTTTTATTTTATTTGATTTGATAAAGAGTATTATAAATAATTTTAAAAGGCTTTTCTAGTATATTACTAATAGAAAAGATAGATTTATTGTGTAAATATAAAGTATAAACTTGTTGTTCAAATTAAGAGAGATTGCGAGCCATAGAAAAGATAATATAAAGATAGAAAGTTAGGATAAACAAGAAGAGTAAATATACTATATTTTTATTAAGTTATTACATAATTAGTGCTTACGTAAGCAACCCCTATTTTTTTTCCTTTTATTAAACTATAATGAAATAAGAAGTATTACTCTAAAATTTGCTCACATCATGCTTACGTAAGCTTATTAAACTTGTTTTTTTTTGCCCTTTTTATACGTTCATAAAAAAGATATGCCAAAATCTATTTTTGCTTTTTTTTTCAAGATATTTTGAGCGAGATTACAGGCGCAATTGTGCTGACTAAGCAGCTTACTAAGCACTCTATCTTGAAGAGGAGGTTCTTGGCTTTCCAAATCACCAACTTTTCTTAGCCTAGCCCTTCTAGTTACTAAAATATAAAGCTGTAAAAACTATAACTTTTTTAATTTCTTTTTTTTTGTCACCCCTCTGTATAAGGCTAGCTAAACTAAATTACAACTACTTTACTTAGGCAAACAGTGTAAGAAGTTATTGTATCTAACCTTATAGCACAAGAAAATATTTAAAAACAACTACGCAACTTTCTAAATAATAATATTAGTATTGTAGATAGTTTAGGAACACTTAATGTTATAATTAGTAAAGAAATTTTAGAATCTAAGTATAATTTAGCGCACCTAGAATTTATTTTAACTGCTAATTAGCTAAACTAGCACGCAGGCTGAGATCACTCTACTAATAAAACTCTACTAATTATACTAACAATTGCAAGATTGTATTGTAATATAATAAATATATTTTAGTTAAATGCTTAAACCTAACATAAGGTGTAGAGGGAAGGTAATTTTTAAATTTATAAGTTAAATAACGTACCTACTAAGGAAATATATAGAGTTTAACAAAGGAATAAATAAGTTTTTACCTAAATAAACTTGCTAGAATGCTAGGTTATTTTTAATAGCAATTTCTTAAAGTACTTAATTAACACTAGAGTATTAATAAATATTTTAAGACTTAGTGCTGTATAAGCATTAAAGATACTGTATAAAATAATAGAACAGAGACTTAGGCAGCTATTTTCTAGTATTACTTTAGCTAATAGAACTTATAATCTGTTTATTAGGATAGTATTTAACATACTTATATAAATAAGGATAGTTACTATTAAAACTACTTTTAGGATTATTACTAATATTACTAAATTTATAATTTTAGAAGGACCTTAGTATGCGTACGCAAAAATAGTAATATAATATAATATGTTTAAACAAATTACGTGCTAAGTTCTTTTTAAAGATAGTACTAGGAACACAGTATTTGTTGCATCTAATTTATTACTAAGTTACTCTATGTAGACAATTAGGAATAAAGCCTCTAATAATAATTTAAATGGAAAAATAGTAAGTAATATATAAATATATGTAATTACTAACACAATAAATAATAAGCTGTAAGTAGCTGTAGTAAAGTATATGTAAGAAGCTGCATAGTTAGATTTTATAGTTAAATTTAGCAATTTTAATATACTATACACAAATAATAATAAGCATAATTAAATAGTCTAGATAAACTAGGTATTTACACACGTAGTTAGATAATTAAAAAACTTTATAAAAAAATATAGTTTCAGCAAATTCTTAATTATGTGTAAGCTTAACTAATAATAATTGTAAGAAAAACTACTTAATAACTTTTAATAATAATATAATCTTTATACTATGTATAAAATTGTAGATAAAAAAGTTTAACTAATTAATATTTTTTAGCAGGATATACTAATAGAATTTAGATCAGAAAACTTAAAAAAAAAGGCTAAAAAATAACAGCTTCTTTAAAAAAGTATCTATAATCTTATTACTAGGCTATATAATAATTTATTTAAACTAAGATATGCTGCTTTTCTATAAGAGATAAGGCTTACTAAAGTACAAATTAATAAGCAATATATAAGAGATTATCTCTACCTTAGAGAAAAAGAGATATTTCTATATATACTCTATAATAGAGAAGGAGCTCTCTTATAGTAATTTAAAGAATTAAAAAAAAATTATTTTAATATATGCCTACTATATAAAATACAAATAATACTATATAAAGCTTAGTAAGTATAAGGCTTTACT
Source organism: Alternaria gansuensis (assembly GCA_009289805.1). NCBI lineage: Eukaryota > Fungi > Ascomycota > Dothideomycetes > Pleosporales > Pleosporaceae > Alternaria > Alternaria gansuensis. Next base: position 147,931 of record WBOK01000154.1, on the reverse strand, counting down.
GTCCTAAAGGCATTAAAATTGCAAGTAGTAAATATAGTTAATACCTGCCTAAACTAAGAAACGTAAGAACAATATAATAGTCAGTATTATAATTTATAGCACCTAGTACTAAAGAAGAATAAAAGTATTTAATAAATTAGTAATGTATTAAAGATAAATGCAGTTATAATACAAGATGTAAACCTACTACTAATAGTAAATAAGTTTTTTAAAAGATTTGTAAAATGCAAAATTATTTTACTTATAAACTTATTTTTAAAATATAACTAGATTACACTACATCTAGAAAGTAAAGATATAATAGTATTCTAAACGCCTGTAAGGCTTATACGCTTATACACAATAGTTATAGGCGCTACTAACTTAGTAGCAGCATTTTAATAAGTTATATTAAATATTCTAAAAGACTACTAGCCTAATACAATGCCTTTTATTAACAACATTATATATAGAGGTCCTAGAACTAACTATAGTGAGGAAGAATTAATACTAGAAGTACATTGTTATATTCTTAAGTATATTATGCAACTAGACAAGGTGCTAGCTAATATTAAATAAGTTAAAAGCACTATTTTAAGAAAGAAGTGTTCTTTTTTTATAAAAAACCTTAAACTAGTAGGCTATAAAGTTAGTTTTTAAAGTTGCTATTCTAACTAAAAAAAAGTTAAAAAGATTATAAACTAGCTACTATACAAGAATAGGAGAGAAGTATAATTATTTATAAGTATTTATATCTACTATTATATATAAGTAAAAGACTTTACTAAAATTACTAAACCTTTATTTACACTTCTATACGACAACACTCTTTTTAAATAAGAAAATACATAAAACGCAGCAATATATACCTTAAAACAAGCTATATATAATACACTAGCACTTGCTAACTTAAACTATACTAACACAAAAAACTACAAAATATTCCTAATAACTAATACTAGTTAAGACAGTACAGGCGCTTACATAAAGTAGCTTAAAGAAAATAATAAATAACACTTAATACAGTTTAAAAGTACACTATAGTCTACTTAAGAAAAGTAATAGAACTTAACTAAGTTAAAATATAAAGCTATACTATAGGCTCTTAAGAAGTTTTAAACTTATTTTTATAAAGTTTACTTTACTATAAAAACTAACGCTACAACTCTTATTACTAGGTTAAATTGTTTATTAACTAATAATCTAAGATTAATTATAAGTATATAGATAATAACTATTCTTTTATAGAATTTTAACATTAAGTATATACTAGAAAAGTAGAATGTTATTACAAATGCATTCTCTAAGTATTTAAAAGCTAATAATTAGAAGCCTTTTCTTAAACTTAAAAAAGACCTAGAAGAGTTTATTGACTATATAATTAAGAATGTAAATGCACAAGTGCTAGCAAAGTAAACTAAAATACTTTACTAAAAGTTCTTTAAAGAATTAAAGTAATATGCTTAGTTTTTAGTTAATTTTAAAACTTTAAAGAAAATAAAACTACAAAAACTATAATTTAAAAAAAGCAAGCGTTACACTTCTTTATATAAAATAAGATACTTTTTAGAAAGATATTAAGAAACATTGTAATTTAATAAGTTGTAGATAATATAAATTTAAGAACAGCTGTAGTATAAAACGTGCACACCTAAATTAGACACTAAGAAGTTAATATAGTCTACTTAATACTTGCGTAGTAATACTAGTAGAAAGGAATATATAAGCAAGTATAAAGGAAACTAGCAACTTACCTAGACTATTAACTGTAATCTTCTAAAAAAAATGTTAATATACTTACTAACACTTATAGTTTTGCTATTTAGAAAACTATTGCTATTAATATAGTGTATATGCCTTAGTATTTTAGGAAGAAGTTTATAGTTATTGCAAGAGACTACCTTAGCAGCTAGCTAAAAGTAAAAGTACTATTAAATAACTAGTTTAAAATAATTGCAGAATTAATTTATAAAGATATTATATGTAAATAGAGTACAATGCGTAATCTTATAGTTAATAAAAAACTTAACTTTACTAAAGTAGTCTTATATCTATTAAAAATGTACAAAATTAACTAAATTTAATTATCTAGACACAACTCTTAAGCTATAAAAAAAATTAAAAAAAGATATAAACTAATTATAAATGTCTTTATAAAGCTACTAGAACTTTAAATTAAGAACTTACTAATAATTCTTTTTACAGACAAGATCTTTATATAAGAATAACTAAGTTACTTACTATACTAATTAGTTATAAAGTAGAACCTAGTATTACTTATTAAGCTTACACTACTTATATAGCAAATACTTCTATTTAAAAAAAGTATAAAATTATGCATAATTACTTGCTATACAAGTAATATAGCTAGATTTTAGAAATTAGTTTACTAAAAATACTGTTGCTTATACTAATTGCATAAGAGCAGCTAAAAAGAAATACTAGAATAATACTAAGAAAATACAGTATAAAGATATAAAGCTAAAAGACTTAGTTCTTTTATAGAATTTAGTTTAAGAGATTAATATATTTTAAAACTGCAAGCTAGATATAAGGTAGCTAGAACTATATTATATTTATAATGCTAAACTTAATAGAGAAACTTACCGCCTTAAAGACCTTAACAGCATAGGTTTTCTATATATAACACCTAGTTAGTAATTAAAGCTATTTTAATAATAACGCGTGCTAGATATTATAAAAAAAATTAAGAAAATATAAAGTTATAAGATCTTAAGTATTAGGAATAAACTAGTTTAATAGTAAATAACTCTATCTTTTTAGACTTAACTAAGCTACTTACTAAGTTATAATTATCTCTACCTCTTGCAATAAGAGATAATCTTTATCTATAAGTTATTATTACTAAGTATTTTATAAATAAAAAGCGCTATGCGTATATATAAGACTTTAGAAGCTTAAACTTTAATTTTAATACTATAACTAGCAGCTAATAGGCTACTAAATAGCCTATTCTTTTTAAGAAAAGAAAAAGATACTTTGCTATTAATATCTACCTTTACCTTTAGCTACTTATTTACAAATTTCTTATGTTAAATACAAAGACTAGTTACTTAGTCTATAGATTTTAGGTAGGCAAAGAGTACTTAGATTTTGTAGTTTCTCTATACTTTAATACGTAACTATACGCTTATGCTATAATAAACGCTCTTTTATAAGCTTCTTTAGCAATTAAAAAGTAATCTAAACATTTTTTAACAACTTTTTACAGTTTTACAATAGTAAGATATATATAAAAAGTAGTAAGCACTAGCTTAATGTGCTAAGAACTAGTAATAGAAGCTACAACTACTATAGTACTATAAAAGCTACATAATTTAGTTAAAGCTAAAATATAAGCGCCCTTAGCTAGTAGGCGCAATAGTAACAATAATAAGCTAGAAGGCTACGTTAACTTAATAACTTTTTTAGTTACTTTATAATTATACACTTAGAAACATACTACTATAATTAAATTTTTGCCTGCTTTTTACAAATTAGCCTGTAACTACTAGTCTCTTTAATATTAAAATAACAAGCTATTCTCTTATTATAGGCAGGACGCTACCTAGGCTGCAAGTACAAAGAACCTAGAGTATTAATTCTCTACAATATAAATAGCGTTGTACTACAATATACTAAGCTTAGCTAATTTACTATTAGCATATAGTATTAGCGTTTAAGCCTAAAGGCTATATTAAATTAACGCTAGCAAATTTGCTAAAGACAAAAGGCTTTATAAGCTTTAACTTCTGCTATTAGTAGCGCAGAATATAGAGGGCGTGCAGAACGTATTACCTAGGGCTTAATACTAAAAGCTGCTATTATCTTATATTTCTTAATATTAGACCTTTAGCACCTTGTAAATAGTAATAGTGTTATCGCTAACTTTCTAGCTTTTACAGAGCTTTAACATAAGTAGCTACTATTATAAAAATAATATAAATAATACTTTTTAAAATAAGTATAACTTTTTTAACTTATCTGCTTTTTCTTTACTAAAATAGACAACTTATAAAACTTTAAGCAAATTATTACTTGTGTATAACTAGCTACTATTAGCCTGCTTATTAATGAATTGTTTATAGGCAATAAATGTTGCTAATTCTAGCACTTATAGCACTACTTATATTAGGAAGATTACTAGATAAAATATTAGTATATTTACTAAAACTAACTATTTACTAAAAGGATTTTAATATAAAAAACTTAAAAAAATGTTTTTAACTAAAAATGATTTGCGCTAGGCTATAAATACTTTGTTATTAAAAGTCTAGAGAAAAATAAGATTAATTAAGGCGTTTTTTAGTTTACTATATTTAAGAACTATGTACGCTGCTTTAAAATACTTAACTTTTAGCGTCTTCTTTCTAACAAGATTACTAATTAGTTAGCTAATAAGTATTTTTCTAATTAATTAAAAATTAACGCTAGACTAAAGCAGGCCTTTACTAATTATAAATATTTTTTTCTAAACAACACTACATCTAGCAATATCTAGGCTATAAAATAGCCTAAATTCTTAAGAAAAAGAGAAGATGCTATATAATTAGTGCCTACTTTTATTTTTAGCTGCATATTTACTAATTTCTTATGTAAAATTTAGGTACAAGCTACCTATTCTATAAATTCTAAGTATATAAAGAGCACCTAGATTCTATAAACTTATAATACTTTACTAGTATACTAATACTATATTTAATTTTTTGCATTTGCAAAGCAATAACTAATAACAATAACTATTTTTATTAAAGAACCTACTTATTTTAGCGCAATATAAACTTTATTTACTTTTACTTTTACTTGCTTACTAGTAGTATACTGCTACTGCACATAATGTTAAACTATAACTTTATTAACTAACTAATTTTTTTTTTACACTAACCTTACTACTTTTACGCCTAGGTATTGTTCTTTAAAAATAATAATTATAGTAATATTTTTTCTCTTATTTTAACAAAGGCTAAAGATAATACATATACTATTAATAAAACTACTTAAATAATATTTTAGCCTCTATTAGATAAGGCTTAAAGCAAGCAGCTATAGTAGTAACTGCCTTAGACTCTAGGTCTATTAAGAGTTTTTAAAAACTTAGAAGTAAGTTTAAGAAAAAAAAACTATATTATAAATTAAACTTTTAAAGTTGTTTAGTATTAAGATAAAATACTAGAGCTTGCAAAACTTAGTAACAGTATTAGAGTTACTAATATTTAAACTTTAGTAGATAACATTCTTTTAAACGCTTTATATTAACAGCGCATTATTATAAATTAATAGTTTAATAGTGCTTTATACTAATTTAATCTTATTTTTAAAGTTGTTCTAAGAATAAGTAATCTCTATGCTTAACTCTTAGGACTTATAAATAAATATAGTAGTGTTAAAAGTTTATAGAAACACTATTTAATTATTAGTGCAGTATCCTTGTCGTGAGATAAAAGGGCTAAGGAACTAGGCAATATAGTCTTAATAGTAAAGAAGCTAGCAATAAAATTTATGAAAGAACGTATTAGTATTTATATACTCTGTATATTACTTAACTACTGAAGATTTATAGATATAGCTTTTGTACTACAACGTATAGATTTTAAGAATACTACCTACTTTCTTAACGTAGTAGTACTACACTATCTTAATATAAAAAACTAAGGAAAAGAATACTATGTATTGCTAGTAAACTAAACAATAGTTAAGCTACTATATAAAGATATTTATGCTTTTACTATATAAAATAGCTTTTACAATAAATAGCTACTCTTAGATATTAGTAAATAGCAAAAAGAAGACTTACGTAAGATTATTGTAGCTACAAAAGTTAAGAAAAATAATATAACTTATAGCGCGTAGAAATTACGCCTTAACGCTAAAGTTAAGGATAATAGAGGGAACAGCAACCTTTACTATACTTTTTAGCAAAAGATCTTTAAGTATATAGCTATATCTAAAAACCTAGAAACTAATTAGCTCTACTTAACGTAATTTTTTAAAGACATAAATTACTATAAAGCAATAGAAGTGTAAGTATATTTAATATATAGCGTGCTTATCTTAATAGCTATAGAACTTAGAAGAACTCTGTTTAAAGCTTAATTTATTAATTACTATAGTAACCTTATAGTATTTAAGACTTGCACTCTAGGGAGTTATAGTTTATTAATTATAACTTAGCAACTAAGGTAATTCTTAAGAATATTAGCAAGAAGCAGAGCTAATAACTATGTAATAATTAAGGTATTTAAACTTATAAGTAGAAAGACTATTATTTAATAAAAGCATAATGCTGCTAATATTTAGGTAGAACGTATAAAAGCTAAGACTAGTAACTAACTAATTTTTACTTTACCTCCTCTACTAAGCTTTTGTGCTCTAAAGGCAACACTAGCATATTAATAAGTAGCTATATAACTAAATACTAAGCTTAATAATACTACTTACGTAGATAAAGAGCCTAATATAATAAACTAAAAAACTAAGATTCTTAAAGTAAGATGCTACTACATAAATTCTACTTTAGTGTTTCTTAAGCTACTCAAGCGTACCTACGTAAAGAAGCTAATTATAAATCTTAATTATATTAAGGTTATTAAAGAATAGTATAAAGAAGTTAATATTAAACAACTATATAACTCTAATAACTTACTATATAATTAAGTATACTTTATTTATAAGCGTACTGCCGCAAGTGTTATAAGTCTATTTAAAAGAGCTATACTTTCTAATATGCTTAATAAGTGTTTGCTCTTACTATACATAGAACAAAGCTGTTAGCAGGAATTTTAATTTAATTTTATTATCTTTAAGCTCTTTACTAGCAAATACTACTTAACTAAGCAAGATAAAAATCTGCTAAGCTACTAATATTAACTAACTTAACTTAACTTCTACTCTATCCCTACTTAGAATGAGTTTATAAATACTATAGAGTTTTAACTATAAGTAAAGGAATTCTAATATATAGAAAGCATTATTACTAATACTTATACGTAGCTGCAACAGTGTAGCAATTTAGAAGATATTATTATAGAAACTTTTAAGATGTATAAGTTATATTTACAACGCATAGATAGAAAGCTAAACTTTAAATAGTTACGCAATATATACTACTTGCTTATTAAATAAGCTATACGTATAGACCTAGAATACTAGTTTTCATATATAATACTTTATAAAGAACACACTTTAATTTCTTACTTTTACTATGCTAAGTTTGCTAAGAAAGGTAATTAGATATACTTTAAGCATATTAACTTTAACCTTAAGTATATAATAATAAAAGACCTTAGTGTAGAGATAATTTAAAGTAGTATTTTATTTAATAATAAAGACACAAACAACTATACAAAAATACTACTAAGATTTTATAAGTATATGCTAGTGTACTTGTAGTAGCGTAAAGATATGAGTATTAAATTATTAAATAGTCTTATTAAAAATTAAGAAAATAAGACTAACTAGCTAAAAAACGTACAAAAAGTAGTTCTTAATGCTAAATAAATAAAGTAAATTTACAAAAAAAAACAAGCTTAAATTATATTACTTTTTCTACTTTATATATCTACTAGGCTAACTACTTGCAATTACTGTACTATGCTTCTCTAGTTTATTATAGTCTAAGATAGTGTAATAGAGGTGCCTGCTATAAAAACTTATAAAAAGATTTATAAGGCACACTGCAACTTTACTACTGCTCTATACACTTTTTTTAGTTACTTTAACAAGTTTAAAGGAATTAACTAGCTATTTTCTATAAATATATATATTAAGTATAAATTTTAAATTTAGAAGGCCTTTAAAGAGTAGGCTAAATAAAATAATTTTCTTATTTGCAAGAAATTAAATAATATGCTATAGAACTTTACTAAGAAATAAAGTAATAAATATATTAAAGAGTATTTTAACTATATTACGTAACAAATTCTTAACTTATAGCCTATAGTATAAGAGTTAGAGAAGAGCGCCTTTTATACTAATTCTGTTTAAAGTTTCTCTAACTAATTATACTTTTCTAATAATAGAAAAAACTCTTTATATACAATAAAAAACTAATATAAATAAAATACTAATTTCTTTTAAGCTAACTTCCTCTAGCGCCTTTAAAAAGAACTTAGCTTAAAAGTAAATAAGTGCTAAGTTTTCTAAAAGAGTAAAGAACCTGTTATACTCTTCTTTACACAGCGTTTTCCGCGTGCTTATTTTTAATTAAAAATAGTAATTTTAGATAACATCTTAGTACCCTCTACTTTAACTAGGCAGCCTTATTATAGCTGCCTTTAATTAATATTTAAGACTTAAGCTTCTGCTACTACTACTACTACACCTATATCTAGACTAAGCACTTTAGCTGCTGCTTAAGAACCTTGTTAAAGTAAACGCTTAAAGAAGTAAGAAATAGAAAAATAGTAGAGATGTGCCCCTATTAGGTGTGTAGAGAAAAAAAAACCGCTAAATCTACAGAATCTAGGTGCTCTTAGCACACCTAGATTCTGTAGCCACTACATAGATATGTAATCTATTAATACTAGGCAGCGTCCTAAGTAATTAAACAGTGTTTTCTTTATTTATTCATTTTGTTTTTGCTGTATTTCCTTCTATTCTTTCTACAGAGTTTAGAGCTTAATAGGGCTAAGCTTGCAGGAAAGAGAGGTTTGTGCTAGTACATAGGGTAATACCTAACTACACACTAGGTTAGTGCTTAACTACCTAATTTTAAAGTATATAACTTATTTAGTATCTTACAGAAAGGGGCACTATTTATTATTTATTTACTCCACAGCTCAGCTACTGCAATATACTATAGAATAGGCATCTTCTTTTACTAATAGTCTTTACATCTAACTTACAATAAGATTATTATTTTGTTAACCTTATTCTTGCATAGTCTACCTACTAGTGATCTCTTGCCCTCGTAGTAGTATGTCTTTATACACTCCAACACCCTTACATTAATAGTTACTTTATACTTATTAGTGTTAATCTACTTAAGTAAGACATTAATACTATAAAAAAAAATTATTTTAGTAGCAGGAAGCTACGTAATATTAGTATAAGCTAAAATACTTTATAATAACTAAGCATAGCTTATTAACTTACAGCACAACACTTTCAACTTAAGTACTAGTAGTAAAAATACTTTATATATTAAATTTTTTTACTAGAGTTATTTTTATGCGTTTAGGTCTTAAAAAGCTTTATAGTATTATTATTAATTATAAAAAAGACGCAGCTAACTTTATTAAATATGTAAATACTTCTACTATTAAAAAAGTTAATATAATAACTATAGCAATGCGTAAAAGTATAACTTATACTAATATAGAAGTTACTAACTTTAGTAGCATTTATTTTAAAAAAGGCAACTATTATATAAGCTAATATAGGCTATTCTAACTTATAGCACCTTATAGTAGGCTATAATAGGGCTAAAGTATATAGAAATAGTAGAATTTATTAACAAAAAGCTTAGTTATTAGTTTATAAATAGTTACTAAACTAAAGTTAGCTTTTTAAACTTTATACTAGCTTATTTTAGCTTATAATAGTATATAATAGCTTTTTATTAAGACTAGATAGATTTTTAAGATTTAAGAAAACTTTCTAGTTGTTATTAAGTAAAGTATAAAAAAAAAGTTAAAAAACTTAAAAAAAGCTTATATAACTTTACTACAATGCTAGTAAGCTTTTTAAAAGCTTCTAGCGCATAAAAGCTTAAAGTAAAAGTAAAATATAATATAAAAATTTTAAAAATTATATAATTATACTTTAAAAAAAGCCTACTTCCTACTTAATAATTTAGTATCTACTATAGTACTATAGCTAAGAATAGGCTATTTTACCCTAGTCTTACTAATCTAGGAGAATTAGTCCTAAGAAAGGGGATAATGTTAGAGTTAGACATCTTATTAGGCTAGCCTAAACTAGTTTAGCACAGCTAAGGTTAGACAAGGCTAGGTTAGGTCTAAATAAGTTATATAACTTTAGATTACCCTAGTATAAGTAGAGATACAATATTGTAGTCTAGACGATATCAATTCGTCTCTTATACACAGGCAATATACTATTATCCCTCTATCTCTAGCATTCTGTATCTCTCTTTAATATTAAGCCTTACAACTATTTTATAAAATTCTATACTATTTTATAAAATTTCATACTATTTTATATATAAGACTTTGTAAGATTTTATAGTATATTATTTATTTTTAAGGTATTAAAGGTGGTGGTTGTTGTTACAGTTAAAATAGGTTTTCTAAAAAAGTAAAAAGCAGCTACTCTCTACTAATTAGTTGCAAAAGTTAAAAAAAGAATTGTGTGTAGTTAACAAAATTTAAACAGTAAGTAGATAAGGTCTACGCGCTAAGCGCTTAGAGCAGAAAAGCTTAAGCTACTAAGCAAAATTAAAGTTAAAAAATCTGCTAAAAGTATTAAAAAAACAACACTAATTAAAACGTGTTTAACAGCAATTGCTAGCCTATAGCTAGCAACAAGATTGCAATAGAAGTAAAGAAGGTAGAGAAGAGTAAGAACACGTACGTCACTACAGCAAGAGCCTGCAATACTTTATAAAAGCTTACTACCTGCTGCTTTTTACCTTTAGGATTTCCTATACCACACAGTACTGCATACGAACAACTTATATACAAACAATACAATGCTTAGACTATTCTTCTCCCTGTTTAACACGAAGACTAATAGCTTACATTAAGTAAAGTTAGACCTTACCAGGTCACCATACGAGAAGCTATAGTAGTGGATCACAAAGCCCGCGTTCACCTTCGTTGAGCGGCCTCCCCGGTCGGTCGAAGAGGAGCTGTCGGCGGTAGCTCCTTTATAGTATACTATAAAACGTATATAACTTCATTTATAAAGAATTTCTGCTAAGGCTTATAGAATTACGTGCCTAGTGTAGGGTAGTATTATCTATTAGTATACAAAGGCGTGTTCTTTGTTTAACTAGTCTAGGATCTCTTCCTACCTCTATCCTTCATACATAGTCTGTACCTTCTCTCTTCTTAGGTTCGGAACAATGCGCTGCTAGTGCTAATTTAACTTTAAGCTGTCTAACTGCTGCCGTGTTGCTACGCACACTAGTACTTCTTTAGAAGTACTTACTTAAGTGCTAACGTTTTTACTTTATTTTTTAAGCTTAATTTTAGTAGAGCAGCGCTACATAGTAGCTACTTTTAAGTTAATTACTAGTTATACAGCTAGAATTACTAGTCCTGCTAGTAATAATAATAATAGTAATAATAAGAGCTTAAGTAATAACAAAATGTTGCTACTTAGGCGCAGTCTAGGCGTAGGTGGCGCTTATAACAGTAGTATTAGAAGTAGTAGTAATAATAAGTTAGGTAGTAGTAGTAAAGAGATATGTGCTAATAAGTAGAACTAAATAACTTTTATACTTATAGTTTTATTTTTTTTAGATACCTAATTTTGCGCCTTAAAAGCGCGGCAACAATGTTTAGTATACTCTTTTAGCGCGCTTGAGACGTAATAATCCTTGTTTATGCTTATATTCTTTAATTAGTTCTTCTATATTCCTAAACTATAATACTAGAGTCTAGGTATTTTATAATTTATTATAACTCTTTTATTGCAACTAATTCTTTAGCTAGCTAAATTTAATTTATTTTTCTAGTATTATTTTAACTTCCTATAATTTTTTACTCTTAAAGCTAGTTTCTAGTGCTTAAGTATTATCTTTTGAACTACTACGCAATTTTTATTATTCTAGTAAAGAAATGTAAAAGATATTATAAATATAATAGTAAAGTAGTAGTTATAGTTAGTAAGCTTATATTTTAACTACTTTTTGCACTTAAAATAGTCTTATAAACTTGCTAGAAAATATTTTACTAATTTAGTAGGCTAAGCTAACGTTATTCATACTAAGGTAAACTAAGTCTTTCTAGCAAAAAATCTTTAGTTTATGTTTTTTATTACAGTATTAGCGTTAATATTTTTATACTACTAAGAGGTATTCTTTTGCTGTTGCACGTGCGCTATATATGTGCTGCACTCTGTTTACAGCGTTTAGTACCTTCTCTTTTAGCTTACTATTCTTAAAAAGTAAAGTAAGTAATAGATGCTTGCTATATACTACGTATAAGAGTGTTATTTTTATTAATTTATAGATAGAGTTGCTGTACGCAAATTATGCTATTAGTAAAAGTAAGATTTAATTATTTTATTTTTTGAAAGTAAACATCTTAAGGTATTACTTTATTATTTAGTTTTAGCGTTTAGTTTGCTTATTTCTTTATAAGTAGAAAGCTGTGCTTAGCCTACGCTTTACTTATAATTAGTAGCATATTTCTATCTAAAATGCTAATATAAAAACTGAACTGCAATTGGATACAAAGCTGTTTTAAATTTTATATTTTAAAATAATATGTTTAAAATAAAATTTTATAAACTATTGTCTATTTTACCTTTATTATATAAGTATGTATATTGCTATTTTTAAAAAGCAGTTAATACTTACAAATATTGCACTAAATACGCAACTTAAACTATTCTTTATTAGTAGTAGCTTTTTAATAAAATTAAAGCTTACTTTCTTAAAATTCTTATTAGAAACTAGTAATAATAATAACTAACTATATTTACTATATTTTCAATCTTTACTTTTTTAGTATACTACACAGGTTTTTACGTAATTCTAAATATTATAGCTTAGCTCTAGCTAGTAATACAGCTTACTAATGAGCTTATACGTTCTATATATACTAAAATAACCTACTATACGTATATTATCATTCTATAATAGAATCTCCTGTCTAATAGCTTGTTTAAGTAAAACATTAATTCTACTTTTATATTTTAGAACTTTCTTATTATTTACGCGCTATACTTACGCGCTACTACTGTTTTAAGTACGTGCTACTTATATAAAGTCTACAACTTACTATAAGGCAAAAGCGTTTTTTATTACAACTAGCGTAGTTTATTTATTAAAGCTTTTAACTCTACTATTGCAAGTTTGCTACTAACTAATACTCTAGCTAGAGAGCGTAGTACGCATAGTGTACACCCTATAATACTAGGAGTTTAGATACTTTTATTTTATAAATATTAGCTACATACGTTTTATATGCGCCTTTCTAGCTGTACTAAGTTGTAGTTTTTCTTATTTTACTACGCTCTACTTTTGCTAGAAGCTTATTCTGCAGTGTAGACAATAATGAAGTTAATAATAAGTTCTTTTATTTGCAATCTACTTTTTTTAATAGTTTATCTATAAGGCTTATGTACCTTAAGCAGTATTTAACGTTAAAATTAAAAGCCTCTAAATACAGAGCCTAGCGTGCTTAACAATAGTTTAGCTTTTATACAGCGCGTATAAAGCGCAGGTTGTTATAATTTATTAACACTTAAATAGTGTGTTAAGCACTTTCTTAATAGTATTGCTATTTCTTAAAGCTTTATATAATAGCCAAGAGTTCAAAGTTATATACTTTATAGTTTAGCTTAGCGTTTTATAGTTTTTGGAAGTAAAACGTAATGAAATACAACTTTTTATCCTTAAATAGTTAAGATAATATGCTTATAATAGTAAAAGTAAAAGCATCTATTTTAATATAAATTACACGTGTTTCTTTAAAGTAATATAGAATAGCTGTACATATAAAGTGTAACTTTAGCTTTATAAGGGCAGTATATATATTTTTATTCTAGTAGAACGCTTGTTTTTCTTTTAGGATATCTATAAGAGGTGCTGTTTTTACAGCATAGTTCTTAATAAAATACTAATAAAAGTTTTTAAATCTTAGAAAAGACTGTAGCTCTTTAATACTAGTAGGTCTTAGCTACTACCTAATAGTAGCAACGCTCGCTAGATATGCGTAAATACTGCTTTTTATAATAATAAATTCTACAAAATAAACTTTGCTTAAAGTAATTATACATTTTTTAAGATTTACTTATAACTTTATTTTTTATACAAAGTTAAGTACAGCGCGTATAACATGCTAGTATAGCGTAATATTCTTGTTATAAGTGTAGATAGAGATATTATCTAAATAAACTATGTATATATAATTTTAGTGCCCTCTTAAAGCCTTATTAATATAGGCTTAGAAACTTGCTAGGGCATTTATAAGCCTAAAAGGTATAACAAAATATTTAAAATATCGATATTATGTTTTAAAAGTAGTCTTTTACTTATCTCATACTTTAATTTTAAGATAATAGTAAGCGTTCTTAAAGTCTAATATTATGTAGTAGCGTGCGCCTAATAGGCAGTCTAGTATCTCTCTAATTAGAGAGAGCAGGCAATAATTCTCTATTATAATAGTGTTAAGACTTTAAAAATCTACGCAAAGGCAAAAAGTCTAATCTTTTTTTAGTATAAATAATATTAGAGCTCTTATAAGGCTAGTGTTGTAGAAAAAAAAAATTTTGTACTTTTTTAATATATTTGTAAAGCATTTAAAGCTTATTAAAAAAAAAGTTTAAAAAAGGCTCTAAAGAAGTTCTTTTGTAATTAAATAGAAATTGTGTAATCTAAACTTTTTAGCTATTAAAGAGTTTTAGTAGTATTATTATTAAAAATATTAGCATAGTCTTGCAATATATTAAGTATACGCTAAACCTACGCTGTAGATACGTTTAGTATATATGCTTTAGGTTTGATACTTGCGCTATTACTTTAATGTACTCCTAGAGGATAAGTTCTTAAGTTTATAAGTCTTCTGTCTTTTAAAAATACTTTAGTAGCCACTAAGTTGATATTTACTTTTTTATATTCTTAACGCTATGTTTGTCTTTTATAGTTAATACAAATACCTTCTTAGTTTAAGAAGAAGTTACTAAGTAGTAGTTTCGCGCTTTTTCTATTTACTTTATACATCGTAACTTTATAATGCGCTTTATACTATTATTATTTATTAAGCGTAGCTAGAGCTTATATGCTATATATATATTCTACCTTCAAAGTTCAATTTAACTTAGGTAAACAAGTTCTACATTTTAAATAAGTTTTAGATTTATCTTTATAGCTGTTTTTTAACTAATAAAGCTAACAGCTACTTATAAGTCTAAAATGACTTAAAGTTTTTTTTTACTTTAGTTACTAAGCGTGCGTAATACACGCACTGTATCTTTAATAAAATATTTATTAGTATACGCTTTACTTACTTTAAGTTTATAGTAAGGCTTAACTTTTTTCTATTTAGTTTATATTAACTAAGACTTTGTTAGAGTTACTGCTTTAGCACTTATTAGCGTAGTATTTTTTCTTTTAGCACTTAAAGCATGTAATATTATCACTATTTTTATGCTTTTTAAGTGCGTTTAGTATAGTAGCTAAAAAAAGGTTTTTTTTTTATAAAACTAATCTAGTAAGGTAGATTATGCGCAATAAGTGCTTTACACAAATTTTATTTAAGTATAAATTTAAGCGTAATAAAGTATTTCTTTATTATAAAAATTCAATAGTAGTTAGTAATTATATATTATAGTTTAAGCTTTAGTTTTGTAAATAAGTGCTAGACTGTTTATGCCTTAGTATATGTTAAGAGTTAATTTTTAAGGATATTAAGATGAGTTGTAAATAATTAAACAGTCTAGTTCTTCTGCTAAATAGCATACGTATGCGTAGTTGCTATTTTAAAGCTATAGTTAATAAAGTCTAAAAGTAAGTTAAGTATGTATTACTTAAAGTAGTTTTAGGTTAGTACTTCTTTTTTTGCTTTGAAAAAATACTTATAGTAAGTATACTAAAGCTCTTAAAGGTCTACTCTAAGATACTACATGTTACAAACCTAAGAAGAGAGAAGGTACAGACTATGTATAAAGGATAGAGGCAGGAAAAGATTCTAGACTACCTAAACAAAGGACAAAGCCTTTATATACTAATAAATAACACTACTTTATACTAGGCATATAATTTTATAGGCTTTGGCAGGAATCTTTTATAAAATAAGTTACATACATTCTATAATATACTATAAAATTTTATAATGTCATCTATATAAAACAGTATAAAATTCTATAAAATAGCATAAAATTTTATAACATAGTATAAAACATTTTTAGTATATAGTAGTAAGTATTAAGCTTTTATAGCTTAATATATTCAACTTTAAGTATAATCTAAAACTTTCTTAATTTTTAATTTTTTAATATTATTATATTATTCTACTGAACGTGCTAATACAACTTTATACTATTATATTAATTTACTAATTATGCTAGTATAAGTTTTACTTATTATACTTACTTATTTTTAAAAAAACTAGTATAAATTATTTATAAATAATTTTTATACTTTGAATACTTTTAAAATAAGTAATACTGTAATAAATACTTTTACTAATATCCTACCTACAAAAATAACTACGCAAGCTAATAAGTATAACACCTATTATAGTAATTATACAAAGGGGTAATAGAAAAAAAATCTAAAAAGTTATTATTCTTAAAGCTTTGTATTTCTATAACTATAAGGGCTAAACTGAAAAGAGTTAGTAATTTAAAAGCTAAGAACCTTTTCTTTAGAATAGGCTGCATAGTAAGTTGCTTAGTTATTATAATTGCTCTAAATCTTCGCAGTGAAAATACAGGTTTAAAAACTTAAGAATATATTACAATATAACTTTTTTTTAAATGTGCAAAAATCGCTATAATTTACATATAATAAATAACACAAGCGAATTATAGTTTAGTATAAGTTTAAAGGTATTTATAAAATTATCTGTTAAGTAATAATAGAGACCTTGTTTTTTAAGCTTTTTCTTAATGAATAACTATAATAGCGTACAATTACTTAGTGTACTAGCCATTAACTTCTTTACTTGCCAAAAACGCCTTAGTAATAATAAAATATAATTATTAGTTGCCTTTTAAGGTAATTAATCCTATTTCTTCTTTTTAGCAGCCTTAAAGGCTGCTATACTTCTCTTATTATTTCTTATACCTAAAGAACGTAATAGGCCTTTTAGCTAAAGCGTTTTTTAGTGGAGCCTACACGTTTTCTATATAATTTAGATTAGGACTATAGGTAGGATGCTTAAAAAGTAATATCTTATTTTTAGAAAACTAAGATAAAACTTCTAGAGTTTTATAAATCTTAGCGTTATTCTGCTAAAACTTCTAGCTTATATAGAAGTTAGTAAGGTGCTTAAATATATAGAAAAAGACTCTAACTTTATAATTCAAATATAGAGTAATAAGCCTTTTGATTGAAAAATAATGTATATACAACTTACCTTTTTTTATTGCAGGTTTTACTATAGAAATTAAGATCTTTTTAATGTAGTTTAAATTTCTAAACAAGGTAGTAATTAAAGGGCTTTTAATTACTACTAGTTTAGATCTTCTACCTATCTAAATTGCACCCCAAGCTTAAATAGAAATATCTTAACTTATAACTGGATTAGTAAGTATTTCAATAATAGATCAAAATAACAAAAATATTATAGATATAATATAGTTTATTATTTAATAATTAAAGTTTCTTAGAGCTTACTGTTGCGGATTTAAGCTCCGGGCTCAGTTGCTTGTTCTACTATCAACTCAGAGGTAGAGGTCTCTGCCTTCTACTTGTTTGAAGTAGACTTAGAGGCAGCCTAATCTAGGCTTATAACCTAGAGATTAAGAGGGAGGCGGAAGTAGAACGATAAGACTACGAGAATAAATTAGAGACTAGGGGAAGAGAGTAATTTAAGTCTTATTATTGTATTGTACAACTGCTTAATTAAATATTGTAATTCTCTTTTGCATTCTAGAAAGATCTGTACTTACGCAATAGCTTGCGTAGTAGATAATGCATTATCTCGCAATCTTATGTAATCTTACGTAATAAATTGCGTAGTTGCTGTAGATCAATTGATAACAATGATAAGTTGTACTAGTAGCGTAATAGCTTCTAGTGATCAATTGATCGTAAGTTGATTGTAGATTCTAGGTGTGATTTTGAGCACCTGGATCCTGTAGAGAAACAGCTAAGTAGCTTAATCTCTAACACTTACTTGTATTTGTTGTAGAAACACATTTTTTATTTATTTTATTATTGTGCTTTGTTTAATAGTGTACGGGTGTAGGAGTGTATAAAGACATACTGCTACAAGGGCAAGAGATCACTAGTAGCTAGACTATGCAAGAACAATGTTGACAAAATAATAATCTTATTGTAGGTTAGGTGTAAAGACTATTAGTAGAAGAAGATGCCTATTCTATAGTACATTGCAGTAGCTAAGCTGTGGAGTAAATAAATAATAAATAGTCTCCTTTCTGTAGAATACTAAATAAGTTATATACTTTAGGATTAGGTGGTTAAGCACTAACCTAGTGTGTAGTTAGGTATTACCCTATGCACTAGCACAAACCTCCTCTTCCTATAAGCTTAGCTCTATTAAGCTCTAAACTCTGCAGAAAGAATAGAAGGAAACACAGCAAAAATAAAAAAAAATAAACAAAGAAAACACTGTTTAATTACTTAGAACGCTGCCTAGTATTAACAGATTACATATTTATGTAGTAGCTACAAAATTTAAGTGTGCTAAAAGCACCTAGATTCTGTAGACTTAGCGGTTTTCTTTCTATACACCTAATAGGGGTACTATTCTTACTATCTCTCTATTGCTTACTTCTTTAAGCGTTTACTTTAACAAGGTTCTTAAGCAGTAGCTAAAGTGCTTAGTTTAAATACAGGTGCAGTAGTAGTAGTAGCAAAAGCTTAAGTCTTAAATATTAATTAAAGGCGGCTATAGCAGGGCTACCTAGTTAGAGTAGAAGGTACTAAGACGTTATCTAAGATTACTGTTTTTAATTAAAAACAAGCACGCAAAAGACACTATATAGAGAAAAGTATAACAAGTTCCTTGCTTTCTTAAAAGACTTAGCGCTTATTTACTTTTAGGCTAAGTTCTTTTTAAAGGCGCTAGAGGAAGTTAGCTTAATAGAAATTAGTATTTTATTTATTTTAGTCCTTTGTTGTGTATAAAGAGTTTTTTTATTATTAAAGAAGTATAATTAGTTAAAGAAACCTTAAACATAATTAGTACAAAAGGCGCTTTTCTCTAACTCTTGCACTATAAGCTATAGGTTAAGAATTTGTTACGTAATATAGTTATAATATTTCTTAATATATTTGTTAATCTATTCCTTAGTAAAGTTCTATAGCATGTTATTTAGCTTCTTATAGACAAAAAAATTATTTTATTTAGCTTGCTTTATAAGAGCTTTCTAGATCTAAAATTTATACTTAATATACACATTTATAAGAAACAGCTAGTTAATTCCTTTAAACTTGTTAGGGTAACTAAAAAAAGTGTGTAAAGTAGTAGTAAGGTTGTAGTATGCCTTATAAATCTTTTTATAAGTTTTTATAGTAGGCACCTTTATTACACTATCTTAGATTATAATAAACTAAAGAAGTATAGTATAGTAGTCGCAAGTAGTTAGCCTAGTAAATTTATAAAGTAGAAAAAGTAATAAAATTTAAGCTTTTTTTTTTATAAATTTACTTTATTTATTTAGCGTTAAAAACTACTTTTCACGCGTTTTTTAGCTAGTTAGTCTTATTTTCCTACCCTTTAATAAGACTATTAAATAATTTAATACCTATATTCTTACGCTACTATAGGTACGCTAGTATATCTTATAAAATTCTAGTAGTATTTTTGTATAGTTGTTTGTATTTTTATTATTAAATAAGATACTGCCTTAAATTATTTCTGCACTAAGGCTTTCTATCATTGTACACTAAAAGTTAAAGTTAATATGCTTAAAGTATATCTAATTACCTTTTTTAGCGAACTTAGCGTAGTAAAAGTAAGAAATTAGAGTATGTTCTTTATAAAGCATTACGTATTGCAACTAGTATTCTAGGTCTATACGTATAGCTTATTAAATAAGCAAGTAATATATATTGCGTAACTACTTAAAGTTTAGCTTTCTATCTATGTATTATAAATAGAACCTATACATTTTAAAAGTTTCTATAATAATGTATTTTAGATTACTACGCTGTTGTAGCTATGTATAGGCGTTAGTAATAATGCTTTCTATGCGTTAGAATTTTTTTACATATAGTTAAAACTTTATAGTGTTAATAATCTTATTTTAAGTAGGGATAGAGTAGAGGTTAAGTTAAGCTAGTTAATATTAGTAGCTTAGTAAATTCTTATCTTGCTTAGTTAGGTAGTATTTGCAAGTAAAGAGCTTAGAGATAATAGAATTAAATTAGAATTCCTGCTAATAGCTTTGTCTAATGTATAGTAAGAGTAGATATTTATTAAGTATATTAGAAGGTATAGCCTTCTTAAACAGACTTATAACACTTACAGCAGTGCACTTATAAATAAAGTATACTTAATTATATAATAAGTTGTTAGAGTTATGTAGTTGTTTAATGTTAACTTCTTAATACTATTCCTTAATAACTTTAACATAATTAGAATTTATAAATAGCTTATTTATGTAGGCACGATTAAGTAGCTTAAAAAACGCTAAAGTAAAATTTATATAGTAGTATCTCGCCCTAAAAATCTCAGTCTTTTAGTCTATTATATTAGGCTCTTTATTTACGTAAGTAGCATTATTAAGCTTAGTGTCTAGTTATATAGCTGCTTGTTAGTATGCTAGCATTGCCTTTAAAGCATAAGAGCTTAGTAAAGAAAGTAGAGCAGGAACTAGTTAGTTACTAGTCCTAGCTCTTACTTATTCTGCCTAAATGTCAGTAGCATTACGCCTTTGTTATATAACAGTCTTTCTACTTACAAGTTTAAATGCCTTAACTATTATATAGTTATTAGCTCTACTTTTTGCTAACATTCCTAAAGATTGCCTTAGTTACTTAGTTATAATTAATAGACTACAACTCCCTAAAGTATAGGTCTTAGATACTATAAAGTTACTATAGCAATTAATAGATTAAGCTTTAAACAGAGTCTATTTAAGTTCCATAGCTATTAAGATAAGCACGCTATATATTAAATACACCTGCACTTCTATTGCTTTATAGTAATTTATATTTTTAAGAAATTATATTAAGTAAAGCTAATTAGTTTCTAAGTCCTTAGATATAGCTATATACTTAAAAATCTTTTGCTAAAAAGCATAGTAGAGGTTGCTGTTCTCTCTATTGTCTTTAACCTTAGCGTTAAGGCGTAGTTTCTGCGCGCTATAAGTTATATTATTTTTTTTAACTTTTATAGCTGCAACAATTTTGTGTAAGTTTTCTTTTTACTATTTGCTAATATTTAGAAGTAGCTGTTTGCTGTAAAAGCTATTTTATATAGTAAAAGTATAAATATCTTTACATAGTAGCTTAACTATTACTTAGTTTACTAGTAATATATAGCGTTTTTTTCTTTAGTTCTTTGTATTAAGACAGTGTAGTACTGCTATGTTAAAGAAGTAGGTAGTATTTTTAAGATCTATGCGTTGTAGTATAAAAGCTATAGTTGTAGATCTTTAGTAGTTAAGCAATATGCAGAGTATGTAAATACTAATATATTTTTTAATAAATCTTATTGCTAGCTTCTTTACTATTAAGACTACATTGCTTAGTTTCTTAGGCCTTTTATTTTATAACAAGAATACTACACTAATAATTAAATAGTATTTCTAGAAACTTTTAATACTACTATATTTATTTATAAGTCCAAGAAGTTAAGTATAGAGATTGCTTATTCCTAAGACAACTTTAAGAATAAGATTAAATAAGTATAAAGCACTATTAAACTATTAATTTATAATAATACGCTGTTAACGCAGAGCGTTTAAAAGAATCTTGTTTACTAAAGTTTAAATATTAGTAACTTTAATACTATTACTAAGTTTTGTAAGCTTTAGTACTTTATTTTAATGCTAGATAACTTTAAGAGTTTAGTTTATAAAATAATTTTTTTTTCTTAAACTTACTTCTAAGTCTTTAAAGACTCTTAATAAACTTAGAGTTTAAAGTAGTTACTACTATAGCTACTTGCCTTAAGCTTTATCTAATAAAGGCTAAGATATTATTTAAGCAGTTTTGTTAGTAGTGTATGTATTATCTTTAGCCTCTGTTAGACTAAGGAAAGAAATATTGCTGTAATTATTATTTTTAAAGGGCAATACCTAGGCGTAAAGGTAATAAGGTTAGTATAAAAGAAGAGTTAGTTAGTTAGCAAGGTTGTAGTTTAACTTTATGTGCAGTAGCGGTATACTACTAGTAAGTAGGTAAAGGTAAAAGTAAACAGAGTTTATATTGCGCTAAAATAAGTAGGTTTTATAATAGAAATAGTTGTTGTTATAAGTTGTTGCTTTGCAAATGCGAGAAATTAGGTGTAGTATTAGTATAGTTGTAGGGTATTATAAGTCTATAGAAATTAAGTGCTCTTTGTACACTTAGAATCTATAGGATAGGCGGCCTATACCTAAATTTTACATAGAAAATTAGTAAATAAGCAGCTAAAAATAAAGGCAGGCACTAATTATATAGTATCCCCTTCTCTTTCTAAAAATTTAGGCTGTCTTATAGCCTAGATGTTGCTAAATGTAGTGTTATTTAAAAAAATGTTTACAATTAGTAAGAGCCTGCTCTAGTCTAGCGTTAATCTCTTAATTAATTAAGAAAATGCTTGTTAGCTAACTAATTAGCAATCTTGTTAAAAAGAAAATGCTAAAAATTAAGTGTTCTAAAGCAGCGTACATAGTCCTTAAACGTAGTAGACTAAAGAACGCCTTAGTTAATTTTGTCCTTCTCTAGATTTCTAACAACAAAGTATCTATAGCCTAGCGTAAATTATTTTTAGTTAAAAACTTTTTTAAGTTTTTTGTATTAAGATCCTTTTAGTAAATAGTTAAGTTTAGTAAGTATACTAATATCTTAATTAGTAATTTTCCTAATACAAGCAATGCTACAAGTGCTAGAATTAGTAACATCTATTGCCTATAAATAGGTGTTAACAAGTAGGCTAATAGTAGCTAGTTATATATAAGTAATAATTTGCTTAAAGTTTTATAAATTGTCTATTTTAGCAAAAAAAAGTAGATAAGTTAAAGAAGTTGTACTTATTTTAAAAAGTGTTGCTTATATTGTTTTTGTAAAAGTAGCTACTTATGTTAAAGCTTTTTAAAAGCTAGAAAGTTAGCACTAATACTATTACTGTTTGCAAGGTGTTAAAGGTCTAATATTAAGAGATGTAAGATAATAGCAGCTTTTAGTATTAAGCCCTAAGTAATACGTTCTACACGCCCTCTATATCCTACGCTGCTAATAGTAGAAGTTAAAGCTTGCAAAGCCTTTTGTCTTTAGCAAATTTGCTAGCATTAAGTTAATGTAGCCTTTAGGCTTAGACGCTAATACTATATACTTATAGCAACTTAGCTAAGCTTAGTATATTGTAGCACAATGCTATCTGTATTGCAGAAGATTAATACTCTAGGTTCTTTGTGCTCGCGGCCTAGGTAGCGTCCTGCCTATAATAAGAGGATAGCTTGTTATTTTAATATTAAGGAGACTAGTAGTTACAGGCTAATTTATAAAAAGTAAGTAAGGATTTAATTGTAGTAGTGTGTTTTTAAGTGCGTAATTATAAGGTAACTAAAAAAGTTATTAAGTTAATGTAGCCTTCTAGCTTGTTGTTGTTATTATTACGCCTACTAGCTAAGGGCGCTTATATTTTAGCTTTAACTAAATTATGCAGCTTCTGTAGTGCTGTAGTAGTTGTAGCTTTTATTACTAGTTCTTAGCGTATTAAGCTAGTGCTTACTACCTTCTATATGTGTCTTGCTATTGTAGAACTATAAAAAGTTATTAAAGAATGTTTAGATTGCTTTTTAATTGCTAAAAAAGCTTATAAAAAAGCGTTTATTATAGCATAAGCGTGTAGTTGCGTATTAAAGTATAGGAAAACTATAAAATCTAGGTACTCTTTACCTACCTAGAATCTGTAGACTAAGTAACTAGTTTTTTTATTTAATATAAGAAATTTGTAAATAAGTAGCTAAAAGTAAAAGTAGATACTAATAGCAAAGTATCCTCTTCTCTTCCTAGAAAGAATAAGCTGTTTAGTAGCCTATTAGCTACTAGTTATAGTATTAGAGTTAAAGTCTAAGCTTCTAAAGTCTTATATATACGTATAGCGCTCTTTCTCTGTAAAACACTTAGTAATAATAACTTATAGATAAAGATTGTCTTTTGCCGCAAGGGGTAAAGATAATTATAACTTAGTAGGCAGCTTAGTTAAGTCTAGAGAAATAGGAATATTTACTATTAAACTAGTTTGTTTCTAATACTTAAAATTTTATAACTGTATATTTTCTTAATTCTTTTTTATACTATTTAGCACGTATTATTATTAAAATAACTTTAATTACTAACTAGGTGTTGGGTGTAGAAAACGTGTGCTATTAAGTTCTTTAAGGCAGTAAGTTTCTCTATTAAGTTTAGCATTATAAATATAATATAGTCCTAGCTACCTTATATCTAGCTTACAGTCTTAAGACATATTAATCTCTTAAACTAAATTTTAAAGAAGAACTAAGTCTCTTAGCTTTATATCCTTATGCTGTATTTCTTTAGTATTATTCTAGTATTTTTTCTTAGCAGCTTTTATGCAATTAGTACAAGCAACAGCATTCTTAGTAAACTAATTTCTAAAATCTAGCTGCATTACTTATATAGCAAGTAATTATGTATAATCTTGTACTTTTTTAAATAAAAGCGTTTGCTACGTAAGTAGTGCAAGCTTAATAAGTAGTACTAGGTTCTACTTTATAACTAATTAGTATAGCAAGTAACCTATCTATTCTTGTATAAAGATCTTATTTATAAGAAGAACTATTAGTAGGTTTTTAACTTAAGGTCGTAGTGGCTTTACAAAAGTATTTATAATTAGTTTATATTCTTTTTTAATTTTTTTTATAGCTTAAAAGTTATGTCTAAATAATTATATTTAGTTAATTTTGTACATTTTTAATAGATGTAAAACTACTTTAGCAAAGTTAAGTCTCTTATTAACTATAAGTTTGCGCGTCGTACTCTATCTACATATAATATTCTTATAAATAAATTCTGTAATTATCTTAAACTAGTTGTTTAATAGTGCTTTTGCTTCTAGCTAGCTGCTAAAGTAGTCTCTTATAATAACTAGAAACTTCTTCTTAAAATACTAAGGCATGTACACTATATTAATAGCAATAGTTTCCTAAATAGCAAAACTATAAGTGTTAGTAAGTATATTAACTCTCCTCTTAGACAATTGCAGTTAATAGTCTAGGTAAGTTACTAGTTTTCTTTGCACTTACTTATACATTTTCTTCTACTAGTATTGCTATGCAAGTATTAAGTAGACTGCATTAACTTTTTAGTGTCTAATCTAGGCGTGCATGTTTTATACTACAGCTATTCTTAAATTTATATTATCTATTGTTGAGCTGCTGCACGTGACGGCCACGCTAGCACCTATATAAGCGGGCCAGATCGTCTTATGTCTCTTTAGTAGTTATTGGACACTTTATTGTGACCCTTAGTAATTAATACACTTATTTCACTCCATTTAATTAATATTAGTTGCCTCTTCTTAGCTCCTACAGTTATAAGCCTAGCTGCTTAATTGTAGTATTAATTCCCACTGCGCAATTAGCAAGCTAGAAGGTTAACTGTTTAATTATTAACTTACTCTCCTCTATTTTCTCCTACAGCACGGCCAGCAGATTGCTGCGGCTGCTGTACCTCTTACCTACTTAATTATACAATTAACCTCCTACTAATCTATCCTACAACTTACAGGCTACTGTTATTGTTAACACAGCTACTAACTAACTAATCCTGCTCTTACCTTAATAATAATCTATGTTTTAATCCTACAAAGCATCTTATTAAAATAGACCTCTCTAATACACCGCTTGTTGCCCTAAGGGTAATTCTTAAGGCTTAATTAGACTAGCTAACTTAGTTTACTTTATTAAGACTGCACTACTTAGAAAAAGGTATTTAGAATTAAGTTAATCCTAATCTCCTAAACGTGCGCTTAATAGATTACTAGGAGCCTTAGTATCCTAAGTTGCCTAAGGATATTAAAGAGCCTATTACTCTACTACCTAGCGCAAGCGCTTAAGAACAAGAGAACTACAATATTACTTAACGCAAATACAAGGCTTATACAATTAACGCTAAGTATAAGAAAAATAAGTATAATAAGCTAGTTAATAAGTATAAAGTACACACTACTTAATAAATAAAGAAAGTTACTAAGATTACTAATATTAAGGACTAGATTAGCAAGACTGTACATCTAGACCTACTTTTAAACACTTTAATAAGCATAATTACTTAAAACCTTACTATTCTTTAAGCCTTAGTAAAGATTCTAAAAAAGAATCTTGCTTCTATAAATTAGAATACTTAGTATTTAATTAGAGCGCAATACAGATCCTACCTAGATAAGGCGCGCTAGAGACAAATAGGCCCTAAGCGTTAGTTTACTAAGTAGCAGCTCCTATATAGACAAGCAATAATCTACTTGCTCCCTAAAGTTATTAGGCTATTAGCAGTTACTAATTTTTTAGATGTCTTAGGCACTAAGATTGCACTAGACTAGTTACGCAAGAAGCGCAATAAGCTATTATAAATAATAGTGCTTAGTAAGGCTTAATTAACCCTTAATAATCTAAAAAAGATTTTTAGTATCTTATTACAGAATTAATTAATTACTTCTTTAAAAAGAAAAGGACACGCAGTGTTCTAAACTAGATCTAAATTAAAAATAGCTTAATTATTAAAAGTCTTATAGCTAAGTAAAAGTAGTAAGCAATTACACTTTTACCCTTATAAGCTAAGCAAGCACTTCTAGATACTACGCAACTACTTTTAACTTTAAACTATAGTTATAAAATTAATACTTACTAATAAGATACTAATTAAACTAACAAACAACAATTAAAAGAAAATTTTTAAGCAATAAAATAGCAACAGATAAGTAGTGCTTTAAACCTAGATTAAGAAAAAGGGCTAGAAGGCTAGCACTAGTAAATTAGCTGCTAATAAACTAAGTAGAGCATACTTTAGCTTATTAGTTTTAGCGCTAATTAACCTAAAGAACTTAATTAAGGAAATTAGTTTAAACGTGTTTAGCGTAGCCTTTACTCCTTATACGTTGTCCCTTTGTACAATTATAAATAGTAAAGCAGTAGTCTACTTAGTTAATAGCATTAATTACCTAGTACTAGGCACCTATAACAAAGATATTAAGGACAAAACTATTAAGGCAGGCACTTAATCTATTTTAGTTGCTAGAATAAGAAATAGGCTGCTTAAGAACGTCTTGCATAGTAAAGCTAGCCCTAAGACAGCTAATCTTCTACTTACTAATGTTAAGTTTATACTAAGCTTCTACGTTAATATTATCTTTAAAGCACAGCTTAAGCAAGTAGGCATTTAGTACTTAGAATATAATTACACTATAAGATTTAAAATAGTTAAGAAAAACGTTGTTTTAATTAACCTGAAGTGTTACTTTAATTTTTTATTTATTAAATATAAGCAACTTTCTTGTTACATTGCTTAACTACTGCTAGTAAATACTATAGCATAATTAAAAAAACCTTAAGTGCGCACTAGTAATAAAAATCTATAGTATTAACAATTAGGACACTTAAAACAACAAGCTATTAAAGCTCTAGTCTACTTAGCGCAGAATATTAAGATTACTAGCAAAAAGCTATTAGAATGCAATTACTACGCAATAGCTTATACTTTATAAGTAATTTTACATTAACTAAAAAAAAGATTTCTTTAACTTTTTTACAGAATCTAATAAGATCTGTTTAATTTCTTACTTAGTTAACTGCTTAAGAAATAAGCACTAATTATTAAAAAAGACTACTTAGGCAAACTATACAATTATAATATCTAGTTAAAAACACTAAATAATATAATGCTTATAATTAAAGGCTTTACTATAAGAATTAAGAGGAGATATTAGCAGAAGATTGTAGAGATTTATTAAGATAACAATACTACTACACTGCCTTAGAAAAAGCAATTAAGATATAAGGAGTAGGCAATAAAGAAAAGAATTATAATTAAAACGCTACCGCTATACACTTATAAGCCTAATAGCTTAGTAGAGAGAGTAGGCTAAGAGCTAATTATAAAGGCTATTAAAATGCGCACAAGTGCAAATCTACTAGCTAAGCTCTAGCTAGTAATTATAAATGCAGCAGCTTACTTGTATAGAATAAGCTCTACTAAGATCTATAGCTACTTATTCCTTAACTAGGTGCTTAAAGAATAGTTTAGGAAATATTTCTAATACTATTAACTACCTATAATCAGACATTAGACTACTAATTTACGCCTAGACTAGAGTAGAATTTATACTTATAGCTGCCGAGCCTACCTATTAAATAGGGAGAAGGTAGCTAGGCGCAATTATTAAGGATTTAAGATTAATCCTTGCGGCTATATTAGTTATTTAGTTAGTTATTAAGCCTCTAATATATACTATATATAGGTACTTACCCTTAATTAGGTAATTACTACCTATAATGTTACCTTTAATAAATAGTTATTTTATAAAGGAAATTGTAAGAAAGAGCTACTAAAGAATTAAGCAATTAAGATTGTAGAAATCTTTTATAATAATAAGCTAGTTTATCTAGAAAATAACTTGTAAGCCCTCCTAGCCTTTAAAAGTAAAGTAAATTAAGAAACGCAGCTAACTACTAAAAACCTTAAAAGTAATCTATCTACTATCTTAAGTAGTAAAGAAGGCCTGCCTACTAAGTATAAAAGTAAATTAGAAGACGCTAAGCAAATAGAGTACAAGGCCTGTATACTATTAAAAATTTACTTAAATTAGTAGCAAAATACTAGTTTTACTACTTTAAAACTAACTCCTAAACTAGAGACTTTAAAGAGCGACAACGCGATTAATCGCAAGGTATTTAATAGTTAAATAGTAGTGCGCTTGCCTAGAGAAGCTAACTTGTTAATATTTAAAAGTAAAAAGCCTTTTTTATATAAGCTTAACAACTTAACTACTAGTCTAATAGTTTATGCTTAAAGACTCTAACACGCTAGCTAATTAAAATAAGACCTTTGCTTAAAAAGAGCAAGTTGTAGACTATAAATTATTTTTTAGTTTAAGATCCTAGGTCTTAGATAGTAAACAAGGTTAGTAATTATAAGCTTAACCTCTAATTACTAAACATAGTACTAGAATTGCTAGCAAAAGCTTAAATTAATCTAAAGATTATTATCTTCTACTATATAAGCTAGGCAGCAGGCGTAAGCGTAAAAACACAACTTAAGATTCTAATAATTAACTAAAGAGTAGAAGTATAAGTAGTGTTAACGTATTAATTACAGATTATAAGAATCTATTATAAATTAATTTTTGTAATACCTACCTGCTAGGTTTGTAAGTAACTTAGAAAGACTAAGCAAGCTATAAGACTTTTAATTATATAGTTATAGCAGCTTTGCTTACTAAGCATAAACTAAATATAAAAAATGCTTAACTATATCGCAACAATCTACCTAAACTGCTAGAATTATAGAAGTAGTTACTCTAGCATCTTATAAAGGCCTTGTTTAAAGATGCCTGCAGGAAAGAGATTAATTAGTTAAGTAAGAATAAGACTTAGACTAAGATATTAAGAGATAAAGCAGATAATTAACTAATACTTATAAAGTAGGTTTAGATCTATAAGTTTAATTAAAATAGCTTCTTTTTTAAATGCAAGGCGTAGACTATTGTAAAAAGTAATTTTTAAAAAAAGAACTTAATTAATTTAACTTATACTGCTACGTTAGCGGCTAAGTTCTTCTAAGCAGCAATAGCAATTACAGCTAAGAACAATCTAGAGATTAGATAATATAATGTTGTAGAAGCATTCCTTAATACACTAATTACAGCAGACAACCTAGTAATCTATAAAATGCTAAATAGCTTTAAGAAGCCTAGAAAGTGTGTGCGGCTTAACTACGCACTTTATAAATTGCAAGACTTGCTACTATTGTAGTATAAGGAGTTCTTAAGATTACTAAAGAAAATTAAACTAATTGCCTTACTAGAGGAGCCTTGCCTGTTCTTTAATTAAAAAAAAAGATCCTAGTTTTGTTTTATATAAATATTATCCTACTACTCTTTGTGAAAGATTATAAGTAGTAGGCGTTAGATCTTTAGTTAAAGATTATAGATAAGTATAAGATATAAAAACAAAAATTAGTTAAATAGTTCCTTAGTATCTAAGTAATTAGAGATTACAAAACGTAAATAATTACGCTTATGTATAATACGTATATTAACAAGATTACAAAGAAGTTTAAGCTAGAGGATAGTAGCTTTCTAAAGACTCTACTACTATTAAAGGAGCTAATTAAAAATACTAGCAAAGCAACTAAGCAAAAAATTAAAGCCTACTAAGAAAAAGTTAAATTAGTACTATATACAGCTATTATGCTGCAACTAAATATTGCTTACTTAATCTTAAAGCTCTTACACTTCCTTACAAACTCTAGTAATTAGCACATAAAAGCTATTAAACAGGTAATTATATACCTTTATTAGACAAAATAGAATGCGATCTAATATAGGAACTATAATAGCCTAGACTTAATAATTACAGGCAATGCTTTTTTTGCAAATAATTAAGAAACTTGTTAATTATTCTATAAATATATAGCAATCCTGTATAGTAGTCTAATATTTTAAAAGGCAGCTTAACAAGCTGCAGTAACTACATTAACTACTAAAGCTAAGCTACTTGCTCTTAAGCATACTACTAAAGAAGCTATAGCCTTTAAACGCTTCTTTTGCAAGCTTTCTTTTAATCTAGGAAATATTTAGACAGTTTAGTATAACAATTAATAAATAATTAGACTTGTTATTAGGAAGAATAAGCAGATTAGCACTTATTTAAGACATATTAATATATAAAACATGTAGCTGCAGCACGAATTTGCTAAAGAATTATTTTATATTAAATACTTAAAAATAGCAATTATACTAGCTAATAAACTAACTAAAACGCTTACTTAATAACAGTTTAAGAAGTTTAAGCAGTTACTTAATTTTTAGCAAGTTAAGCACTTAATTAAAAGTAATAATAATTAACAAGTAAAGAATTTGTATTAAGTAGCAACGTCTATATACTAGGCTAAGTCTCCTCTTAGTTACTTAAGATAAGCGGGAGATTAGAAGCTAAACTAACTAAAAACTAGGACTAGAACTAGAAACAAGCTTACTAGTAAGTATTAAAATTATTATACTTGCTAGACTTTATTAGCAAGTTTTGCTTAGCCTTTTAAGCTTTAGCAAGCTTAAGCGCGTTATTTACTATTCTAGCTTAAATAGCTAAAGTGCGCAGGTAAGCAGTATAAAGACGTAAATCTAATCTATTGCTTCTATATATTAAGTTATAAAATCATTACCTATTTACACTAGTATACTCTTGTAGTTAAAATCTATAGTAATTAGGACAGTACATGCAAGGGCAATTATAAGAACTAGAAAAAAGCAGTATTTTATAAGCATAGTGTTCTTAAACTAATAATTAATAAAAAAAAATTTGTTGTTGTTGCTACAACTAAATTTATTATTGCTATAGCTATTATAGATTATAAGCTAGCTATTAAGCAAGCTAAACTGCAGGTTAACTAAAAGTATAAGTAGTAGACTCTTAACTAAAAGAACAACCTTAATTTAGACTTATAGCCTGCTAAGCAGAATATGTCTAGCGCAAATAATCCTTAATATTATATCTTTAGTTAAAAATGCTTACTAGAGTAAGCTGCAGGAGCTAAGCGCTAAAACTTCTTAACAGAATTTCTTAATTATAGTAATTAAAGACTAGAGGCTTTTGCGTAGAAGGCTTTCTAGTTAACATAGCGCTGCTATTAATTTCTTTATAGCAAGTAATAATGTTGCTAAGCAACTACTACTTGTTAACACAGTACTTATTATTGTTCTATTCTTTAAAACTAGTTAGCAAGCTAAGTAAGAAGCTTAAATAATTAATAACTTACGTTTTTATCTTTATATAAGGCTATAAAGTAATTAGTAAGATTGTTGTTAACTATATAGCATATATAAAATAAGCAACTACTACAGCAAGTGCTACCTTAACTACTAGTCTAAACTTAGTTAAAGCAGCGCTTAGTAAACAAACTATTAAGTATCTTTTTTATACAGCGCTTACACAGAAGAACGTAAAGACGTAATAAATTAGTAGCAATTTTTAAAAAGCTTGCTAGCGTTTTCTTTTAGGAAGTAAAAGGCGTATTACGCCTTGTTAACTGTCTTATAAGTGTTTCTAGCTTATTACTATTGTTATATTGCTATTTACGCAACACTACTTAAGTAGTAAGCTACTATAACTTTTACTTTAGCTTTTAAGCTATTTTGTTCTTGCGCTAGCTTAATTGCTTAGTTAAGCTCTTATCTTAATTAAAGTTTAAATAAAGGCTAAATAGCGGACTTAACTTAACAGGTAAGAGGAGTAATCTTTAAGCAGAGCCGTTAGAAGTCTTGCAATTACTATATAGATTTAGAGGCAGTAGTAACAAACTTTTATTATTTTAAAAATTAGCTACTTTTTAAATTTTATTGTTGTGTAGGTTTTTGCGCGCGTAACGCTTATACTTAATACTATTTTTATGTTATTAATAGCAACTTTCTAAGCAACGCTTACGCTTATTGCTGTTAAAGTCAGACTATACTAGAAAAATTAGCAGCAGATTAGTAAGAGAACAGTAAAGCGACAAGGCTTACTGTATTAATAGTAATAAGGGTGCGTTAAAGATTAGGAAAACTTAGTAATTAATATTATAGTAAAGCTAAAAGTTTTAGAAAGGCAGTAGACGTAATTAGTATTTATTGTAATTGCGTACAGACTAATTACGCGATTCTTAAAGTCTATCTAATGTTTTAATATTACAATAGGACTAAGCTGCTTGCTTAATTACTACAATATTACTACAGAGAAAAAGACTAGGTAGTGGAACAATAATTCTAAGCAGGCCTCTTAATTAACAATATTAATTTAGTAAGGATTAACTCCTTGCTTACAGCTTAAATTAAAGGTTTCTCACTAACCTAGGGGGTGTGTTAGAGTATTAACACTCGGTTAAACACGCGGATTATCTAGTTGATCAGGTGATCCTAGTAAGCTGCTGCACGTAACGGCCACGCTAGCACCTATATAAGCGGGCCAGATCGTCTCATGTCTCTTGGACACTTTGTTGTGACCCTTAGTGATCAATACACTCATTTCACTCCATTTAATCAATATTAGTTGCCTCTTCTCAGCTCCCACATCTATAACTTGTTAAATTGTAATATTCTTTAATGTTTTTCTAAAAAGTATTTTATTTTGTACAAAGAAGTTTAATGCTTACTTTTTCTATAATTATAGTTCTTGTAGTTCTATTCTCTTTAGAGTTTTAAAATTAACTAAAAACTAAGTATATTGCTCTAATTCTTTAGAGAACTTTTAGTAAAATATTTTAGTTTGCCTTGCTAGCACTAGTGCATTTACATTTCTAATTATATAGTTAATAAACTTCTCTAGGTCTTCTTTAGGTTTAAGAGAAAGCTCCTAATTATTAGCTTTTAGATACCTAAATAATACATTTACAACAACATTTTTCTTTTTTAGTATATGCTTAATATTAAAATCTTATAAGAGAATAGTTAATATCTATCTATTTATAACTAATCCTAGATTGTTAGTTAATAAACAATTAAACTAAGCAATAAGAGTTATAGCGTTAGTCTTTATAGTAAAGTAAACTCTATAGAAATAAGTTTAAAACTTTTTAAGAGCTTATAGTATAGCTTTGTATTTTAACTTAGTTAAGTGCTATTGCCTTTCTTGAGTAGACTATAGTATGCTTTTAAACTATATTAGATATTGTTTATTGTCTTCTTTAAGCTGCTTTATATAAGCGCCTGCATTATCTTAACTAGTATTAGTTATTAAGAATATTTTGTAGTTTTTTGTATTAGTGTAGTCTAGGTTAGTAAGTGCTAGTGCATTACATATAGCTTGTTTTAAGGTGTATATTGCTGCGTTTTATGCATCTTCCTATTTAAAAGGAGTGTCGTCTTGTAGGAGTGTAAATAGAGGTTTAGCAATCTTAGTAAAGTCTTTTACTTATATATAATAGTAGACATAGATGCTTATAAATAATTGTACTTCTCTCTTATTCTTGCATAGTAGCTAGTTTATAATTTTCTTAACTTTTTATTAGTTAGGATAGCGACTTTAAAAGCTAACTTTATAGCCTACTACTTTAAGTCTTTTTATAAAAAAGTAACACTTCTTTTCTAAAATAGTGCCTCTAGCTTATTTAATATTAGCTAGCACCTTGTTTAGTTATATAATATGCTTAAGAATATAACGTTGTACCTTTAGCATTAATTCTTCTCTACTATAGTTAGTTCTAGGACCTCTATATATAATGTTGTTAATAAAAGGCATTGTATTAGGCTAGTAATCTCTTAGGATTTTTATTATAACTTATTAAAATGCTGCTACTAAGTTAGTAGCGCCTATAACTATTGTGCATAAGCGTATAAGTCTTATAAGCGTTTAGAATGCTGTTATATTTCTACTTTTTAGATGTAGTGTAATCTAGTTGTATTTTAAAAACAAGTTTATAAGAAAAATAATCTTACATTCTGCAAATCTTTTAAAGAACTTATCTACTGTTAGTAGTAGGTTTATATCTTGTATTATAACTGCATTTATTCTTTGTGCATTGCTAATCTATTAAACGCCTTTATTCTTCTTTAGTACTAGGTGCTATAAATTATAATACTAACTATTACATCGTTCCTACGTTCCTTAGTTTAGGCAGGCATTAACTATATTTACTACTTGCAATTCTAATACTTTTAGGACAGCAAAGCTTTGCACTTGCTAAGCTTTGTGTAGTATTGTTTATATCTTGTATAGTAGGTATATATTAGGATAAATTCTTTCTAATTCCTTAAATTACTATAAGAGAGCTCCTTCTCTGTTATAGAGCATATGTAGGAATATCTCTTTTTCCCTAAGGTAGAGATAATCTCCTACATGCAGCTTATTAATTTATTCTTTAGTAAGCTTTATTTTTTGTAGAAAAGCAGTATATTTTAGTTTAAATAAATTATTGTATAGCCTAGTATTAAGATTATAGATGCTTCTTTAAAAGAGCTGTTGTTTTTTAGCCTTTTCCTTCTAGTTTTCTTGTCTAAATTCTATTAGTATTTCCTGCTAAGAGATATTAATAGGTTAAACTTTCTTGTCTACAGTTTTGTATATAGTGTAGAGATTATATTATTATTAGAAGTTGTTAAGTAGTTTTTCTTGCAATTATTGTTAGTTAAGCTTACACATAATTAAGAATATGCTAAGACTATAGTTTTTTGTAAAGTTTTTTAATTATCTAACTACGTGTGTAAATACCTAGTTTATCTAAACTATTTAATTTAGCTTATTGTTATTTATGTATAGTATGTTAAACTTGCTAAATCTAACTGTAGAATTTAACTATGCAGCTTCTTGTATATACTTTACTGCAGCTGCTTACAGCTTGTTATTTATTATATTAGTAATTGCGTATATTAATATATTACCTGCTATTTTTTGGTTTAAATTATTGTTAAAGGCTTTATTCCTAATTATCTGCGTAAAGTAACTTAGTAATAGATTAGATACAACAAATACTGCGTTTCTAGTACTATTTTTAGAAAGAACTTAGCACGTAATTTGTCTAAACATGTTGTACTATATTGCTATCCTTGCGTACGTACACTAAGGTCCTCCTAGAATTGCAGATTTAGTAATATTAGCAATAATTTTAAAGGTAGTTTTAATAGTAACTGTTCTTATTTGTATAGGTATGTTAAAAACTGTCCTAATAAATAGATTATAAGTTCTATTAGCTAAGGTAACACTAAGGGATAGCTGCCTAAGTCTTTATTCTATTATTTTATATAGTATTTTTAATGCTTATGTAGCACTAAGTCTTAAAATATTTATTTATACTCTAGTGTTAATTAATTACTTTAAAGAATTGCTATTAATAATAACTTAGCATTCTAGTAAGTATGTTTAGGCAAAAACTTACTTATTCTTTTATTAAACTCTGCGTACTTCTTTCGTAGGTACATTATTTAACTTATTAATTTAAGAATTATTCTTTTTATGTACTTTATATTAGGTTTAAGTATTTAATTAATGTATATTTATTATATTGCAATACAGGCTTGTAATTGTTAGTGTAATTAGTAAAGTTTTATTAGTAAAGTATTTTTAGCCTACGTGCTAGTTTAGCTAATTAGTAGTTAGAATAAATTTTAAGTACGCTAAATTATACTTAAATTCTGCAATTTCTCTACTAATTATAATGTTAAGCGTTTCTAAACTATTTACAACGCTAAAATTATTATCTAGAAAGTTACGTAGTTATTTCTAAATGTTATTTTGTGCTATAAAGTTAGATATAGTAACCTCTTGTACTTCTTGCCTGAGTAAGGCAGTTACAATGCAGTTTAGCTAACTTTATATTATTTTTTTTAGCTTAGAATTAGGAACTGTGTTTATAAACTTTATAGCTCTTTTCTTACATTCTTACTATAAGTGCTTTAGATTAGCTAACATGTTGTTATCTTATTAAAACAGCTGCGGCAGCCTAATAATTGCAAATAGTATATTATAAAGCTAACTTACAAAAAGTATTTTACTTTATAATTTCTTCTATAGAAACTGCATATTTATGGGCTATAAGTTAGAAATTAAAGCATTACTTTAAATTATATAATTGCTTTTTTAGGTGCTTGTATCCTTGCTTAGCCTTTTTTATTTTTTTACCTCTCTATCCTAGACACAATTATTATCCTAGTAATAAGAAAGACTTTTTCTCTTTAAGCGCGTAGCAGTATTTAACTTAAAAAGGTTATATAAAGCGGTTTATCTACCTCTTATTATAATATTAGCAGCATTAATATTATTTAGCTTATTAACATATTTGTCTGTAGTAAGGTTGTATAGCTATTTCTAAAACTATTAGAACTGCTAAAAAATATTATTATAGTAACCTTAGTCTATTAAACTAGTTGCTACGTTTACAGAACTAGAGGCTTTACTTTTATACCTTAATTTTAGTTAAGAGTCTCTACTTATAAACTTCTTTAGTATTATACTAAAGGCGGGTTAATTAAGTATGTTATTAGTAATAATGTAAAATTCTCTAATCTTTGCCTTTAACTATAACAACACTTAGGTTAATAAAGGCTATTTTAGGATTTTACCTAGACGTTTATATAGTAGCCTAAAGTAGTAAGTTATTTTCTTAGCTGCAGTATTCTAGTTAAAACTAACCTATTCTATCTATTTTAGGGCGTAGTATAGCTTATAATTTTTAAGCATATGTCCTACTATATTATAAATATAATAGAAAGTGTTTGTTTCTGTATTATTTAAGTATACAGTACTTAGCTTGTTTAGTAGCCTTTGTTTTATATTAGTAATAAAAAAAATATTATTTTTTTTACTTAGAAGTTTAGTATTTGTTGCTTATATAATAAAGTACGCGTAGTTAGCAGGTTTTTCTAAGAGTTTTTTAGTTATAAAGTGCGCTATAAGTATGTTAATAGTAGATAGCCTAAGCTTTAAATTATTTAAAAACTTAATAAGGTTTTTTACTTCTAAGTTAACTTCTACTAGTGTGCTTAATTTTTTATGTACTTTGCTAATCTTAACTGCTGCCCTTTTTACTTTCTTTAAGGTAAATATAGCACGCTAGTTAAATAGCATAATTTAGCGCATTTCTGTATCTGCGCCTTCTTGTTCTAACTAATAAATCTTATTTAAGCTAGTTATTTTTTTATAGTAGGATTAAAGAAAGAAATAGATTAAATCTAGTTTATATATATTCTAATTATTACTATTAAGAGCAGCAGGTATATAGTATATAACTACCTTTTTATTTAATTGTGGTAAACCTTAAAAAAAAAGAATGCCTTCCTTTTTTTAAGAGATTTGCTTGTTCTTAATATATATATTAGCAATAGAAGTAAAATAAGTATAGTACTTTACTAGCCTTAGCTAATTCTATACACATTTTTATATATAAGCTTAAAAGTAAAAGCGTTTACTTATTTTAATAGTAGTATTTTTGTCTTTCTACTACTCCTTTATATTTATTTATAACTTAGACTAATTGCTTTCTGTATATTTAAGTAAATATTTTAAGATGCAAGAAAGTAATTAATCTTTGTTAAAGAAATAGTTTAGTAAAATAAAAACTTACATAGCATTATAAATGCCTTTATTATTAGCTTGTTTATTAAAGTCTTCTAGGAATTTAGTAATATCTTTCTTAGTAAAAACTAAGGTACTATGTCTTAGTTAAACTATAGACAACACTAAGTTATGCGTAGATGTAGCTATAGTATTAATAACTAAGCTTAATAGTATTAATAGTAACTTAGGACTAGCAGTTATAGGTCTAGTAAAAAAAAGCGTTTTGCTTTTTTATCTTTAACTTAACTTCTAATTTTTTTTTAACATCTATAGTATTATAAGACTTTTAGAAGTTTTTTATTTAGATAGTTAATAGTAGTTAGTTATTAATATAGTAAATAAAGTTTAGTTCTTAAAAAGAATAAGCTATTTGTTTTTAAAATCTTTATAGTAAGTACTTAATTAAAAGTATTTATATAAATTTTTGCCTCTTTAGTACCTTAACTTTTGCTAGGTAGGCTATAATTTATACTTATACTATCTTAATTATTAGTAACATCTCTATTTTGCTAGACAAAAACTTTAAATTAGCATTTTAAATACATTAAGTTATAAGCTTTCAGCTTTATTTTAATTTTTGCTAGATAAAACTTTTACTTTTTATTATTAACGCATGTAAGCCTATTATTATTTTACTAGACAAGTTGCTACTTTTATTTTACTAAGTAAACTTTAAATTAGCATTTAAACATATATAAGACTACTTTTATTTTGCTAGACAGTTTACTGCCTTTATTTTGCTAAACAAACTTTAAATTAGTAGTTAATAATGCATTTTGTAGTTGTATTAGTAAAGTTTGCTGCTATTCTTTATTGTTAGGGCTAACTTGGGTAACAAAGTCCTTAACATAGTTTATAGTAGAGGATAGTGCTAACCTCTTAAAAGTATATCTAGTAGTAATCCTAAGAATTCTAGTTTCCTTAGAGTTTCTCTAGATTTTAGTCTTATATAAAATTGTTATTTTGTTCTTGTAATAATTATGCACTAGTTTTTTTGTACACTAAGTAGTAAAGTATGTCTTTATAAGCTTTGCTATTTATATAGGTGTTAGAGTGTATAAAGACATACTACTACAAGGGCAAGAGATTACTAGTAAGTAGACTATGCAAGAACAAGGTTAACAAAATAATAATTTTATTGTAGGTTAGATGTAAAGACTATTAGTAGAAGAAGATGCCTATTCTATAGTATATTGCAGTAGCTGAGCTGTGGAGTAAATAAATAATGAATGGTGCCCCTTTCCGTGGGATACTAAATAAGTTATATACCTTAGGATTAGGTAGTTAAGCACTAACCTAGTGTGCAGTAGGGTATTACCCTGTGCACTAGCACACTAAGAGGCGTAAATACTGCGCAATGCCTATAAAATAAAAGCGCAATCTACGCTAATTTAAAATTGCATTTAAAACTACTAAAACTTACTAGCAAGCTTATTAAATAAGTAAGTAAAGTAGCTAAGTAAAAGCACTAAGTAGATAGCTTATAATATAATGTTAGTGTAGAAAGAAATAGGCTGTCTTTAAGACGCTTTTAACATACTTATAAAGCGCAAAACTTATAAAAGGCAGTACGTATACGCAGAAGAGACTCTAACAGTTAGTAAAGTATTTAACTTAATTACTAAAATAAAGGGTAGAGGGCGTGAGGACGGCAAAACGCCTGCGAAGAGGGTGTGCGTAGAGAGGCGCTGCGGCTGTTGCAGTAAGATTAGGCATAACTCTTACACTTACAAGGTAGAAATTAAGAATGCAAACAATAGCAACACTTCTAAATAATACTATACTATTGCAAGAGTACAAGATTTGTGTTGTGCTACTAAGCTACGTTGCTGCGCGTACGCCTCGCTAGTTTTCGTGCGGCGCTCGGTGGGGTGCGGCGCTCGCTGGTGAACCACGTTATATAATAAAAGCTTATTTTAAAATATATATTAATTAACAGCAAGATAATTAAATATTACTACTACTTATAGTATAAATAGCATATAATAATAGAATTTTAAAATTTCTAAAACAAATACTATTTTACGTAAACTATAGAAAATACTTAAGTCTTTTTATATAAATACTTCTAAGTTAGAAAATAGAAGTAGCTATTACTATAGCTTATAAGCTAAAGATAGTACAGAAGTTACTAAAAACAATACTTAAAAAGGCTTAACGCTAAAGCATTTTATATATTAACTAAAAATAAAAAATAGCACCTTAGCTAAAGAAAGAAAATAAAGTATATTTACTTATAAAAAATCTTCGCACTAAGTAACTTAATAAAAAGACTTAATAATGTTAAAGTTAAACTATATTTAATTCTAGACTAAAAGAGACCAGTTACGTATACACTTAACCTTCTACTTAATATAAAAATCTACTTAAAATTCTATATTAGTATGCTAGAACTAATAGACCTAAAAACGCTATTACAAAATTCCTTCTACTTTAAAATAAAAGAAGATAACATCTTTAAATTTAAGAAGATCCTAGCACACTAAGCATAAAATAATAGTAAAAAATGCCTAGTTAAATAGTTAAAATACTTAAATAGCAAGAATATACAGAAACAACATACAAACTTTAAAAATTATTATAAACTACTTATATAGTACTATATAACTTACTTAAAAAGTTGTTAAAAGTAAAACTACCTTCTAAATAAGTAAAAGAGAACTCGCTTTAATCTAATAATAGCGTACTAGGTATTAAGCTACTTTTTAAAATACTAACTTTATAGTTAATATTCTCTACAGCTTCTCAAGCTTCTATCTTCTTAACAAATTTTTCTAACTTATTTATTAACTACTACTTATAACGCGCTAGCACTTTATACTATTTTTAAAAACAATTTTCTTTTGTACGCGCTACTAATAACACTTTAAGTATAACTAACTTTATTAGTTTAGCTTTAAACTTTTATAACCTTAATTAAGCTAACTTTTAGTTTAACTGTAAATAATTTAGTAAAAGCACCTCTACTAAAATATACTTTTTAACTTTAT
Source organism: Alternaria gansuensis (assembly GCA_009289805.1). NCBI lineage: Eukaryota > Fungi > Ascomycota > Dothideomycetes > Pleosporales > Pleosporaceae > Alternaria > Alternaria gansuensis. Next base: position 106,727 of record WBOK01000154.1, on the reverse strand, counting down.
TTTTATAATAATTTTTACATGCTTCCTTTAGCAAAAACATTTAATATAGTAAACACTTCTTAATGTAATATTAATAAGCAAGTATAGTAAGGTAACTAATACTGTTTATACAATTACTAAGTATATAATAATAAGCAATACTATAAAAAAACTATTAGGCTAGTTTATAAAGATAAGAATATAAAAAAAAAATTAGTGTTATAAACTTAAGAAGAGAGAAGGTACAAACTATATATAAAGAATAAAGGTAAAAAAATATTCTAAACTACTTAAATAAAGAACAAAGCTTTAAAATACTAATATATAATACTACCTTATACTAGGCACGTAATCTTACAGGCCTTAGCAGAAATTCTTTATAAAATAAGTTATATACGTTCTATAATATACTACAAAATTCTACAACATCTTATATATAAGACAGCATAAGATTCTATAAAACAGCATAGGATTCTATAAGACAGTATAAGACTCTCTTAGTATATAGTAGTAAGCATTAATCCTTTATAGCTTAGTATGTTTAACTTTAAGTGCAATTTAAAAATTACCTAATTCTTAACTTTTTTGTGTTATTACATTATTCTACTAAACGTGCTAATATAACTCTGTACTATTACATTAATCTACTAATTATGCTAGTACAAACCTCGTCCATCGCACTTACTTATTCCAAGAGAACCAACACAGATTATCTACGGACGATCTTTACACTACATTACCTAAATTACTTTATTATTATTTCTTTTAAATTTTTATAGTAGTAACTAAAACACTACTTTATAAAAATAAGTAAACTTATAATATTTTTTTAAAGTTTTGCTTTAGTATTTAGCTAAGTTTTTAAATTTCAACGCGCGTTATGTATGCGTAGTACGTAATGCTTTTAATGCGTTCTTTACATAGAATAATATAGTTAGTACTGTTAGTATATTTAGAACTTTTCTCCATTTAGCCCTTTCTACTTATACTACTTTTTCTTTAAACTTTTATAATTATTGCAAGAATTAAAGTTTATTATATTGCTTTTTTATAGCATTAATACGCTCTTTAAACGTTGTAGGTGCGCTTTAAGTATACTTTTTAGGCTCTTTAGGTGTAGCAGGCCTTAATAAAGTTTGAAGGGGGTTAAAGAGTTTAGATGCAGCAGGGCTTTAGCTTCTTTAATTAACATAAGTATTAGATTGTGTTAAGAAAGCTATCTCTAGACTATTAGTTTATAGAAAAGGTATTATTCTGTAAGGGGTAGCTTTAGACAATAGTACTTGCTTTACACTACAGAAAATAGTAAGAGATAGCTCTAAAATAATAACATGTGTATATTTTAAGCAATAATACCTGCAGGTATCCTTGCAGGTGAAGAGCCCCTTATAAGCATAATTGCAGGTGGGCAAGCAAACAATAAGCGAGCTTAGCGGATCTAGCTAACACGTAACTATCTGTGACAGTTTGCATAAGTAGTTTAAGTTAAACTAATTTAAGTACTAAGTACATAGTAGCAAAAAATGCTTTTTTTTTAAAAAAAGCCTAAAATAAGAAAATGCTTGCTGTAAAGGTTATACGCTATTATAGCATATTATATTTAAAATATTGATATATAGTGCTGTTTAAAAAGTAAGAAGCAGTAAGTAAGATGCAACAGCTTTATAAAGTATTATAGGCTTCTGCTGTAGTACGTACGTGTTCTTTCCCTCCTTTATTATATTATATTGTAATTCTATTGCAATTCTACTATAATTTTATTGCTAGCTATAGGCTAGCAATTGCTGTTAGATACGTTTTAACTAGTGTTGTTTTTTAGTACCTTAGCAAATTTTTTCAACCCTAATTATCGCTTAGTAGTATAAGCTTTCCTCCTCGAACTTATCCGCATACTATGCGAATCTTATTAACTACACATAATCTTTTTTTTAACTTTTGTAAGTAATTAGTAGAGAATAGCTGCTTTTCACTTTTTTGGAAACACTATTCTGACTACAACAACAACCACCACCTTTAACACCTTAAAAACAAATACTATATAGTTGTAGTATTTTATTGACTTTTGATGTTAATTTTCTATTAGTAAGCTTTTTAATATGATTAGTGCTAACTAGTGTTAGTAAATCGATATAAATATATATATATATAATCAGGATTTCTAAGCATTACACGAGCGAGCGGAAAGCGCGCACGGACACGGTAGGAATCCGTAGGACTGTATTAATAATCGTCACATCCCTCAATCGCCCTCCTTTCGCCTGCTCTAAAATTCTACGTTTTCCTTAACTCCTCCTGCTATCTTCTACTACGTATCTTTACCAAAATTTGCCCATCTAGTGTTAGCCACAGCCCTGCTTATTCATCTTCGCTTGCCACTACCCAACACTTTCAATTCTCTTCACCAAATACCCGCACTCCTTTTTTGCGCACCCCTCGTCATGGATTTTGACAAACGCGTCGAAACTTGCAACATGGATAAGGCTCTGGAGTGGGGGACCGCGTTCGACAGGGAACGAAAAACAATGCTGCCACAAAGGCTGTCTAGCTACCGCAACCATCAGCCATGTAAGGTCCTAACAACCTACCATGGTTCCTTTAACTGGAGTTGCAGCGTTCATTTCAATGACGGCATCACTTGGCTAGTGCAATTCGCCGTACCAGGAAAGGTGATGGACGGAGACGCCAAGGTGGCTCGAGAAGTGGTAACCATGTACTATGTCAAGTCGCACACAACCATTCCCGTTCCTGCCATCCACCACTGGGGCCTTTCCAAGGACAATCCGTTAGGCCTAGGCGCCTTTATCATCATGGAATACATCGCAGGCATGTCTCTCCGTAATATATTAACAGACGAAACCGATCCTGACTCGAAGATACTGAAATCCGACTTCCCCGACGAAAAATTACGCATTCTCTATCGGCAAATCGCCGACTTTCATCTGCAATTATACCAGCTGGATTTTTCTTCTATTGGCGCGTTATCAACCGGGGACGACGGAGAAATCGTGGTGAACGCTAATCCGTTGACCCTTAAGATGCAGGAAATCGAGGCCCATAGCGGAGTGAAAATCACGAGTAAGAAGAACCCCATGCCCTACTTATCTAGTACTGACTTGTGCATTGCAAGCTTGTGAAAACCAGTTCTCGTCAGCTACGGAGTACTTTAATTACGTAGCCCAACAGGATCTCCAGCATTTGCATGGGCAAGCTAACTCAGTCGACGACGCTGCGGATGCGGAAGCCAAACTTGTCTTTCACCATCAGCTCATTGCGAGCATTCCCCAGTTCGTCCGCCGGGACCAAGATCTCGGCCCGTTTAAGCTGGCATGTGATGATATGCGTTACGGAAACATGCTAGTCCGCAATCCGCAGGATTTGAACATCGTCGCTGTGATTGACTGGGAATGGACAAACATTGTGCCTGCTCAGATGTCCCAGTCGCCGCCGCAATGGCTTATGATTCGGAAACCAGCCAATTGGTCTAGTTGCGATGCCGACGAGTTCGACCGATACAATCACCTGCTCAATCTTTACCTCGATGAGATGAAGAAGCTGGAGTTAAGCATGAACACAAACACAGAGGACAGCCTGTCACACCTCATGCGTCAATCGATGTCAGATGGCAAGTTCTGGTTCCATGCGCTCATCGAGTCATGTTACGACGGCGACTGCTCCCCTCCCTGGAAAGCCCTTCGGAAGTTGATCCCAAACGTAGACAAGTATGGCTGTCTTCCCGAATCGGACAGGCGGACTTTTGTTGCTAAGAAGCTTGAAGATTTAGCCACATACACCACGTCGTGGGAGGCAATGCGGGCTAAGAGGGAGGCGGAAAGCAAGCGGAAGGAGCGAGAGTTGGATGACGCCATCCGCAGGGTCTTGGCAGAGGAACCCGACAATGTCCCCGCTTTGAAACTGGCTAGTCAGAGGGGTATTGTTATATAAGTACTGGTGATTTTGTTTGAAGCTGAGGACTGTCTTCATCCTGCATCCTGTGGGGTTTCCTAGTGTAGCTAAAACAGAGTAAAGGTGTTTCATTGTGTGGTAGAGTCTAGCATCTTATAATGTCAAAGAGCGACGGTAGCTAGATGCAGAGCGTGGCTGGCTGCCAAGGTAATAGTGGTTGCGAGAAAGGCTTCTCAAAAGAGCGTAACTTAAGAGGAAAGCAAAAGACACCAAGCAACCTCGACCGGTTGTAAAGCTAATGGATTCCCCTACTAAGAGCCACAATGATAGCGGTATGAGTCCTTCCAAGGTTCTGCTGTGTGGCTCAAACAGAGCTCGTCGCCAAAACACCATCCTACAGTAGATTGTTTTAACCTAAGCTCAATAATTTGTCGGAGTCAAGGTGGTGCTCACAATTGTTGCTGTTGTTCTGCTGCTCGCCCAGAAGGCGGCGTTTCTCACGGGAGGTATCGCCCGACTTCTGCAGCTGCTCAGCAGTGCTGGGGTCGGAAAGGGCCGCGGTAAGGGCAGCCCTGTCATCTTGTTGCTGCTGAGTGTGTAATGGATTACTGCCAGCGTGGGTCTCGCCGGGGTTGGCTTGGTTGTTGTTGCCGGACATTCTCCTGGGAGTAATCGAGGTCGTTTCTGGATAGATCGATGTCTTTTGGTCAATCGCAATACGCCAGGATGCGACGATAGCACCACAGGGACTGTTTCGGTATTAGTATTCCCTGAAATAGGCCCGCAGTCATCTTACTTTCGAGCTTCAAAGCTAGTTGTCGCGCGAATGCTTAAACTTGATTAAATTCAACAGTGATGAATGCGTTTTATATTTTGGGGTGGTATTGGCATGGAATGACTAAGTTGTTCCAAAAAGTCCCAATTGATTCTATTTTTTATACGGGCAGCGAATGGATGGTTGCTGGCGACATTATATGCCTGTTAGCCCACCAGTGAGCGTCTGCAGGTCGAGCTAAAATGAGGGGTAGACTGACCGGAAGGGTTACTAATTTGCCAAAACGGATGGGAGAGGGCACTTTATCCTACGCACCAACGATGTCGCCTTGTTTCCCCTTACCCTTCTTGACGCGACACCATCAAAGTTACTTAAGGGACTATTAAAGGCATTATGCTATAAAGGTAGTTTAGTACGGTCTTGGTAAAAGTACACCGCGAACATGTGTGAACTGCGAACCTGTGAGGTATGTTGCTTAGATGGCGATGTGATGTATTTAGTCACTGATTTTAGCACGGGACGTGCGCATCATGAACCGCCGAGCAGTGGACAGAGTGAGGGATGGATCCAACGATAGGGTATAGTGCTTGGTATTGCTACTTGTAGATCATAAAGAATCAGAAATCGTCATTCATTCACCGAAAATTCGATGCCGTTCTAATTCATTGTTATCAAAAATCTCTCTCTGCTTTGAAAGTGGCAGAGACATCGCCCTTCGTCCTTGTTCCAACTTGCTCTGCGTGTCCTTCGCGGGACATAGGCATTTACGACTACGCCACATCTTGTCGACCATGTCCAACCTATCCCAAGTTTTGAGCACTATCTTGTCAGCGTGTGCCTTTACCTCCGCTTCTGCCTCGTCTAGACTCTCTTGGAACTCCTCCAACTTCTCATTGAGATCGTCATTGCAGGCGGCGATTTGGTCCTCTTTGATCGTGGCGAATTCAAGCCTGATGTCGTCAAGGCCTTCCTCGAACTCAACGTCAGCGGATTTGTGAAGTTCAGAGACTTGTTGGTAGGCTTCATCGACGGCATCATCCAATAATCTTCCAAGATGAATCTTGGTAGCGGTGTGTATAACAGTTCTGATGAGCGTAGGTTTGTGACGCGGGGTCTGAAGGTACTGCATCAGCGCGTTCGCGCTCTGGCTTGAACGTGGTGTTGGCGACAAAGATGGCGACGGTGAGGACTCAGTAAGCATTCTCGAAAGAAGGTCATGCAGAATGCCGGGAAGCTGTTCGTTCAGCATATCCGGGAGTATTTTCTTGACAGCGGATGTGACGGTTTCTTGAAAAATGTCCACTTCCACGGTGGCAGTGGACGACGGTGTGTGCTTTGAACCAAGTGACGATGCGGAAGTGGCGCGTTCTGTTGGCGAGGTCGCGCATGTAGGATATTGGAAGACGCGCTTTGGTAGACGAGTGTCAGGTGTCAAGCTACTGCGAGCTGGTGAATGTGCGTTAGCAATATGTCGGTGCCGTGTCAGACTAGAATCCTTACTGTTTCTCCGGCGCTTGCTCGACACATACGCATATGAAGGCGGGGCGTCATGTACCTCGTCTTGAATAGGAGGAGCTCCAGCTACCTCGCCCTCAATGGAAGGTACAGCTTCAGACGCTAGGTCTCTAGTGGAATGATAAGCTCCAGACTTGGCATCCTGGATAAAGTTGAAAATTGACCAGTCTGCTTGCTGATACAAACGAGCGAACTGCGGGATGATCGAAACCCCAGTGAGTTGCCCGGAACCTTCGACAGCGCTCCTAAGGCTGGCGAGGTTGTGCTTTCCAAGCCAATTAATGTCGAACAAGATACGTACTTCTGTGGCCCTAGCCAATGTTAAGAGCTCGTAAAGATCAGTGTCGAGGCTGGTCACCCCATTGCCAAGACTGCGAGGGTGCCACACAGAACAGGGTGCTCTGAGGGTCAACGACAACGTTCGGGGCCGGGGTTGCCCTTGCCGTCTAATGAACTCCAACGATTCAGGAGGGAGAGATATATCAACATCCCTAAGCGAGATCTTGCCGGGCATAAGATTGTCACCTTCATACCGAAGAGTAAAGAGATTCTTAGAGCCATGAATTGAAACAGAGCGTTCGAGAGACACCACGAACTGCGCGTCCGAATACAGGATCTTTAGATAACACCGTCGTAGTACAGATACATCATTTACAGGATATGCCAAGGCAGGGACGCCTTTCTTGCGAACAAGGCTATGTGCCATTATTCGTTAGTCCTCTCTACAGCAGATGCTTACTTAACACTATGTGCCCCCTTGCAGCTAAGCAGGCGAGATGCAGCGGCAAAGGAAACCCACCCACCCGGGCTTTCGCGTCGGTCGCAAAGAGTAGCCCTAACTCTGTCGCAGCAGCACCCGCCAAATCGTGGACCACTAAGCCCGCCTTGGTCACACTCCTTGTGCCTTGCTTGAGTATCACCCCGAAGATGTGCGAATCGAGAACGCGTAGACCGCGAATCCGACCCGCGGTGTCAAAGGCCTTGCAGTAAGGATGGTGTACTGGGGCAAGACGCCAAGCAGGCGAAACAAGGTGGTTCAGCGGCTGACGGTTGACGGCAATCGCGTGCGCGTATGTGGGGGTGGAGTTCGGAAGAAAAATAGAGATACAGATGGAGGTCGAAGTTGTGTGGATAGAGATGAAGAAGTAGGGATGGAGATGGAAGGGAGGAGGTTGGTGTTCAGCGCTGGGTGGCGAGGCCGGCCGGTTCTCGCGGCCCGGGCGCTTGGCACTGCGCTACGCCTAGTATTGCAGGGTGCGTACTTCGAAAACACGGGGTATAGCGCGGCTTGTCCTATCCGATATGACAAGAATGCTTGGGCCTGGTATAGGGCCGAACATGGTCCGGGGCACAACGGCATATGGGGTGGTGGAGGCAGATAGATTGGTCCTCGTGACTTTCGAGCAGTGTCATCACTGCCTTTGCACAGGGCTGCGTCGCTATACACACTGACTGTCAGAGCAAAGACTATCAGACCAGCCACCGGCCTTTCTTCTGCACGAAACTACTTCTATTGGGTGCCAGTGCTCGCGTTGTCGAGTTCCAGGACTTGCTGTTGCAGAAGCACGTCAACACAGCCCGGATCCTGGGAGAGCAAGGGCGGCTGACCGTGATGAATCGCTGCTTTAGCACGGATCTGCTGCCTTGGACAGAAAAGATCTGCTATAGTCTACCATGGTAACTGGCGCGACGGTCAAAGCCTCGCGGCTCGTCCCCAACAGGTCGGTCATTTGTCGCACGAAGAAAGGGATTTCCAAACCGAGGTTTGCTCCGACCAAGGCGCCGTAACCTGCGATGGTACGCAAAACTAGCGTACAGAGAGGACGAGCGTCTGTGGATAAGTGATAGCTGTTGGCTCTAGTCCATGGTCTGAGAGGTGGTGGTGGTACAATGACTTGCTAAGCTCGAAGACCCGTCGGAGCAGCAAGGAGAGAAGCATGAGGTGGACGGACGGAATTGCTGATGATAAGCTGCTAGAGCTGGCGTCTTACGCATCGAAGGAGTCGTGAAAGACATTTATATTTAGTTTAAAAATTTACTTTATAATTAAATTCTTAAAGTAAGTCTTAATAGCTAAACTAATAACTAACTTACTTTTGCCTAGTTAGAGTATTTTAATAAGTATATAAAGTAAAGAGTTATAAGTACATACTAGCTACTTATTATAAATAGCTATAAAAGTTATAGCTTACTTAAATTTTAAATTTTTATAAAAAAAATTTTTTTTCTTTATATGCTTTTGCACTTAATATATTTATTATAACTTTTTAATATTAGCTACTTTACGCTATTAAAGTATAAGTATAGTAACTTAATTTTAGCTTTAGTATATAACTATATATACTTTATTAGTAAGAAAACCTTTTTTAAGCATTTAAACTAGCTTTTAAGTAGTTTTTAAAAGTAAAAAACATTAATGTAAGCTTTAAAAGTGCTAAGCTAGTTCTATATAACTTATAAGCTATTTTATCAAAGCTTAATATAAAGTTATAGACTTTAGCATTATTACTACTAAAGTAAGGTATATAAAAGGCGCAAACACTACGTAATATATATAAAATTAAGGCGTAAGCTATACCTATTTAATAAATTTTTTTAAACTGTTATAAGTTCTTTATAAGCTTATTAAATAAAAAAATTTACTAGCTAAGTAAAGGCGCGCAGTAAATTGCATATAATATAGTATTATTATAAAAGAGGTAAGCGCGTATATAAAGCGCAATTAATAAACTTACAAAGTATTAGTTAAGAAAATAAAAGTATATATAAATAAAAGAGTCTTTAACAGTAAAGGAAGTAAGTAACTTAATTACTAAGAAGGATAGTAGTAGTTATAATGCTAGCGAAGGACTTACGCGTAAGGTGTACGGTATAACGCACTACAGACGTTGTAGTAAGAAAGGACATAACTCCTGCACTTGTAAGGTAGAAATAAAGAATTCTAAGAATAGCAACAAGTCTAAAGAATAGATTAGCTTACTATATTTTTTTAAAATATATTGTGTTTGTAATACGCGAAGTTAAAGCGCAGGTGTCGCGTTTGGTGTTCGCTTAGCCACATACCGGGTTAGCCACCAACCTAGGAAACACGTTATTCAGTTTTGTTAAAAAGCCTAGTATCTTGCGCTCTGAAAGTACTTAATAATAAACTTATATTAATATAAAACTTAGTTTAAGTCTATATTTTAATGTTTTTCAAGTTTTAACTTAGTATAAATACAATAATTACAAGTTCTCTCCTAGGTTAAAAGGTAGCTTTTTTTTAGAATCCTTTATAATATAGATATGTTGTTTTAGCAAGTTTTATAAGCACTTTATAAGAGATTAATATTTAAATTACTTTTTTAATTCTTGGTTTTATTCTCTAGATATTTTAATTAGGTTTATATTAAGTGATTTTTAAACATTGTTAAAGATCTTAGTACAACAGCCTAGTTTAAGCGTAAAAGTAAGTAAGAAAGCTTATGTTTTTATATAATTTAATTCAAAGTATTTACTTATACTTTAAGAAACATTTTCCAGTGAGTTACTATTTAAGGTAATAAGCTTATATAATATATATATACTATTAACTTACTATCTCTATCAAGATAAACCATAAGCTATAAAGAAGATGCTATGGAAAAAGTAAGTTAAAATAAGTACATCAACTTAATATACTATAAGCTTACCAATGTATTACGTAATGAGCGCTTATATAAGCAACCTCTATTCTTAAGACCCTTTAATTATACTTTAATTAATTAAGATACTACCCTCCATAACCTGCATACATAATGCTTACGTAACCTTATTAAACAGAGTTTTTTATTAGTGATTCTTACACGTTCAATAAAAGTGATACTAAAATTTATTTTGATTTTTGTTTTCCTCTTAAATTGAGCGAAATTGCAGGGGCAACCGTGCTGACTAAGCACCTTACTAAGCACTCTATCTTGAAGAGGAAGTTCTTGGCTTCTAATATTACAAACTCTTTTTAGTATAGCCTTTCTAATCATAGAAATATAAAGCTTTAATAACAATAACCTTTCTGATGTCATTTTTTTTATCACTCCTCTGTAGTTTATAATTTTCTTAACTTTCTTCTAGTTTGGGTAACAGCCTTAAGGACTCACCTTATAGCCTACAACCTTAAGTCTTTAACACTTCTTTCCTAACACCGTGCTTTTAGCTTATTTGATATTAGCTAGCACTTTTCTTATTACATAATATGCTTAAGGATATTACGTCGTACTTCTAGCATTAATTCTTCTTCACTATAATTAGTCTTTAGTCCTCCGCATGTAATGTTATTAATTCCAGGTATAGTTGCTTGTTCTACTATCAACTCAGAGGTAGAGGTCTCTGCCTTCTACTTGTTTGTAGTAGACTTAGAGGCAGCCTATTCTAGGCTTATAACCTAGGGATTGAGGAGGAGGTGCGGAAGTAGAACGATAAGATAAGAGAAACAAATATAGAGACTAGGGGAAGAGAGTAATTTGAGTCTTATTATTGTATTGTACAACTGCTCAATTCAATATTGTTAGCTTGCGTAGTAGATGATGCAATATCTCGCAATCTTATGTTATCTCACGTAATAGATTGCGTAGTTGCTGTAGATCAATTGATAATAATGATAAGCGGTACTAGTAGCATAATGGCTTCTAGTAATCAATTGATCGTAGGTTGATTGTAGATTCCAGGTGTAATTTTGAGCACCTGGATCCTGTGGAGAAGCAGCTAAGTAGCTTAATCTCCAACAATAAAGAGTATAGTATTAGGCTAGTAGTCTCTCGAAATTTTCATCATAACTTATTAGAATGCTGCTATAAAGTCAGTAGCGTCTATAACTATTGTACATAACCTTATAAGTTCTACAAGTGTTTAAAATGCTATTATATCTATAGTTTCTAGAGGTAGTGTAATTTATTAATATTCTAAAAACAAATTATTAAGTAAGATGAATTTACATTTTATGAATCTCTTAAAGAACTTATTTACTATTAGGAGTAAGTATATATTTTATATAGTAACTCCATCTATGCTTTGCATATTGCTAATCTATTAGCAGCCTATGTTTTTCTTTAGCACTAGGTGCTATAGGTTTTAATACTAACTATTACATTATTCTTATATTCCTTAATTTAGGCAAACGTTAACTATATCTACCACCTACAATTCTAAAGCCTTTAGGACATTAAAGCCATGCACTTGCTAAGCCTTGTATAGTATTATTTGTAACTTTTAATGTAGGCATACATTCAGGTAAATCTTCTTTAATTTCTAGAATCACTATAAAAGCATTCCTTCTCTGTTAAAGAGCATTTATTTAAATATCTCTTTTTCTAATAGCTAGAGATAATCTTCTATATGTAGCTTGTAAATTTGTTCCTTAGTAAGCCTTACTCTTCAAAGAAGAGTAGCATATCTTAATTTAAATAAGTAGTTTAATAGTTCTATGTTAGAGTTACAAATGCTTTACTAAAGGAGCGATTATTTTTTAATCTTTTTTTTCTAATTTCCTTGTCTAAACTCTATCATAGTCTCTTGCTAAAAAATATTAATAGGTTGAACTTATTAATTTACTATTTTATTTATTGTGTAAAGACTATTGCATTGTTAGGTAGATTTAAACAGTCTCTCTTGCAACAATTAGTAATTAGGCTTTATATATGATTAAAAACTTACCAAGTCTATAGTTTCTTGTAGAGTGTTTAGAATGTCCAACTGCGTGAGTAAATACTTAGTTTATCTAGACTAACTAGTCGCCTCTTATGTTGTCTATATACAGCATATTAAGGTCGCTAAATCTAGCTATCAAATTTAACTATACTATTTTCTATATAGATGTTACTATAGCTGCATACAATTAATTATCTTTTGTGTTAGTAATTACGTGTACTCATATATTACTTATGATCTTTTTATTTAAGTTTCTGTTAAAGGCTTTATTTCTAATTATCTACATAGGATAATTTAGAGATAGATTAGACATAACAAAGACTGCGTTTCTAGTACTATTCTCAGTAAAGACTTAGCATATAATCTATCTAAACGCATTATACTATATTGCTATTCTTATGCACATACACTAAGGTCCTTCTAGAATTATAAATTTAGTAACATTAGCAATAATTCCAAATATAGTACTAGTAGTAACTGCTCCTATTTATATAGGCATATTAGATGCAGTCTTAACAAAAGGATTATATATACAATTAGCTAAGGTAATACTAGGAGATAGCTGTTCTAGTTTATGCTTTATTATTTTATATAATGTCTTCAATGCTTGTGTATTACTAAGTTTCAGAACATCAACTTATGCTTTAGTATTAATTAGGCATTTTAAGGAGCTGCTGTTTATAATAACTAGGAATTTTAATAGGTTTGTTTAAGTAAAGATTTGCTTATTTCTTTGCTAAACTTCTTAGACCTCTTTAGTAAGTATATTATCTAACTTATTTATGTAGGAGTTTCTCTTTCTATATACCCTATAATAAGTTTACTTATTACATTTACATGTATTTGTTGCATTAGAATGCATATTTTTTGAAGGTTATGTATCTGGTATAGTTTTATGAGTAGTATGTTCTAGGTCTATGCGTAATTTTAGCTAATTAGCAGCTGGAACAAATTTTAAGTACACTAAATTACACCTCAATTGTATCATCTCTTTAGTAAATATAATGTTAAGCTTATATAAACTGTTTATAAAATTAATCTTATTATTATAAAAGTTATAGGTCTATTTGTAAATGCTGTCTTATTTTATAAAATTTAATTTAGTAACACCTTGTACTTTATGCTAAGCAGGGTAGTCGCAATATAATTGAGCTACCTTTATATTATTTCTTTTAACTGAAGATAAGAAAGCGTATTCATAAACTTTATAGCTATCTTTTTTTATTTATACTATAGGTGCTTTAAATTAGCTAACATACTGTTGTCTTGCTAAGGGTACTAGGGCAGTTTAGTAATTTATAATAATATATTTCAAAGCTAATCTATGAGAAGTATTTAACTACTTATGCTCTTTTATAGAAACTCTATATTTATAGACTGTTAGTTCAAGATTAGAGTAATACTTTTAATTATTAAATTTCTTTTTTCCATACTTCATTCTTGCTTACCCTTTTTATTCTTTTATTCTTCTATCCTAGACACAATTGATATCTAAACAAAAAGAAAAGCTCTTTCTCTTTAGGCGCGTAGCAGCAGTAAACTTAAGAAAATTATATAAAGCATTTTTTCCAATCTTCAGTATACTATTAGCAGCATTAATATCATAAAGCTTATGAACGTATTGACTTATATTTACATTATATTACTTTCTCTAAAGCTATTAGATCTACTAAACGACAATATGATAGTGAATTTAGTTTATTAAACTAGTTGCTATACTTACAGTTCTAAAGACTTTCTTTTTAAAACCTAAGTATAGTTAAAAGTCTTTACCAATAGACTTTATAAGTATTATACTAAAGGCTAGTTGATCAAGTGCGTTATTAGTAATATTATCAATCTTTTAGATGTTTGCTTTTGATTATAGCAAGACTTAATTTGATAGTAGCTATTTCAAAATTTCTCTCAGACGTTTTTATAGAAGCCTAAAGTAGTAAGTTACTTTTTTAGCCGCAATATCCTATGTAGTAAAAACTAACTTATCCTATCTACTTTATAGCATAGTATTGGCTTCGGCCTTTTGAGACAATTTTTTGATAAACTACATATTTTGTAGACACCTCTTTAGTAAAAAAAGATTTATTGCTAACAACAGGTATCTGGGCTCAAGCTCCCTTATTTGGCATTGATAGCACGCAATTAGTGTGTCGTATGTTTAGACATAAACAATGATGGTCAATATACCTCAAATTTACTATCTTTACTAATAAATATTTACTGCTAACTGTAATTTTTATCGTCCTGTTGCTATTTTAGTAGTGTTGCAGTTGTGGCGTTTAGTGATTATTCTTAGATATAAATAAACAACAACAACAGCATTACTATCTATACACAGCTCTTTTATTACTAAAGGCAACTTATATTATTCTTCTACTTATTATTTTGTCTTAGCTACTTAATAACTATCTTAATACGCCTTTGCTTTTTACTAAGCTACTTAAAAGTCTCTTTGCTAAAGCTGTATTCAAGTAAGAAAAGATTACTTAAGTAATAGACCTTTACTATAATTAGACTATTAACATGCGTAGTGTATATAGTATATTAGCTAAACTATCTTTTTATAGTCCTTGTTGTAACTTTAACATTTATAACACTAGATGTATTAAAGATTTCTTAAGCATAGTTACATTCTAACCTTTTTACTTACTTAGTTACTATAAAGACTATTACTACTAGTTCCTTTTGAACAAACAGAGGTGGCTGCTTAATAATAGTAAACGCTAGCTTTGTAATCTACTACTATAGCTTTTAGTATAGTAACTTAGTAAGCGCTAACTTTACTTAATATAAGCTATTAGTCTTTGTTTTAGAAGAGAAAAAAGAAATCTAAGTAGTATATTATTTGTATACAAGTTTTTTATATGTACTACTGTGTAGTGTAGAGAATTTTAAAGGTAAGAAGCAGTAGGTAAAGAGCTTTAATAAAGAAGTATTACAGGCTCCTGCTATAGTAACGTGTGTGTCCTTACCCTCCTCCTCTATCTCTATCGCAATCTTGTTGCTAGCTATAGGCTAGCAATTGCTGTTAAACATGTTTCAATTAGTGTTGTTTTTAGTACATTAAGCAAGTTTTTTAATCTTAATTTTTGCTTAGTAGTTTAAGCTTTTCTGCTCTAAGCGCTTAGCGCGTAGACTTTATCTACTCACTGTTCTATTCCTGTTAACTACACTTAATCTTTTTTTTATAACTTTTATATCTAATTAGTAGAAAGTAGCTGCTTTTTACTTTTTTAGAAACCCTATTTTAACTATAACAATAACTACCACCTTTGACACCTTAAAAATAAATATCATAGTATAGCTTATAATCCTTAAGCATGTCTTCTACGATACTATATACTTATTTTTAATGTGTTAAAGCTGTTGGTTGTTGTTATAGTCAAAATAGTGTTTCTAAAAAAGGAAAAAGCAGCTGCCCTCTAATAATTAGTCGCAAAAGTCAAAAAAAAAGATTGCGTATAGTTAAAAAGACTGGCACGGTGGGTAGATAAGGTCTACAAGGAAAGCTTAGACTACTAAGCAATAATTAGGGTTAAAAAATTTTGTTCAGGTACTAAAAAACAACACTAGTTAAAACGTGTCTAATAACAATTGCCAGCCTATAGCTAGCAATAAGATAATAGTGGGATTGAAGTAAAATTGCAACATAATGCGATAAAGGAGAGAAAGAACACGTAAGTACTGTAGCAGGAGCCTGCAATACTTTATAAAGCTGCTATATCTTACTTACTACTTTTTACTTTTTAAACAGCATGTGAAGACCGTCCGTAGATAGTCTGTGTTAGTTCTTTTAGAATGAGTGAGTACAAAGGACAAGGGTTGTACTAGCACAATTAGTAGATTGATGTAATAGTATAGGGTTGTGTTAGCACGTTTTGTAAAATAATGTAATAATATAAAGAGGTTAAGAATAAGGTAATTCTTAAATTGCATCTAAATTTAAACACACTAAGCTATAAAGGCTTAATGCCTACTACTATATACTAAGAAAGTGTTATACTGTTCTACAAAATCCTATGCTATCTTATAAAATCCTACGCTGTCCAATGTATAGGACGTTGTAGGATTTTGTAGTACATTATAAGACGCATGTAACTAATTTTATAAAAAATTTCTACTAAAGCTTGTAAGACTATATACTAGGTGTAGGGTAGTATTATTTATTAGCACGTAAAGGCTTACCTTTTGTTTAAGTAGTCTAAAATTTCTTCTTGCCTCTATCTTTTATATATAGTCTGTACCTTCTCTCTTCTTAAGTTTATAATATAATCCCCTTCTTTTATATTCTTGTTTTTATAAACTTAGCTTAATAGTTTCTTGTAGTACTACTTATTATTACGCACTTAGTAATTGTATAATTGTATTAGTTAACTTACTATAGTTGCCTATTAATATTATATTAAAAAAAGTCTACTATATTAAATATCTTTACTAAAGAAGGCGTGTAAAAGTTATTTTAAAAATAAAGTAAAAAAGTATATTCTAGCAGAAGTGCCTTTACTAGATTACTTATAGTTAGACTACAAGTTAGCTTGATTAAAGTAGTAGAAGTCTAAAGCTAATATAGTAAAGTTAGTAGCACTTATAGTATTGTTAGCAGCGTATGCAAAATTTTTTTTTTTAGAAATTGTGTAAGGTGCTAGCGCGTTATAAATAGTAGTTAATAAATAAGTTAAAAAAATTAATTAAAGAGATAGAAGCCTTGAAAGCTATAGAAGATTTTAACTATAAAGTTAGTATCTTAAAGAGTAGCCTAATCCCTAGCACGCTGTTGTTAGATTAGAGCGCATTCTCTTCTACTTATTTAGAAAGTAATTCTACTTTTAACAACTTCTTAGGTAACTTACATATTACTATATAAGCTGCTTGCAACAACATATAAAGTCTATATCTAGTTTCTATATATTTTTACTATTTACGTTTTTTAACTACTTAACTAAATATTTTTTGCTATTATTTTATACTTAATATGCAAGGATCTTCTTAACTTAAAAATATTGTTTTTTTCTATTTAGAAAGTAAAAAGTTTTTTGTACTAGCGTTTCTAGGTCTACTAGTTTTAATATATTAATATAGAATCTTAAGTAGATCATTATATTAAGTAAAAGGTTATGTGTATATCTAACTAGTTTCTTCTAGTCTGAAATTAAAAATACTCCCACTTTACTGTTCTTAAGTTCTTTATTAGGTAGTTTAGCAAAAGATGTTTCGTAAGCAAATATATATATATATTTTTTAGCTAAAGTGCTATTTTTTTGTTTTTAGCTGATATATAAAATGCTTTAGCATTAAGCCTTTTTAATTATTATTTTAAGTAACTTATATATTGTCTTTAGCTTATCTGCTGGTGTAACAGCTACTTCTATTTTTTAGCTTAGAAATATTAATATAAAAAAATTTAGGTGTCTTCTATAGCTTGCGTAAAATAGTGTTTATTCTACAAATTGTAAAATCTTATTATTGTACGCTATTTGTGCTATAAGGAGTAGTAATACCTAGTTATCTTGCTATTCATTAATTTATATTCTAAGATAGGCTTTTATTTTGCAATTTATCTGTTCAGTTTATCCATTTATTTATAAGTAGTAAGCTATTAATAGCTTCTATTTTGTTCTAATTGCGGCTAATAATGTTGTCTTTAAGTTTAAGGTAAGAAGCTTGTCTTTATTACTAATAACTAATTTTAGTACGCGGTAGTGTTTAATAATTTAGTCATTAATAATATGTGCTAGCTATACTACTATAGTATTTTTTATTGAAAGTAATACACTCTGCTTATTTTGTAAATCAATTAAATACTATAAGAATTGTGTTATAAAATACTTTAGTAATAGGGTCTTTTAAGACTAGTAAGCTTATAATAAAGCTTATGAAGATATTTAACTATAGTACGTTAAGTAGCTTTATTGCTTGTATTTCTTTGTAAGTTACGTAGGTACTATGCTTATTTTTTTAATATTTTACGCACTTAGCAACAAAAGAAGTAACTTTATCCTTTATTCTTAGAAGCGTATAGTTTCTCTTAATAAGTTCTATAGTTTAGGTAATACTAAAGTAACTATATATAGAGCTGTTATAGTATTATTTAATAATAACTTTTTGTAATTCTTCTAGTATATTGTATGTTGTTTATAGAATTGCGTTAAGAGTTCTTACTAGTCCTAGTAATTTATCCTTATTAATCTTAAGTATTATATTACTAATGATTTCCTTAGTTTCTGTAATATCAAGTTGTTAGCTAAGAGCATTTACTTTACTATTATATTTTTCTAGTATGTATATAATTTTAAACTTGTACTATTTTAGTAATTCTAAATATCTTACTTATTATTAGTTAGGTACTTTAGCAGTTGTAAAGTTAACTAAGTTCTTATAATTTGTGAATATTATAAGTTCTAAGTAGCTTTCTGCATATGCTTTCTAATACTATAAGTATATAATAATAGCTAATAGCTCTTTATCGTAGACGTTATATTATTTTTCTAGTCTAGAGAATTCTATAAATAGTACGCAATTAGGTGCTATTTGCCTTTGTGTAGCTAGCTAGCGCAACCTCCTAGTACAAGGTTTAATGCATTAGTTTTAAAGCGCAATAGTTATCCTGCTTAAAATATATAGAAGTATAGCAGTTTTATACTTGCTTTTTTAAGCGTCTAGAAGGCATCTTCTACTTTCTTACTTTAGTTAAAAGATATTCTTTTCCTTGTAAGTCTTGGTAACAGGATAACAAGTTAAAACTAGTTCTTAATAAACTATTAAATAAAGTTTAGAAATCTAAAAAATTATTCTATTTCCTTTATTATTATTAGTTATAGCTATTTCTTAACTACTTATATTTTTTCTTACTTATCTGTACTCCTTATGCTCCTACTATATATATTTAAAAAAGTAACCTTATTTTTATAGAATTTGTATTTTTTTAGTTTTAGTTAGAGGTTAAACTAGTCTTAGCACCTTAGTAATATGTAGACATGTTCTATATAATCTCTCAAGTTCTTAAGTAGATAAAGATGTTATCTAAATATGCTATAATAAAAATGTCTATATATATTTTTAACACGTAATTAATAAGCACTTAAAATATTACTAAGGCGTTTATAAGCTTAAATAGCATAGAAGTATATTTATAGTGTCTGTATTATATTTAAAAGGCTATCTTGAATTTTTTCATTTCCTTTATTCTAATAAAGTAATATCTATCTTAAAGGTCTAATGCTTAAAAGACTTTAGCACAAGATAATTAATCTTAAAGCTTTATAATATTTAGTAATAAGTATTAATTTTTTATAACAATATTGTTAAGTTTCTAGTAGTTAACGCATATTCTTAGCAGTCTATTCTTCTCTAGTATAAAGATTATAAAAACTTCTGCTGGCAATATAAAAAGTCTAATATATCTTTTTCTTAAATCTTTATTTAGCTTTGTTTTTAGTTCTTTAAGTTCTATTTTTAATAATTAATAAATTAGCCTAAAAAGTAGAGACTTCTCTTTTTTTAGAATAATCTTATAGTTCTAGAATTAGTGTTTTAGTAAGGCTTTGCTATTTACTACTCTTATAAAGAAGTGTTAGAACTCTTTATACTCTTTTAAAAATTTTAAGGTTATATATTACTCTAAAAATCTAGTTTTGTAACCTAAGAGTACTCTTTTTATATCTATTAAGTTAAATCTTTATATTATAAGGCTGTTCTTAATTAAAGTTTACTATCCCTTAGTGATATTTTTAATTTTCTTTTTCTGCTATTATAGTTATTAAATGTAGAGGCTAGCTTATAGTTACGTTTAGTCTGCAGCACTTAAATAAGAACTTCTTTAACTTTTAGTTAATATATAAATTATATTCTTATACCTAAAGAATTTTTAATATCATATTATAAGTACCTAATTTAAAAATGTTTAAGTTTAACTTTTCTTTATATTTTTAAATGCTAAGTGTTATAATATTAACCTTATATATAATAGTTGTCTTGCCTAGTATAGGCTAACTATTAGCTACATATAGTAAGTAAGGTTCTTATTTTTTTAGTGTTTATAGACCTACTACTCACACTACCTAAGAAGAAACAAAGTTAGCTTAAGAGCTAAAATTTACTAATACTATTACTTAATATTTGTTAAGCTTTACTAGTAGCTTAAGAAGGCTTAAGAAATTCACTGCGTTAATCTTTCTAGCAGTTCTAGATATCTTAAGCGTTTATTTAAAAAGGTCTATATGCTAAATTTATAAAACTTATTTTTAACTATATATAGTTTATATTTAAAACTCAAGCACATATGCTATAAAGGCTAGTAACACTTCTATATATAGGTTTCATTTTTATAATTCTTCTGCTGCTTTATATATATTTATAAAGTTTTTTTTAAATTATTATGTTTATGAAAGTATAAGTTATATTGTTTGTTTTATATATATACAGCGCATTTATCGTTTAAGCAGTTATACTATTAGTACTTATATTAGGGCATTTCTTTTAGTTTCTTTAAGAACTATCTTAAGTTATACTTGTCTAAGTAGTGTATAGTGTAGCTATTGTATATATTTATAGTCTATAAGTACTTTATATGTCTTAAGTTACGTAGATCTATCTAGTAGTATATACTATTATAGCTAGCTTTTAATGCCTTGTGCCTTTAGCGTGTTGCCTCAAGTTCTTTATAAATCTTTTTTTTCTTTTAGTCTAAGAGCTAGTGCGTTAATTTATCCTATAATGCTTTAGCATCCTTTACCTATTTTTATATAAAATTATCTATTTTGACTAAGTTAGCTGCTAGAATAATTTCTTTTTTTATAGTTTCTTACATAAGTCTATTAGATATGTATATTCTTTAAGCGTTCAATTATAAAGTGTAGTAAAGTTCTTTTTAAGTTGGCTAAGTTATTTTAGTAGTATGTTAATTTTTTCACATAAACTACAATTTATTATAAGTGTTTACTTTCTATTAATTAGTGTAAAACGTTAATAGCTTTCTTAAAACTAAGCTATTTTGCTTTACTTAGTTTAGTTTGTTAGAGTTACTTCTTTCTTAAGTATTATTTTAAAGACATTTTATCTAAAGTTTCTTCTAGTGCAATTATAGTTAAGTTTTCTAGCTCTTTAATAGTTGCCTTGTCTTATCTTTAAACTATAATAGTAAGTACGGTAATAATGTTCTATTCTTTTTCTAGATTATTCTTAGGTGCTGCAAAGTAGATAACATTTAGCTATTAAGTTACTTCGCCTTAGCTTTAGTAGTCTTATTTTATGCAACCTTATTTACTATCTATATAGTAAGTAATTTTTTTCTTACTGCTTTTATTATACTAAAACTTGCTCTTTTTAAGTCTTTTGTTAAGGTTATTAAGGTGTATAAGCTTGTAGCTGTTAGTTACATAATATTTTAAGATTCTAAGAGTATTGTTTTGTTGTTAACCTTAGTGAGAGTATAGACGTTAGAATATTTAATAAGGTTAAGCGTCTGTGTTCTTGTTGCAACTAATATTGATCAAATGGAGTGAAATGAGTGTATTAATCACTAAGGGTCACAACAAAGTGTCCAATAACTACTAAAGAGACATAAGACGATCTGGCCCGTTTATATAGGTGCTAGCGTGGCCGTCACGTGCAGCAGCTTACCAGGATCACCTAATCAACCAGATAATCCGCGTGTTCAACTAAGTGTCAATACTCTAACACACCCCTTAGGTTAGTAAGAAACCTTTAATTTAAGCTGTAAGCAAGGAGTTAATCCTTACCAAATTAATATTGTTAATTAAGAGGCCTGCTTAGAATTATTGTTCTACTGCCTAGTCTTTTTCTCCGTAGTAATATTATAGTAATTAAGCAAGCAGCTTAGTCCTATTATAATATTAAAACATTAGATAGACTTTAAGAATCGCGTAATTAGTCTGTACGCAATTACAATAAATACTAATTACGTCTACTGCCTTTCTAAAACTTTTAGCCTTACTACAATATTAATTACTAAGTCTTCCTAATTTTTAACGCACCTTTATTACTATTAACATAGTAAGCCTTGTTGCCCTACTGTTCTCTTACTAATTTGCTGCTAATCTTTCTAGTGTAGTCTACCTCTAACAGTAATAAGCGTAAGCGTTGCTTAGAAAGTTGCTATTAATAACATAAGAATAGTACTAAGCATAAGCATCGCGCGCGTAAAAGCCTACACAACAATAAAATTTAAAGAGCAGCTAATTTTTAAGATAATAAGAGTTTATTGCTGCTATCTCTAAATTTATATGCTAATTACAAGACTTCTAGCGGCTCTGCTTAGAAATTGCTTTTTTTACCTATTAAGTTAAGTTTGCTGTCTAGCCTTTATTTAAACTTTAATTAAGATAAAAGCTTAACTAAGTAATTAAGCTAGCGCAAGAACAAGACGGCTTAAGAGCTAAAGTAAAAGTTATAGCAGCTTACTACTTAAGTAGTGTTACGTAAACAGCAATATAACAATAGTAATAAGCTAGAAACACCTATAAAATAGTTAATAAGGCATAATACGCCTCCTACTTCCTAAAAGAAAGCGCTAGCAAGCTTTTTAAAGATTACTACTAATTTGTTATGTCTTTGCGTTTCTCTATATAAGCGCTGTATAAGAAAAATACTTAATAGTTTGTTTGCTAAGCGCTGCTTTAACTAAGTTTAGACTAGCAGTTAGAGTAGCACTTGCTATAGTAGTTGCTTATTTTATATATGCTATACAGTTAATAATAATCTTGCTAATTGCTTTATAGCCTTGTATAGAGATAAAGACGTAAGTTACTAATTATTTAAGCTTCTTGCTTAGCTTGCTAACTAGTTTTAAGGAATAGAACAATAATAAGTACTACGTTAACAAGCAGTAGTTGCTTAGTAACATTATTGCTTGCTATAAAGAGATTAATAGCAGCGCTACGTTAACTAAAAAGCCTTCTGCGCAGAAGCCCTTAGTCTCTAATTGCTATAATTATAAGATTTTATTAAGAGGTTTTGGCGCTTAGCTTCTGCAGCCTGCTCTAGTAAGTATTTTTAACTAAAGATATAATGTTAAGGATTATTCGCGCTAAACATATCCTACTTAGTAGGCTATAGGTCTAAATTAAGGTTATCTTTTTAGTTAAGAGCCTGCTACTTATACTTTTAGTTAACTTACAGTTTAGCCTGCTTAACAGCTAGCTTATAATCTATAATAGCTGCAGCAACAACAAATTTAGTTATAGTAACAATAATAAAATTCTTCTTGTTAATTATTAGTTTAAGAACACTATGCTTACAAAATACTACCTTTTTTTAGTCTTTATAATTGCTTTTGCATGCACTATCCTAATTACTATAGATTTTAACTACAAGAGTATACTAGTATAAGTAGGCAATTATCTTGCAACTTAATATATAAAAGTAATAAATTAGATTTATGTCTTTATACTGCTTGCCTGCGCACTCTAGCTATTTAAGCTAAAATATTAAATAACGCGCTTAAGCTTGCTAAAGCTTAAAAAGCTAAGCAAGACTTGCTAATAGAGTCTAGCAAGTATAATAATTTTAATGCTTACTAGTAAGCTTGTTTCTAGTCTTAGTCCTAGTTTAGCTTCTAATCTCCCGCTTATCTTAAGTAACTAAAAAAAGACTTAGCTTAGTATATAAATATTGCTGCTTAATATAAATTATTTGCTTATTAATTATTATTGCTTTTAATTAAGTGCTTAACTTGCTAAAAATTAAGCAACTACTTAAACTTCTTAAACTGTTGTTAAGTAAGCGTTTTAGTTAGTCTATTAGCTAGCATAATTGCTGTTTTTAAGTATTTAATATAAAATAATCCTTTAGCAAATTTCTACTGTAGCTATATATTTTATATATTAACATGTCTTAAACGAGTGCTAATCTACTTATTCTTTCTAATGACAAGTCTAATTGTTTATTAATTATTATACTAGACTATCTAAATATTTTCTAGATTAAGAGACAGCTTGCAAAAGAAGCGTTTAAAAGCTATAGCTTCCTTAGTAGTATGCTTAAGGGAAGCAGCTTAGCCTTAGTAGTTAATGTAGTTACTGTAGCCTATTAAGCCGCTTTCTAAAATATTAGACTACTATACAAGATTGCTATATATTTATAAGATAATTAATAAGTTTCCTAATTATCTGCAAAGGAAGCATTACCTACAATTATTAGGTTTAGGCTATTATAGTTCTTATATTAGATCGCATTTTATCTTGTCTAATAGAGGTATATAATTACCTGTTCAATAGCTTTTATATGCTAATTACTAGAGTTTGTAAGAAAGTGTAAGAGCTTTAAGATTAAGTAAGCAACATCTAGTCACAGCATAATAGCTGTGTACAGCACTAATTTAACTTTTTTTTAGTAGGCCTTAATCTCTTGCTTAGTTGCTTCGCTAGTATTTTTAATTAGCTCCTCTAACAGCAGTAGAGTCTTTAGAAAGCTACTATCCTTTAGCTTAAACTTTTTTATAATTTTATTAATGTACATATTATACACAAGCGTAATTGTTTGCTTTTTGCAATCTCTAATTACTTAGATACTAAGAAACTATTTAACTAATCTTTGTTCCTATATTTTATACTTATCTATAATCTTTAACTAAAAATTTAACACTTACTGCTTATAATCTTTTGCAAAGAGCAGTAGGATATTATTTATATAAAATAAAACTAGGATCCTCCTTTCTTAATTAAAGAATAGGCAGGGCTCCTCTAGTAAGGCAATTAGTTTAATTTTCTTCAGTAATCTTAAGAACTCCTTATACTACAATAGTAGCAAGTCTTGCAATTTATAAAGTGCGCAGTTAAGCTGTACACACTTTCTAGGCTTCTTAAAGCTATCTAGCATTTTATAAATTACTAGGTTGTCTACTGTAATTAGCGCATTAAGAAATACTTCTATAACATTATATTGTCTAATCTCTAGATTATTCTTAGCTGCGATTGCTATTACTGCTTAGAAAGACTTAGCTACTAACATAGCAGTATAAGTTAAATTAATTAAGTTCTTTTCTTAAAAAATACTTTTTACAACAGTCCGCGCCTTGCATTTAAAAAAGAAGCTGTCCTAATTAAACTTATAAGTTTAAACCTACTTTATAAGTATTAGTTAATTATCTACTTCTTCTCTTAATATCTTAGTCTAAGTTTTATTTTTACTTAACTAATTAATCTCTTTCCTGCAGGCATTTTTAAACAAAGCTCTTATAAGATGCTAGAGTAACTACTTTTATAATCCTAGCGGTTTAGGTAGATTATTGCAATGTAGTTAAGTATTTTCTATATTTAGTTTATGCTTAGTAAGCAAAGCTACTATAACTACATAATTAAGAGTCTTATAGCTTGCTTAGTTTTCCTAGGTTACTTGCAAACCTAGCAAGTAAGTATTACAAAAATTAATCTATAATAGATTTTTATAATTTACAATTAATGCGTTAATACTACCTGTGCTTCTACTCCTTAGTTAATTGTTAGGATCTTAAGTTATATTTTTATGCTTACGCCTGCTGCCTAGCTTACGCAGTAGAAGATAACAATTTGTAAGCTAATCTAAGCTTTTGCTAGCAATTCTAGCACTACGTCTAGTAATTAGAGGTTAAGCTTATAATTGCTTACTCTATTTACTATCTAAGACCTAGGATCTTAAACTACAAGATAATCTACAGTCTATAACTTACTCTCTTTAAGCAAGAGTCTTATCTTAATTAGCTAGCGTGTTAGAGTTTTTAAGCATAAACTATTAGACTAGTAATAAGTTGTTAAGCTTATACAAAAAAAGCTCTTTACCTTTAAATATTAATAGGTTAGCTCCTCTAGGCAAGTGCACTGCTGTTTAACTATTAAATACCTTGTAATTAATCGCGTTGTCGCTCCCTAGAGTCTCTAGTTTAGGAGTTAGTTCTAGGGTAGTAAAACTAGTATTTCGCTGCTAATCTAAGCAAATTCTTAATAGTACATAGGCCTTATGCTCTATTTGCTTAGCGTCTTCTAATCTACTCTTATACTTAGTAGGTAGGCTTTCCTTACTACTTAAGATAGTAAATAGATTACCTCTAAGGTTTTTAGTAGTTAGCTACGTTTCTTAATCTGCTCTACTTTAAAAGGCTATAAGGGCTTGCAAGTTATCTCCTAGATTAACTAGCTTACTATTATAGAGAATTTCTATAATCTTAATTGCTTAATTTTTTAGTAGCTCTTCCTTGCAATTTACTTTGTAGAATAACTGTTTATTAAAGGTAACATTACAGGTAGTAATTACTTAATTAAGGGTTAGTACTTATATATAGTATATATTAGAAGCTTAATAACTAACTAAACAACTTATATAGCCGCGAGGATTAATTTTAAATTTTTAATAATTGCGCTTAGCTGCCTTCTCCCTGTTTAATAGGTAGGCTTGGCAGCTATAAGTGTAAATTCCACTCTAGTCTAGGCGTAGATTAGCAGTCTAATGTCTAATTATAAGTAGTTAATAATATTAGAAATATTTCCTAAACTATTCTTTAAGCACTTAGTTAAAGGATAAGTAGCTATAGATCTTAGTAGAGCTTATTCTATGCAAGTAAGCTGCTGTATTTATAATTACTAGCTAGAGCTTAGCTAGTAGATTTGCACTTATGCGTATTTTAATAGTCTTTATAATTAGCTCTTAGCCTGCTCTCTTTGCTGAGCTATTAGGCTTATAAGTGTATAGCGGTGGCGTTTTAATTACAATCCCTTTCTCTATTGCCTATTCCTTATATCTTAATTGCCCTCTCTAAGGCAGTGTAGCAGTGTCGTTATTTTAATAGATCTTTATAATTTTCTGCTAATATTTCCTTTTAATCCTTATAGTAAAGCCTTTAATTACAGGCATAATGTTGTTTAGTGTCTTTAACTAGATATTATAATTATATAGTTTGCCTAAGTAGTTTTCCTCAATAATTAGTGCCTATTTCTTAAGCAGTTAACTAGGTAGGAAATTAAACAAATCTTATAAAATCTTGTAAAAAAGGTAAAGTAATCTTTTTCTTAGTTAACGTAAAATTACTTATAAGGCATAAGCTATTACGTAGTAATTGCATTCTAACAGCTTCTTACTAGTAATCTTAACGTTCTGCGCTAAGTAGACTAGAGCTTTAATAGCTTATTATCCTAGGTGTCTTAATTGTTAATGCTATAAATTCTTATTACTAGTGCGCACTTAAGGTTTCCTTAATTATGCTACAGCGTTTACTAGCAGTAGTTAAGCAATGTAATAAAAGAGTTGCTTATATTTAATAAATAAGAGATTAAAGTAACACTCTAAGTTAATTAAGATAATATATTTCTTACTTATTTTAAATTTTATAGTGTAATTATATCTTAAGTACTAAATGCCTGCTTGCTTAAGCTGTGCTTTAGAGACAATATTAACGTAGAAGCCTAGTACAAACTTAACGTTAGTAAGCAGAAAATTAGCTGTCTTAGGGCTAGCCTTGCTATACAGGACGTTCTTAAGCAGCCTGTTTCCTATTCTAGTAACTAGAACAGATTAAGTGCCTGCCTTAACGGTCTCGTCCTTAATATCTTCGCGATAGGTGCCTAGTACTAGGTAATTAATGCTATTAACTAAGTAGACTACTACTCCACTATCTATAATTATACAAAGGGACAACGCATAAGAGGTAAAGGCTGTGCTAAATATATTTAAACTAATTTCCTTAATTAAGTCTCTTAGGTTAATTAGCGCTAAAACTAATAAACTAGGGTATACTCTACTTAGTTTATTAGCAGCTAATCTGCTAGTGCTAGCTTTTTAGCCTTTTTTCTTAATCTAGGTCTAAAGCGCTGCCTATCTGTTGCTGTTTTATTGCTTAAAAATCTTCTTTTAATTGTTGTCTGTTAGTTTAATTAGTATCCTATTAGTAAGTATTAATCTTATAACTATAGTTTAAAGTTAAAAGTGGTTGTGTAGTGTCTAGAAGTACTTACTTAGCTTGTAAGGGTAAAAGTGTAATTGCTTACTACCCTTGCTTAGCTATAAGACTTTTAATAATTAAGCTATTTTTAATTTAGATCTAGTTTAGAACACTGCGTGTCCTTTTCTTTTTAAAGAAGTAATTAATTAATTCTGCAACAAGATACTAAAAATCTTTTCTAGATTATTAAGAGTTAATTAAGCCTTACTAAGCGCTATTACTTACAACAGCTTATTGCGCTTCTTACGCAACTAGTCTAGTACAATCTTAGTGCCTAAGGCGTTTAAAAAATTAGTAACTACTAATAGCCTAACAACTTTAGAAAGCAAGTAGATTGTTGCTTGTCTATACAGAAGCTGCTACTTAGTAAACTAACGCTTAAGGCCTATTTATTTCTAGCGCGCTTTATCTAGGTAGGATCTGTATTACGCCCTAATTAAATACTAAGTATTCTAATCCGTAGGAGCAAGATCCTCAGTAATTATGCTTATTAAGGCGTTTAAAAGTAGGTCTAGATGTACAGTCTTGCTAATCTAGTCCTTAACATTAGTAATCTTAGCAACCTTCCTTGTCTATTAAGCAGTGTATACTTTATACTTATTAACTAGCTTGTTGTAATTATTCTTTTTATACTTAGCGTTAATTATATAAGCCTTGTATTTGTGTTAAGTAATATTGTAGTCCTCTTGTTCTTAAGCGCTTGCGCTAGGTAGTAGAGCAACAGGCTCTTTAATATCCTTAGGCAACTTAGGATACTAAGGCTCCTAGTAATTTATTAAGCGCACGTCTGGGAGATTAGGATTAACCTAATCCTAGATGCCTTTCTCTAAGTAGTGCAGTCTTAATAGAGTAAACTAGGTTAGCTAGTCTAATTAAGCCTTAAAGATCACCCCTAGGGCAACAAGCAGTGTATTAAAGAGGTCTCTTTTAATAAGATGCTTTGTAGGATCAAGACGTAGATTATTGTTAAAGTAAAGGCGGGATTAGTTAGTTAGTAGCTGTGTTAATAATAACAGTAGCCTATAGGTTGTAGGATAGATTAGTACGAGGTTAATTGTATAATTAAGTAGGTAAAAGGTACAGTAGCTACAGCGATCTGCTAGCCGTGCTGTAGGAGAAAATAGAGGAGAGTAAGTTAATAATTAAACAGTTAACCTTCTAGCTTGCTAATTGCGCAGTAGAAATTAATACTACAATTAAGCGGCTGGGCTTATAACTGTTAGAGCTAAAAAGAGGCAACTAATATTAATTAAATAGAGTGAAATGGTGCTAGCGTGGCCGTCACGTGCAGCAGCTTACCAGGATCACCTGATTAACCAGATGATCCGCGTGTTCAACCGAGTGTCAATACTCTAACAGTTCTTTAGTGTGCAATTTCCTTATGTAAATTGTTGTTTTTCTAACTTAAGTTTATAGAGATCGTTGTTTACTTAAATAGCCTTGGCTATAAGTTTGTTAAGTATATTAAGCGCAGCTTTGCTTTACTTAAGTTCTATCTGTACAGCTCGTTAAATAACCTTGTTCGTACATCTATATTAAAGCGTTGTTGTTCTATTTAATAACTGTTTAGTACTACTAAAACTCTGTTATATTACTCCGAAGTTTGCTCACATCATGCTTACGTAAGCTAATTAAACCTAGTTCTTTATTAGCTCTTTTTATACATTTACAATAAAGATATACCAAAATCTATTTTCGCTTTTTTTTCCATCTTAATTCAGGCGAGATGACAGGTGCAATCAAGCTAACTAAGCAGCTTACAAAGCAGCCTTTCTTAAAGAGGAAGCTCTTGGCTTTTTGAATCACTAATTCCTTTAGGTATAGCCCTTCTAGTTATATAAATATAAAGCTTTAAAAACAATAACTTTTTTGATTTCTTTTTTTTTGTCACCCTACTGTAAAATAGCGTGCAACCTCTATAGTAAGCATCTTTTTACTTTAAACTATCTTCTCAACAAAGCATTTCTTACTACTATCTACCTAGCACGTAATTTAGTCTAACTTAAGCTACTTATATAGACACTTGAATTCATTAAGTATCTTAAAACTTAACTACTTAGCTAGACTTCTATTGTTTTAAAAGTCTTAAATAAGTCTTTTATCTGTAATATTTCTGTCTACAAAAAGATTGTTTAACCCTAATTTAGATAGTTGTAGAAAGAAAACATAATTTCTAAAGTATATACTAATACTAGCGTGGTACTTAAAATCTATTATATTAGTATTTCTTTTTTCTTATTTGTTGTATAAGAGCTAATTACAGAGACTAGAACTTAGCTTAAATATCTATTGCAAAACGTTAACTTAGCAATAAAGAAAAAAAAGTAAAAAAAGAAAAGTAAGCTTTCTATTATAGAGTCTATTAGTTAGGAAGAAAGGTAACAATAGTGTTGCTAATTACTTTATTTAAAAGCGCCTAGTATTAAAGCAATAAGAATGGGCAGGATAAGGCGCCTTAAGTTAGAAGGTAATTTCCATATTTATCTTACTTTTCTTTGTTTTTGTCTAAACATACAACACACTAATTGCGTGCTAGCAATGCTAAACAAGGGGGTATAAGCCCGGATACCTATAGTTAGCAATAAATATCTTTTTTACCAAAAAGGCATCTACACAATGTATGGTCACATTAAAAGGTTGTCTTAAAAGGCCGAAGCCAACAATACTATATACATAGTAAAGATTATTTTTTTTAGTGCCATTTAAGTATGCTATACTTATTTTAGTAAATAATTTCATTTTAGTATTAGTGATGAAAAAACTATTATTTTTTCTACTAAGGAGTTTCGCATTAGCTGCTTGTGAATTAAAGTACATCTAGTTAGTAAGTTTTTTTAAAAGTCTTTTAGTTATATAGCAAGCTATAAGTATATTGATAATTTATAGTATAAGCTTTAGATTGCCTAAAAACTTTATAATGTACTTTACTTCCAAGTCAATATTTACTAGCGTGCTTATCTTTTTATATTCTTTTTCTATCTTAACTGCTAATTTTTTTACTTTCTTACAAGTAAAAGTTACGTGCTAATTAGACAGTATAATCTACTATATTTTTTCATTAGCGCCTTCTTGTTCTAGATAATAAACTTTATCTTGGCTGGCTATCTTCTTATAGTAGGATCTAAAATTAGTTATAGTAGATTTAATTTATACCTATATCAATTATTACTATTTAGAGTAGTAGGCATGTAGTACATAACCACCGCCTTGTCTATTTATAGTAGACCTTAGAAGAAAAAAATACTTTTTTTTAACAGATTTCCTTATTCTTTATATATATATTTGTAATAGAAGTATAATAAATGTAGTACTCTACTAGTCAAGGCTAATTTTTGTTACACGGGGTTAGGCTATACTTCTCTAGGCTCAGTCCGTACTAAGGCGAGGTAGACTAAAGCGGTAGTCCGTGAGGTATTGTGGGAAATGTTCAGGTGGAAAAGAGTTATCAACGTTAACTAAAGGTAAACAATACTAATTCTATAAATAATAAAATAAATAGTTAACAATCTATATAAGAGATAAATTATTTAGTTAACTATGATAAGTGTAATAATAAGATCTATTACTTCTTATACCTATTGCCTTTGTCCTAACATCTGTGTCCTTTTCCTAATTCCTAGCATCTAGAGATTCCTTAGATGTCCTAGTATTATTATTAGTAACTAAGCTTAATAGTGTTAATAGTAACTTAGGACTAGCAGCTGTAGGTTTAGTAGAACAAATATTTCCACTTTTTATTCTTAACCTAACTTCTAATTCTTTTTTTAGATCTAGAGTGTAGTAGGACTTATAGGAGTTCTTTATATAAATAATAAAAAGTAGTTATATAGTAAAGTTATAGAGAACCAGGAGCTAGTAACAGTGGTTTAGGAGAACTAGATAGTTAGTTCTGCCTTTCTACCTGCGTCTGAGACGCGCTATATATACAAAGGAAATAGTCCTAACCTAGAAAGGCTGTTGTAGAACTTAGAAACATTACCTCTAAGTTTGCTACGTATCCTGTAGAGCTTAGTGTAAAAACTCTAATATGCGGTCAACTAGCGCGAGCCTAGCGCGTAAGCTAACAGGCGCCTAGGCCTAATGCCTAGGGGCGCCTTAGGCCTCTAAGGATAGTACGTTATATATGCGACACACTCTCTAAGTAACTAAAACCCTAGTTACTTGTCTAGAGCTTTTTGTAGTTATAGCCCACTGCGCAACGCGCTGTGCACGTGTAGCTTAGCGCAAGGCGCAATAATAATAATAATAATGATAATACTAATAAATTTTAAGCCTTTTAAGCTTAGTATTTAACACTACTATAGCTGCTATAAGTATTACCTTAGCTTCGGCCTTTTAAGACAACCTTTTAATGTGACTACACATTTTGTAGACACCTTTTTAGTAAAAAAAGATTTATTGCTAATAACAGGTATCAAGGCTTATGCCCCCTTATTCGGCATTGCCGGCACGCAATTAGTATGTCGCTCTAGCATATTTGGACAGAAACAAAGATGCGCGATATCCCTCCAACTAACCCTCTTAACTAATAACTATTTACTGCTAACTATTTACCGCTAACTATTTACTACTAACTATTTACTGCTAACCACAACTTCTATTGTCCTATTGCTATCCTAGCAGTATTGCAGTCGCAGCGTTTAGTGCCTATTCTTAGATATAAATAAATAACAACAGTATTACTATCTATACATAGCTCTCTTATCTCTAGAAGCACCTTACAAAATTCTCTTACTTATTAGTTTGTCTTAGCTACTTAATAGCTATTTTAACACGCCTTTACTATTTACAAAGCTACTTTTAAGTCTCTTTACTAAAGTTATATTTATATAAAAGAAGATTACTAAAGTAATATACTTTTACTATACTTAAACTATTAATATGCGCAGTATATATAGTGTACTAGCTAAACTAGCCTTTTATAGTTCTTGTTATAACTTTAACATTTATAATACTAAATATATTAAAAATATTTTAACTATAGTTATATTTTAACCTCTATACTAACTTAACTACTACAGGGACTATTGCTACTTGCTCCTTTTTAACTAATAAAGGTAGCTGCTTAATAATAGTAAACGCTAGCTTTATAATCTACTACTATAGCTTTTAGTTTAGTAACTTAGTAAGGTTTAACTTTACTTAATATAAGCTATTAGTCTTTGTATTAAAGGGGAAATAAAATAGTTTAAGTATTATATTATTATATTGTGTTATAGATGATTGTGTGTTGGCTGGTCTTGCTAAGCTCGCTTATTTAATATACACACGTTATTATTCTAGAGCTATCTCTTACTATCTTCTGTGGTGTAAAGCAAGTACTATTGCCTGAAGCCACTCCTTACAGAATAATACCCCTCCTACAGGCCGATAGTCTAGAGATAGCTCCCTTAACGCGATCTAACACCTAGGGTAATTAGGGAAGCTAGAGCCTAGCTACATCTAAACTCTCTAATCCCTTTTAAACCTTATTAAGGCCTGCTACACTTAAGGAGCCTAGAGAGCGCACCTAAGGTGCACTTGCAATGCTTAAGAAGCGTATTAACGCTGTAGAGAAGTAACGCGATAAACTTTAATTTTTATAATAATTATAGGAGTTAGAAGAAGAAGTAGCATAACTAGAAGGGGTTAAATAAGGTAAAACTCTAGATATACTAATACTACTAACTACATTATCCTGCGCGCGGAACGCACTTAAAGTAATACTTACTATACATATGCGACACGCGCTAAAACTTAAAGACCTAGCTAAATACTAAGGCAAAACTCTTAAAAAATATTATAAGTTTACTTATTCTTGTAAAGTAGCGTTTTAGCTACTACTACAAGAATTTAAGAGAGATAATAATAAAGTAATTTAGGTAATGTAGTATCTTAGAGTAGACTTTTAAGAGCTTTAGTATACTTACTATAAGCGTTCTTTTAAAGTAAAAAGAGAAGTGCTAACTTAAGACTATTTTAAGTAATATATACTTAACTTGCTTTTAAACTTTATTAACTATAGCTTTAAAGCAGCAACTACGCATGCGTATGCTATATAGCAGAAAAACTAAACTGTTTAATTATTTGTAACTTATTTTAATATCCTTAAAAATTAACTTCTAACATATACTAAAGTATAAAGAGTCTAGCGCTTCTTTGTAAAACTAAGGCCTAAACTATAACGCGTAATTACTAACTACTATTAAATTTTTATAACTAGAAAAGACTTTATTGCGCTAAGATCTACACTTAAATAGAATTTACGCAAAGTACTTATTATGTATAATTTACTTTACTAGAGCACTTTTATAAAAAAAAGAAAAAAATACTCTTTTATAGCTATTACACTAAACGCACTTAAAAAGCGTAAGAATAGTAATAATATTACATGCTTTAAGTGCTAGAAGAAAAAACACTACGCTAATAAGTGCTAAAGCAGCAACTTTAATAAAGTTCTAGTTAATATAAACTAGATAAGAAAAAGTTAAGCCTTGCTGTAAACTTAAAGTTAGTAAAGCGCGTGCTAATAAATATTTTATTAAGGATATAGCGTATGTATTTCGCACGTTTAGTAACTAAAGTAGAAAAAGAACTTTAAGTTATTTTAGATCTATAAGTAGATATTAGCTTTATTAGTTAAAAAATAGCTGTAGAAATAAATCTAAAACTTATTTACAATATAGAACTTCCCTGCCTAAGTTAAATTAGACTTTAAAGGCAAAACACATACGCAGCATATAAGCTCTAGCTGTGCTTAATAAATAATAATAGCGTAGAGCGCATTACAAAAGTTACTGCGTATAGAGTAGATAAAAAAAAAGTACTACTACTACTTAGCAACCTTTTTTTAAGCTAGAAAGGCATCTGTATTAACTACAAAAAGTAGATGTAGCGTTAAGAATATACAAGAGCAAATATTAACTTAGTAGCTACTAAGGTATTTCTAAAGAACGCAAGACTTACAGATTTAAAAGCTTACTTTTTAGAAGTACTTTAAAGTAATAGCGTATACATTAAGCTTAAAGTATACGTACTAAACGTATTTACAGCGCAAGTGCAGTATATACTTAATACATTACAAGATTACGCTAATGTCTTTAATAATAAAGCTACTAAAACCTTTTTATAGCTAAAAAGCTTAAATTACGTAATCTTTATTAAATAAGGCAAAGAACCTCTTTATAGGCCTTTTTATACTTTTTTTTTTTGTAAGCTTTAAGTGCTTTGCAAATATATTAAGAAAGCACTACGTAAGAGATAGATTTGCTACAGCACTAGCCCTGTAGGCGCACTAACACTATTTATACTAAAGAAAGATAGAACCTTTTGCCTTTGCGTAGATCATTAAGGCCTTAATACTGTTATAATAAAAAATTGTTGCCTGCTCTCTCTAATTAGAGAGATACTAGACTGCCTATTAGGCGTATACTACTACACAATATTAATCTTAAAGACGCCTACTATTATTTAAGAATTAAGGTAGAAGATAAGTAGAAGACTGCTTTTAGAATATAATATAAAATATCTTGTTATGCCTTTTAGGCTTACAAATGCCCTAGCAAGTTTTTAAGCCTATATTAATAAAGCTTTAAGAGAGTACTTAGATTTTATCTGCATAGTTTATTTAATTAATATTTTTATCTATACTTACAACAATAACATTACGCTATACTAACGTGCTATACGCGCTGTACTTAACTTTTTACAAAGAGTAGAGTTATATATAAATTTTAAAAAGTATATATTTGCTTTAAACAAAGTTTATTTCCTAGAATTTATTGTTACAAGAAGCAGCATTTGCGTAAATCTAGCGCGTGTTGCTATTATTAAGTAATAGCCTACACCTACTAGTATTAAGGAGCTGTAGTCCTTTCTAGGATTTGCAAATTTTTATTAGCATTTTATTAAGAACTATGCTATAGAAATAGCACCTCTTACAAATATCTTAAAAGGGAAATAGGCGTTTTACTAGAACAAAAATATATATGCTGCCTTTACAAAGCTAAAGTAATACTTTATATATACGCCTATTCTACGTTACTTTAAAAATACACATATAATTTGTGTTAAGATAAATACTTTAACTTTTACTATATTAAGCATATTATCCTAATTATTTAAGGACAAAAAGTAGCATTTTATTGCGTTTTACTTACAAAAACTGTAAAACGCTAAGCTAAACTATAAAGTGTACAACCTTAAACTTTTAGCTATTATATAAAGTTTTAAGAAATAGCAGCACTACTTAAAAGGCGCTTAACACACTATTTAGGTGTTAACTAATTATAACAACCTACGCTCTTTACGCGCTGTACAGAAGCTAAACTAGCGTTAAGCACGCTAGGCTTTATATTTAGGGGCTTTTAATTTTGAAGTTAAATACTGCCTAGGGCGTATAAACCCTGCAGACGGACTATTAAGAAGAGCAAATTATAAATAGAAGAACTTATTATTAACTTAATTGTTGCTTACACTGTAGAATAAACTTCTAGCAAGAGTAGAGCATAGAAGAATAGAAGGTTTTATAACTTAGCACAGCTAGAAAGGCGTATGTAAGACGCATATAGCTAACATTTGTAGAATAAAGCGTATTTAAACTGCTAGTGCTATAGGGTGTATACTATACGTACTACGCTTTTTAGCTAGAGTATTAGTTAGTAGCGAACTTGCAATAGTAGAGTTAGAAGCTCTAATAAATAAACTGCGCTAGTTACAATAAAGGAACGCCTTTGCTCTGCAGTAGGTTACAGACTTTATATAAGTAGTACGCACTTAAAATAGCAGTAGCGCGCAAGTGTAGCACGTTAATAACAAAAAAGTTTTAAGATATAAAAGTAGAATTTACGTTTTACTAGAACAAGCTATTAGGTAAAAGATTCTATTATAAAATTATAATACGCGCATAGCAGGTTATTTTAGTGCACGTAGAACTTATAAGCTTATTAGCAGGCTATATTACTAGCTAGAGCTAGGCTATAATATTTAGAATTACGTAAAGACCTATGCAGTATACTAAAGGAGTAAAGCTCTAAGACACAGTAAATATAGTTAGTTATTACTATTACTAATTCCTAATAAGATATTTAAGGAAGTAAGCCTTAATTTTATAATAGAGCTACTACTAGCAAAGAACAACAGTTTAAGGTGCGTGTTTAATACAATTCTTATAATTATTAACTACTTTTTAAAGATTGTAATTTATATACCTATACTAAAAACGTAAAATACAAAATAGTTTGCAGAATTCTATTTTAAACATATTATTTTAAAATACAAAATTTAAAAAGGCATTGTATTTAATTGTAGTTTAATTTTTACCTTAGCGTTTTAGACAGAAATATACTACTAATTATAGGTAAAGCGCAGGCTAAGCACAGCCTTCTACCCGCAGATAGACAGGCAAACTAAACGCTAAAACTAGATAATAAAGTAATACCTAAGGACATTTGCCTTAAAGAAATAGAACAATTAGGTGTTACTTCTACTAACTACATAATTTGCATACAACAACTTTATCTACAAATTAATAAAAACAATACCTTTTTATATAGTATATAGTAAGCATTTATTGCTTATGTTACCTCCTAAGGACAGCAGGCTAGAAGGGGAGGTACTAGACGCTGTAAATAGAGTGTAGCGCATGCATAGCGCACGTGTAACAGTAAAAGAATACCTTTTAGCAGCACAAGAATATTAATGTTAATACTATAATAAAAAATATAAACTAAAGATTTTCTGCTAAGAAGACTTAGTTCGCCTTAGCATAAAGAATATTAACTTAACCTACTAACCTAGCAAGAAGCTTTTTAGTAAGTTTATAGAACTATTTTAAGTGCAAGAAGCAGTTAGAACGCAAGCTTA
Organism: Alternaria gansuensis; assembly: GCA_009289805.1. Taxonomy (NCBI): domain Eukaryota; kingdom Fungi; phylum Ascomycota; class Dothideomycetes; order Pleosporales; family Pleosporaceae; genus Alternaria; species Alternaria gansuensis. Next base: position 69,129 of record WBOK01000154.1, on the reverse strand, counting down.
CTAACTATAACTACTACTTTACTATTGTATTTATAATATCTTCTATGTCTTTTTACTAGAATAATAGAAATTACGTAGTAGTTAAGAAAACAATACTTAGGCACTAGAAATTAGCTCTAAAGGTAAAGAGATCTACGAGGTTAAAAAGATATTAGGGAAACAAATTAAGAATAGCTAGCTAGAGTATTAGCTGCAATAGAAAGGCTATAACAAATTATAAAATACCTAGACTCTAGTATTGCAGTTTAAGGATATAAAAGAACTAATTAAAGAATATAAGCACAAGCAAAGATTATTACGTTCTAAGCGCACTAAAAGAATATACTAAATATTGTTATTACGTACTTAAGGCGCAAATTAAGTATTTAAATAAACAAAACTATAAGTATAAAAACAATTTAATTCTACTTATTATTAAAAATTTTCTTACTACTAGCACAGACCTTATTATTACTACTTATATTATTACTACTACTTCTATCACTACTGTTATGCACGCTACCTGCGCCTAAGGCGCGCTTAAGAAGCAGCACGTTATTGTTACCTAAGCTTTTATTATTATCTTTATTATTATTAGTAGGACTAGCAATCCTAGCTGTATAGCAAGCTTAACGCCGGCAGCAATAATAGTAAAGTTAGTTTTTAAAATATTAGTATTAGTAACTATAGTATTAAAACAAGTACAAAGATAGTATAAATAATTTAAACGCCTATTAAGCGCTTTAGGAACTTATTTAGATTAGCTAAAGCGTAGTTAATAAAATAAAAAGACTTACTTTAGTATAACTACTATAGTTGCCCTTAGCACAATAGTTATAATAATAATACTTAGTTTCTCTATAAATCTTTTTTTATTTAGTAATATTTTATATGTAGCGCAGGCACGTTATATGCAAGGTAACAAGATTAGTAGCTTTATTAAGTATACTAAACTTATATAGCTAAGCATCTTGTAGGTAGGACTTCTTAATATACTTAAGATTTAGATAGTAGACTATAATAAAAATTAGAGCTTATTATTTAGTTGTGTAGTAAGTGCGTTAAAGTTACGTATTAAATATGTTAATTAAAATAAAGATTACAAAGGATATACTAGAGAATTTTTTTATTACTACAGTAAACATCACCTTGCATAGACTACCTACAATAATTACACACTTTTACCTTTACTTCTAAAATTTTTAAGAAATAAACAACAAATTTAAGAGTTACTATAACAACACTACAAAGACTTAAGCTAAAGCTTGTTACGCGCTTAAACCGCGGGTAACACGCGTCTTAAGAGCACCTAAGCCGCAAGTAACACGCGCTCCTTACTAAACTATCCTTATATAGTCTAGAGAGTTAATTTAAGGCTGTCAGGACGCTAGACTAGAGAGGGAGGCTCTATTACGGATAGTTGTTTGTTGGCTAGTCCTGCCAAGCTTGCTTATTTGTTAGCTTGCCCACCTACAATTATGCTTATAAGGGGCTCCTCACCTGCGAGGATACTAGCGGGTATTATTGCTTGAAATATACACACGTTATTATTCTAGAGCCATCTTTTACTATCTTCTGTAGTGCGAAGTAAGTACTATTGCCTAAAGCCACCCCTTATATATTGTTTGTATACAAGTTGTTTGTATATAGTAATATATAGTGTAGGAAACCTTAAAGGTAAGAAGCAGCAAGTAGAGAGCTTTTATAAAAAAGTATTATAGGCTTCTGCTGCAGTAACGTATATGTCCTTACCCTCCTCCTCTATCTCTATCGCAATCTTGTTGCTAGCTATAGGCTAGTAATTGCTATTAAACACATTTTAATTAGTGTTGTTTTTTAGTACCTTTAGCAAATTTTTTAACCCTAATTTTTGCTTAATAGTCTAAGCTTTTTTGCTCTAAGCGCTTAGCGCGTAGACCTTATCCACCTACTGTTTAATTTTATTAACTATGTAGAGGGTAGCTGCTTTTTACTTTTTTTAGAAACCCCATTTTGACTACAACAACAACTACCACCTTTGACACCTTAAAAATAAATAAGTATTACCTAGCAACTTGCCTAAATCTTTTAGATGTAATACTAATTGCTTTTATAGGTGCTGCTTTACCTTTATATAGCTTTTTAAGCTACTACGCGCTACTCTATACTTCTGCGTAGCTTTTAGATCTGTTTTAGCACTATTTTTACTTAGTTACTAACTTTATATAGAAGTTAAAACTATCAAAAGCTACTACTGCCAGCGCTGCTACCTACGCCTCTGCGCGCGCCGCCGCCGCGCTTTTGCTTTTGCTTTTGCTGCTGTTGCTGCCTTTGCTAGTAGCGTAGCTGCTATTAAAACGCGCTTCTTGCGCGCAGTTAACTAGTGCTGCTTTAAGTATAGTACTAGCCTGCACGTTTAAAGGGTGTGTAGGCAAACTAAAAACTCTAGTTAAGACCGCCTGCAAAAGTAAGATACTAGTAGTAACTCCTAGTTGCTAGAGCACACTTAGTACGTTTCGCGACATGCCTTATTTTAGGTATATTAAGAGCGCTTTGTCTAGTAGCTGTAATAGAGCTTGTTAGAACAGGGTCTTTAGCTCTAGGATGCGCTGCTAGCAGTACTCTAATAAGAAGACGTCTAAGGTCTTATATATAATTTCTTTTTAGATTTTAAGCTTTTACTAATAATTCAAGCCTTTAAAATACTATTTTTCTTAGCTAAAAAGCTTCTTGCTAAGCTATAGAAAGAGTTACTAGCGTAAACTTTTTTCTTATTCTTTCTTAAGCTCTTTATACTAACGAATTATAAAGTAAGTAGGCTAAAAAGCTTATAAGCTACTGTTTGCGTCCTTATAGAGAAAGCGGCCAAGGAGGAGAAGTCTAGAGAGGGCCTTAGTAGTAAAGAGGAGGAGGCTAGTAAGAATAACTAGAATAGATCTTCTAGTAAGGCTAACAGTCTCCCTACGCGTTATTAACGCGTTAGGGAGCTATTAAATAAGCTAGTAGATCTCTTAGTTATCTAAATACTTATTTAGAGAGGGTTGTCCTCTTAGAATTTTATAAGTTCTCTAAGGGTAGAAAGCTAATCTACCTTAATAATTAAACATCTATCTCTTCACTTCTTATACTCTTTTCCTCTTATAATTCTTTGTAAAACATGCGTTTAATATCAATAAGCTCTTTAAAGTACTTAAGCTTTTGCTTTAATAAGTACTTAGTAAGTCTGTTAGCTAGTATCTTATCTATTAGTAAATACTTAATTTATAATAAGCCTTTAGCGTGTTTCTAGCCAAACTACATGTTCTCTATATTAATATAATAGAGCCTAGTAGTAATTCTTTTTTACTTTATAACAACTAGGTGTATAGTTTGCTAGATGTTGCAGAAGATCCTCTAGGCTCCTAAAACTACAGGTTCTAGCTTTTTAAATAGTCTTTTAAGTGCTATAATTTTTTTTACTATATGCTTTAATGCAAGGAGCTTAGCTTTTATAGTTAAAGTTGTTACTATAGCTTAACAAGCTGCTTTCTAAACAATTAGACCTCTAAAGAGCAAAATAATATAGCTTTAAGAAAATTAATAACTCTTTAAATTATTTACAAGAGATATGTTTTTATATATAGTAAGCTTTTTCTTATTATTATTACTATATATAGTTGCCTTATACTTTATATAGTAAAAGTATTATAAAAGTAATCTACAGCCTTTATGTAAGCTTCTAAAGAGTTAGTAAGAAAGTAAAAGAGCTTAGAAACTGCGTAGGCAGCGTTAGGACGCAGCATAACAGCTATATACAGCGTGCTGCTAACGCGCTCTTAGTAGGCCTTAATTAAAGGCTTTAGGGCCTGTTCTAGATTTTTAACTAGCTTTTTAGTGACTTTATTAATATAAGTATTGTGTAGTAGTAATATTATGCGCTTTTTACAATCTTTTACAATTCCTATCTCTAGAAACTAGGTTGCCTTTTTTTAATCTTTAACTTTGTAGTTGTCTTTAATAGATAAAAGGAGCTTGTGTGCTCTAGTTTAGTAAGTTTAATAATACATAAGAAGTATATTGTTTATTTATTTTTTAAGGTGTCAAAGGTGGTGGCTGTTGTTGTTGTGGTTAAAATAGGGTTTCTAAAAAAAGTAAAAAGCAGCTACCCTCTACTTATTAGTCGCAAAAGTCAAAAAAAGATTGTGTGTAGTTAACAAGATTCGAACAGTGGGTAGATAAGGTCTACGCGCTAAGCGTTTGGAGCAGAAAAGCTTAGACCACTAAGCGAAAATTAGAGGTAAAAAAATTTGCTAAAAGTACTAAAAAACAACACTAATTAAAACGTGTTTAACAGCAACTGCTAGCCTATAGCTAGCAACAAAATTACAATAGAGATAGAGAAGAAGGGTAAAGACACATACATTACTATAGTAGAAGCTTATAATACTTTTTTATAAAAGCTTTCTGCCTACTACTTCTTACTTTAAAGATTTTTTATACTATATAGTACTATATATAAATAACTTGGATATAAATAATATAATACTTAAACTATTATTTTTCTTTTTTAATATAAAGACTAATAGCTTATATTAAGTAAAGTTAGACTTTAATAGGTTACTATACTAGAAGCTATAGTAGTAAATTATAAAGCTAGCGTTTACTATTATTTAGTAGCTACCTCTATTAGTTAAAACGGAGCTAGTAGTAATAGTTTTTTATAGTAGTTAAGTTAGTGTAAAAGTTAGAATATAACTATAGTTAAGACATTTTTAATGTGTCTAGTGTTATAAATGTTAAAGTTACAACAAGGACTATAGAAAGCTAGTTTAGCTCGTATACTATATATACTATGCATATTAATAGTCTAAATGTAGTAAATATATATTACTTTAGCAATCTCTTCTTACGCAAATGCAACCTTAGTAAAAAGACTTAAAAGTAGCTTTATAAAGAGTAAGGGCGTGTTAAAACAGCTATTAAGTAGCTAGAATAAACTAATAAGTAGGAAGATTTTATAAGTTACTTTTAGAGATAAAAATGCCCTGCATAAATAGTATGTAATCTTATTATTATTTATTTATATTTAAGAATAGGCACTAAACAGTATAACTACAATACTGCTAAAATAGTAATAGAACAATAGAAGTTGCAGTTAGTAGTAAATAGCTAGCAGTAAATAGTTATTAGTTAAGAGGGTTAGTTAGAGGGATATTGCGTATCTTTATTACTGTCTAAACATGCTAGAGCGACACACTAATTGCGTGCTGGCAATGCTAAACAAGGGGGCATAAGCCTAGATACCTGTTGTTAGCATTAAATCTTTTTTTATTAAAAAGGTGTCTACAAAATGTGCAGTCACATCAAAAGGTTGTCTCAAAAGACCGAAGCCAGTATATTGTTTATATAGAATATTAGGAGAAGCGCGCGATTTTTAGTAAAAAAAAGGCATAGTACTTTAGCTAAGGCTTATAGGCTAAGTTTCTTTAGTGTGCTTAAGAACCTGTTATGCTATAATAATAGCAAGTCTTATAAGCTATATAAGACTCTCTTAAGCTTAACGCACTTGCCTAGGCGCTTATAACTGTCTAGTAGGTTGCACAGGACTATTGTTTTATTACTAATATTAGCGTTAAAGAACGCGCTTACTACGTTAAGCCACTATTTGTTTTAAGGTGTCAAAGGTAAAAAAGTGAAAAGCAGCTACCCTCTACTAATCAGTCGCAAAAGTCAAAAAAAAAAGATTGTGTGTAGTCAACGAGATTCGAACGGTTAAGCTACTATATCTTTATATTAAACTTAGCTATAATTACAATAGTAAGCCGAAGGAATTACGCACTAAATGTTGCTATATATGTTAAGTATAGTAAGTTGTTTACTTAAAAGCTTTCTCTTACTATAAGACGTGCTTTGCAATTAAGAAAGTAGCTATTCTTATTAAGTTTATGAGTAAATACCTATTTAAGAAGGAGAGGCTTAGAGTTCTTTAAAATCTTCTCTCCTATCTAGGTGCATTTCAAAAGTAGAATATTAATCTTTTTTGAGCTAGCCTATCTAAGTTAAGTCCTATATGAATTGTTATAAAAGTTCTTACATTTATGTAGAAGCTTTAAATGATTGTAGAGGTATATTTAAAATAAACTAACTTTTCTAAGAGCTGCTACTGTTACAGCGTAAACTATAATTTACTCTTGATTAATTTCTTAAAGCTAAAGACGTAGTGTCTTACGCTTATAAGCCTTTAAAAAGTTATATAATAGGTAATATACGCCTATACTCTATTTTAACATTGTGTTAGTCCTTATTCTTTAGCCTTAAGAAGCTTCTTGTAAAAGTTCTTTACACCTTTTTTTTTATAAAGTCTTTTTGCTAGAAAAATTTAAGGGGCTCTATTTAGTTCTATAAAATTCTTAGCACCGCGTTAGGCGTTCATAGAAGTAATTTTTGCTCCTCTTTAAAACTATTAAAGTCTTAGCGCGTTTATTAAGCTTAATCTGCTAGTAGTTTACAGTTTCAAAAAGCTAAGCAGCTTATTACTACTACCTATAGCTTTTTAAGCTAAGGTATTTTGCTCTAGCATTTATGCTTTTAGTAAAAAAGGCGCTAGCGTTGCCTTAGGCGTTAGTAACTATCCTAAAGGACCTTTCTACTCTACACAAATTCCCTAAGAAGTGTTAGCTTAACACTTCTTACGTGCTTTTAGCGTACTGCCTACTAAAAACTATAACAAGCCTTCTATAATCTTTATTACTAGCTAATGGCTTATTAGCTGTAAGGCCTTCTATATTGTTACTTATACTTAAATAATACTAGTAAGCTGCTTAAGTACCTCTCTAGCTTTATTAATTTTGTCTTTATTAAGGGTGTTTACTATAAAGATCGCGTCCTGCCTAGGCAGCTTATAGGCTAGTTTTTAGTAGTATAGCGTTTGGTTAAATATAATATTATACATTACAATAACCTAGTTGAGCGCTAGAACTTATATATAGTATATATTAGAGGCTTTATAGCCTACTAAGTAACTAATATAGCCTCTAGAAAGAGTTTTAAAGCTCTTCCTACATTGCCTAGCCGCTTTATCCTTGTTGAGGGATAGCCGCTGTAGCTATAGGCGTATATACCGCTCTAATCTAGTTTTATGTTCGCCGTAAGGCTCTTAAGAGGCTTAAGCTTATAGTGTACGGGTGTTAGAGTGTATGAAAACATACTGCTACGATGGCAAGAGATCAATAGCGACTAGATCACGCGAGAGCAAGGTTGGCAAGATAATAATCTTATTGTGGGTTGGGCATAAAAGACTATTGGTAGAAGAAGACGCCTCTTTAATAGTACATTACAGGAGGTAGAGAAGAGTGAATAATAAATAGTGTCCTCTTTCCGTAATACACGGAAGAGGCTATATACCTTGAGATCACGTGGTTGAGCACTGACTTAGTGTGCAGTAGGGGATCACCCTGTGCACCGGCACAATAGTACTTAAAGTATTTCTTACTCAATTACTTAAGGAGCTTGTTTAGTAAGCGTAAGCTGTACGTATAAAAGAAACTTATACTTTAAAACTAGGCTGTAGCCTTAATAACATTTAGCTAAAGTTTCTTAAGCAGATTCACGCTTGCCCTTATCTTAAGACTCTTAGTTATTAGCTTTTAGTCTGCTTATTTAGCAGCTCTATTTAGTTTATATATGTTTAGTAAAGAAGGCTTGATTATAATACTATACTCTTTACACTATATTTAGTATTGCAACATCTCTTTCTAAGAAAGTGTTAAAAAGTTATTAACCTACAATTTTTATAATCTAAAGCTTATAGCAAGCTTTAAGAAGTGCCTTAAGTTTGTAAAAAGCTTTTTTAATTTCTAAAATAGATTTTGCTTATAAAATATAAACATAAAGCTTGCTACATAAGGTGTTCTTTATTACTTATATATATTCCTCTCCTAAACGTGCTTTAGACATATTAAAGAAGTCCTATAAGATTCTCTAGTATAGTTAAAGAAAGGGCTCTTTTAGTCTTTGTAAGATAACTTATTTTGTGTAAATTAAAATATAGTACTTATACTTAACACGTACTATTTTCTTCATCCTAACTTCTTAAGCTGTGTTAATAAGAACTTTTAGTGCTTTAGGAACCAGGTGCTCTACATAAGTATACTAAAGGTTCTTTAAGTTGCTTCTTAAATTAGTAGTTTATAAGCTTCTAATAGAAAGGGTACATTTATAATGAGCTTTAAATAAGTTTTTAAAGCCTTATATTTAAGAAATAAGAAGTAAAATCAATATTTAAGCTATGCTAGTACAACGTTTTTGCCTTAGGTACCTTGGTAGAATATATTATCTAGGCCTAAGTACTTGACTTTTTTTCTTGTGTATGCAAGCTTCTAAGACTATATTAATTTAAAGAGTTTTTACAACTGCTATATCTATAAGCGTAAAGTCTTTAGTTTTCTTACTTAACACCCTATTTAGAACAGGTTATAGAATATAAGTTCTTTATCTACTAATAGAGAAGGCCTAAGTGCCTGCCTTTACTGTCTCTACCTCCCTAGCGGGTACAAAGTAGCCTAGTACAAGTAGTTCTCTGCTATTTACTAGGTGCAGCGCGGCTCTACTGTCTAGTATAGTGCTTTCTAATAGTATATAAGCGTTAAAGTTACTAGTGTAGTATATACCTAGGATGTCATTTTCTTTAAAAGCAAAGTGGGACAATCTTCTTATCTGCAAGAAACTTAATAATATGCTATATAACACTAATAAGAAATATATTAACAACTATATTAAGAAGCAATGCGACTATATCCTACAGCAGTAAATCTATTTATAGCTTATAGTGCAAGAGTTAGAGAAGAACGCCTTTTATGCAGACCTAGTTTAAGGTTTTCTAAATTAGTTATAATTTGCTAATAGTAGATAAAACACCCTTTATACAACAAAAGACTAGGATAAGTAAGATACTAATTTTCTCTAAGCTAATTCTCTCTAGCGCCTTTAGGAAGAGCTTAGCCTCAAGGCTAATAAGCGCTAAGTTCTTTAAAAAAGCAAGGAACTAGCTATGTTTTTTTACACGGCGCCTTTCTTGTGTTTATTCTTAATTAGACATAGTAGTTTTAAATAACGTCTTAGTACCCTTAAGTCTTACTAGTCAGCCTTGTTATAGTTGTCTTTAATTAATATTTAAGACATAAGCTCTTGCTACTACTACTATACGGGTGTTGGAGTGTATGAAGACATACTGCTACAAGGGCAGGAGATTATTAGTAGTTAGATTATGCAAGAACGAGGTTGGTAAGATAGTAATCTTATTGTAGGTTAAGTATAAAGACTATTAGTAGAAGAAGAAGCCTATTCTATAGTACAGTACAGGAGCTCAACTGTTAAGTGCACAAATAATAGATTGTGTCCCCTTTCTGTAAAATACAGAATAGGTTATATACTTTAAGATAAGGTGGTTAAGCACTAACTTAGTATGCAGTAGAGTATTACCCTATGCACTAGCATAAACCTCCCCTTCTTGCAAGCTTAGCTCTATTAAGCTTTACACTTTATAAAAAGAAAGAAAGGAAAAGCAGCAACATTAAAGAAATAAACAAAAGTAATATAATTTAATTACTTAAGACGCCGCCTAGTATTAGTAGATCCTATATTCTTATAGTAGCTATAGAATCTAAGTGTCTATAGAGCACCTAGATTCTGTAGGCTTGGCGGTTCTCTCTCTACACACCTAATAAGGGCATATCTCTACTTTATTACTGTCTTTTACTTCTTTAAGCGTTTACTTTAACAAGGCTGTTAAGCAATAGTTAAAGTACTTAGTTTAGGTATAAGTGTAGTTGTTGTAGTAGTAGTAGAAGCTTAGGTCTTAGATATTAATTAAAGATAACTATTACAAGGCTGCCTAGTTAGAGTTAATAGTATTAAGACGTTGCTTAAGATTACTATACTTAATTAAAAATAAACACGCGAAAAACGCTATATAAAAAAAGTATAGTAGGTTCTTTACTTTTTTGAAAGACTTAGCGCTTATTAGCTTCTCGGCTAAATTTTTTTTCAAGGTTCCTAAGAAAATTAGCTTAAAAAAATTAGTAATTTATTTATTCTAGTCCTTTGTTGTATGTAGAGGGTTTTTTTTATTATTAAAGAAGTATAATTAGTTAAAGAAACCGTATATAAGATTAGCACAAAAAGCGTTCTTCTTTAACTTTTATACTTTAGGCTATAAGTTAAGAATTTATTGTTTAATATAGATCTAATATTTCTTAATATAATTATTAATTTATTTCTTAGTAGTATTCTAAAGCATGTTGTTTAGCTTCTGATAGATAAGAATTTTTTTTAGCCTATTCTAGAAGAGCTTTCTAAATCTAAAATTTATACTTAATATGCACATAAATAAGAAACAGCTAACTAATTTCTTAAAACTTGTTAGGATAACAAGAAAGAGTGTAAGAAGTAGTAGTAAAGTTATAATAAGCTTTACAAATCTCCTTATAAGTTCTTATAGTAAGCACTTTTATTATACTATCTTAAATTATAACAAACTAAAGAAGCATAGTACAGTAGCTATAAGTAGTTGGCCTAGTAGATTTATAAAGTAAAAGAAGTAATAAAATTTAAGGTTATTTTTTTTTATTAATTTGCTTTGTCTATTTATAGATAAGAACTACCTTCTATGCATTTTTTAGCTAGTAAGTTTTGTTTTTTTATCTTTTAATAAGACTATTTAAACATTTAATACCTATATTCTTACACTACTGCAAGTACGCTAGCATATACTTATATAATCCTTGTAGTACCTCTATGCAGTTGTTTGTGTTCCTATTATTAAATAAGATACTACTTTAAATTATCTCAGCACTATAGCCTTCTATTATCTATTATTATATACTTAAAGTTAAGGTTTATGTGCTTGGAGTATATTTAAATACCTATTTTAGCAAACTTAGAGTATTAAAAGTAGGAAATTAGAGTGTATTCTTTATAAAGCATTTTATATTATAACTGGTATTTTAGGTCTATGCGTATAGCCTATTAAATAAGCGAGTAGTATATGTTACGTAACTATTTAAAGTTTAGTTTTCTATTTATACGTTGTAAATAGAACTTATATATTTTCAAAGTTTTTATAATAATATTCTCTAGATCGCTACGCTGTTGCAGCTATATATAGGCGTTAGTAATAATACTTCTTATACATTAGAATCTCTTTACTTATAGATAAAACTTTGTAGTATTAATAATCTTATCTTAAGTATGGGTAGGGTAGAGATTAAGTTAAAATAGTTAATATTAGTAGCTTAGTAGATTTTTATCTTGCTTAGTTAGGCAACATTTGCTAGTAAAAAGCTTAGAGATAATAGTATAAGATTAAAATTCCTACTAACAGCTTTATTCTATGTATAGTAAGAGTAAATACTTTTTAAGTATATTAGAAGGCATAGCTCTTTTAAATAGACTTATAACACTTATAGTAGTACGCTTATAAGTAAAGTATACTTTTTTATATAATAAGTTGTTAAAGTTATGCAGTTTTTTAATGTTAACCTCTTAATACTATTTTTTTATAACTTTAATATAATAAAGGTCTATAGTTAGCTTCTTTGCGTAGGCACGCTTAGGTAGCTTAAGGAACACTAAAGTAAGATTTATGTAGTAGTATTCTGTTTTAAGAATCTTAGTTTTTTAGTCTATTATATTAAGCTTTTTATCTACGTAAGTAGTATTATTAAGCTTAGTGTCTAGTTGTGTAGCTGCTTATTAGTATACTAGTGTTGCCTTTAGAGCACAAGAGCTTAGTAAAGGTAGTAAAGTAAGAACTAGTTAGTTACTAGTCTTAGCCTTTACACGTCTTGCCTAGATATTAGCAGCATTGCGCCTTTATTATATAATAGTCTTTTTACTTTCGAGTTTAAATGCCTTAACTATTACATAATTTTTAGCTCTGCTTTCTACTAACATTTTTAAAGATCGCCTTAGTTACTTAGTTATAATTAAAAGACTACAAATCTCTAAAGTGCAGGTCTTAGATGATATAAAGTTACTATAGCAATTAATAGATTTAGCTTTAAATAAAGTTCTTCTAAGTTCGGCAGCTATTAGAATAAGCACTTTATATATTTAATGCACTTACACTTTTATTAACTTATAGTTATCTATGTTCTTAAGAGATTGCGTAAAGTAGACTTGCTTAGTTTTAGGGCCCTTAAATATAGCTAAATACCTAATAAACTTTTGCTAGAAAGCTAAAAGTATAGTTTATAATATAGTTTTCTTTTTCTATACTTACCTTTAAGCTCTTTAAGACCCTTAATAAACTTAGTGTGTAAGGCAGTTACTGCTGTAGCTGCTTACTTTAAGCTTTATCTAATAAAGGCTAAAATATTACTTAAGTAAGTTAGTTAGTAGTGTGTGTATTGTTTTTAGCCTCTACTAGAGTAAGAGAGGAGATATTGCTGCAATTGTTGTCTTTAAAGGTTAATACCTAAGCAGAAAAGTAGTAAAGTTAGTATAGAAAGAGAGTTAATTAGTTAGCAGGGTTGTAGTTTGACTTTAGGTGTAGTAGCAGTATACTGCTAGCAGGCAGGTAAAGGTAAAAGTAAACAAGGTCTATATCGCACCAAAATAAGCAGGTTTTATAATAAAAATGGTTATTATAATTAGCTGTTGCTTTGCAAATGCAAGAAATGAGGTGTAGTGTTAGTATAGTAGTAAAGTATTATAAGTCTACAGAATTTAGATGCTTACTATACACCTAGAATTTGTAAAATAAGCAGCCTATACCTATATTTTACAAAGAAAATTAGTAAATAAGAAGCTAAAGGTAAAGGCAAACACTAATAGAATAGCATCTCTTTCTTTTTCTAAAAGTATAGGCTGTTCATTAGCCTATTAGTTGCTAGTTGCAGTAGTATTAAAATTAAAGTTTAAGCTTTTAAAGTTTTATATATATACACAACGCTTTTTTGTATAAGACGCTTAGCAATAGTAACTTAAAAATAAAAACCATCTCTTGTTATAAAAGATAGAGATAATTATAACTTAGTAGGTAGCTTAGGTAAGTCTAGAGAAACAGGAGTATTTACTATTAGGCTAGTTTGTTTCTAATACCTAGAATTCTATAGTTTTATGTTTCTTTAATCCTTTTTTATAATATCCTGTACGTGTTGTTGTTAGAAAGGCTTTAATAGCTAGCTAAGTGTTATATATAGAAAGCGTGTGCTATTAAGGTCTTTAAGGTAGTATGTCCCCCTATTAAGTTTAGCGTTATAAATATAATATAGTCTTAACTACCTTGTATCTAACTTGCAGTTTGAAAATATATTAATTTTCTTAAACTAAGTTCTAAAACAAAACTAAATCTTCTAGCTTCATATCTTTATATCGTATTTCTTTAGTAGTATCCTTATATTCCTTCTTAGAAGCACTTATGCAATTAGTACAAGCAACAGCATTCTTTATAAACTAATTTCTAAAATCTAACTACATTACTTATATTATAAGTAATTATGCATAGTTCTTTACTTCTCTAAATAGAAGTATTTGCTATATAAGTAGTATAAGCTTAGAAAAAGCACTAAGTTCTACTTTGCAACTAGTTAGTACAGCAAGTAACCTATTTGTTTTTATATAAAGATTCCATCTGTAAGAGAAACTATTAGCAAGTTCTTAACTAATAATTAATTTTTTTTTTTTTTTTTTTTTATAGCTTAAGAATTATGTTTATATAATTAGACTTAGATAATTTTGTACAGTTTTAATAAAGAAGAGACTACATTAGTAAAGTAAGTTCTTTATTAACTATAGGTTTACGTGCTGTGCTCTATCTATATATAATGTCTTTATATATAAATTTTGCAATTATCTTAGACTGGTTGTTAAATAGTGCTTTTACTTTAAGCTAGCTACTAAAGTAGTCTCTTGTATTTACAAGAAAATTCTTTCTAAAACACTAAGGCATATATACTATATTAATAGTAATAGTTCTTTAAATAGCAAAACTGTAAGTGTTAGTAAGCATATTAACCTTCCTCCTAAAAGATTGCAGCTAATAGTTTTAGTAGGTTACTATTTTCTTTCGCACTTACTTATATATTTCTTTTTACTAGTATTGCTACGCAACTATAGAGTAGACTGCATTAACTCTTTAGTATTTAATCTAGGTGTACACGTTCTATACCGCTGCTATTTTTAAATCTGTATTATATATAACTTGTTAGATTACAATATTTTTTAATTTCTTTTTAAAAGGTAGCTTATCATAAACAAAGAAGTTTATTGCTTGCTTTTTTTACGCTTATAGTTCTTACAGTTTTATTCTTTTTAAAGTCTTAAGATTAACTTAAAGCTAAGCATATTGCTCTAATTTCTAAAAGAACTTCTAGTAAAGTATCCTAGCTTGTCCTATTAGTACTAGTGCATTTACATTTCTAATTATATAGTTTATAAACTTGTCTAAGTCTTCTCTAAGTTTAAGAAAAAGCTTCTAATTATTAGGTTTTAGATACCTAAATAATACATTTACAACAACGTTTTTTTTTTAGTATATGCTTAATCTTAAAGGCTTATAGAAGAATACTTAATACTTACTTATTTATAACTAAATTTTAATTGTTAGTAAATAAACAATTTAGTTAAGCAATAAAAGTTACAGCGTTAGTTTCTATAGTAAAGTATATACTATAGAAATAAGTATAAAACTTTTTAAAAGCTTATAGTATAGCTTTGCATTCTAACTTAGTAGAGTACTATTGACGTTTTTATACTAATTATAGAGTGCTTTTAAACTATACTAGGTATTGTTTGTTGTCTTTTTAAAATTGCTCTATACAAGCCCTTGTACTATCTTAACTAGCATTAGTTATAAAGAAGATTTTGTAGTTCTTAGTATTAGTGAAGTCTAGGTTTACAAGTATAAGTGTAATACATATTACTTATTTTAGTGTATATATTACTATATTTTGTGCATTTCTTTATTTAAAAAAAGTGTTTTCTTATAAGAATGTAAATAGAGGTTTAACAATTTTAGTAAAGTTTTTTACTTATATAAAATAGTAGACATAAATACGTATAAATAATTACACTTCTCTTTTATTTTTATATAGTAGCTAGTTTTCAATCTTTATAACTTTGTTCTAGTTAAGATAGCAACTTTATAAATTATCCTTATAGCCTACCACCTTAAGTCTTTGTATAAGAAAGTAACACTTCTTTTTTAAAATAGTACTTTTAGCTTATTTAATATTAGCTAGTACTTTATTTAGTTATATAATATGCTTTTGAATATAACGTTACACTTTTAACGTTAATTCTTTTATATTATAATTAGTCTTTAGACTTTTACAAGTAATACTATTAATAAAGAGCATTTTATTAAGCTAGTAGTCTTTGGGGATGTTTATTATAACTTATTAGAATACTACTTAAAAGTGAGTAGCGCCTATAACTATTATGTATAACTATATAAGTCTTACAGGCGTTAAGAATGCTATCATATCTTTACTTTTTAGATGCAGTGTAATTTAGTTGTATTTTAAAAATAAGTTTATAAGTAAGATAATCTTACATTCTACAAATTTCTTCAAGAATTTATTAGCTGTTAGTAGTTAATTTATATTTTATATAGTAACTATATTTAGTCTTTGCGCGTTGCTAATCTATTAAATGCCTTTATTTTTTCTGTACTAAGTACTCTAAGTTGCAATACTAACTATTAAATTGTTTCTCTGTTTCTTAATTTAGGTAGACATTAACTATATTTACTACCTGTAAATCTAATACTTTTAAAATAGTAAAGCCTTACACTTGCTAAGCTTTGTGTAGTATTGTCTATATCTTAAATAGTAGGCATACATTAGGATAAATTCTTCTTAATTTTTTAAATTACTAAGAAAGAGCTCCTTCTCTGTTATAGAGTATATGTATAAATATCTCCTTTTCTATAGCCTAGAGATAATC
This sequence comes from Alternaria gansuensis, assembly GCA_009289805.1. Classification (NCBI taxonomy): domain Eukaryota; kingdom Fungi; phylum Ascomycota; class Dothideomycetes; order Pleosporales; family Pleosporaceae; genus Alternaria; species Alternaria gansuensis. Next base: position 53,244 of record WBOK01000154.1, on the reverse strand, counting down.
TCTTATATGCAGTTTCTTAATTTATTTTTCAATATGTCTTGTTTCTTGTAGAAAAGTAGCATATTTAAGTTTAAATAAATAATTATATAGCCTATTGTTAGAATTATAGATACTTTTTAAAAGAGCTGTTGTTTCCTAGCCTTCTTTTCTTAGTTTTCTTGTCTAAATTCTATTAGTATCTCTTGCTAAAATACAAAGGGGTGACAAAAAAAAAAGTAACCAAAAAAGTTATTGTTTTTCAAGCTTTTTAATTCTATAAGTAGAAGGGCTATACCAAAAAGAGTTAGTGATTTGAAAAGCCAAGAACTTCCTCTTTAAGTTACGCTGCTTAGTAAGCTGCTTAGTCAGCACGACCGCCACTGCTATCCCGCCCAAATCAAGAGAGAAAAAAAGATTTAAATCAATTTCTGTATTACTTTTTTTTAAACGTATAAAAATCGCTAAAAATTATAGATTTTCAAACAAGACTACTTAATCTCTTTAGTTGAGGGTCTTAGAGTAGTACTATAAAAAACTACCTAGTTATAATTAAAGGCCTATCTTTAAGGTTTATGTAGATAATATTATAAAACAGACTACTAACACTTAGTAAGCTAGCCTATAGCTTCCCTAGTTACTTAGTATTCTTATAGCTAGTGTAAAGTATAACTATTAAATACTTTTAGTAGAATCTAACTTTCTTATATTTTTGTTATTTCGTTATATTAAATATCCTATTACTTTAGCATTATGACAGTACTTAATAGTTAACTTATATTAATATAGAACTAATTCTAAGTCTAAATTTTAATGTTTTTTTTAGTTTCTACTTAGTATAATTATAATAATTATAAGGTCTCTTTTATGTTTAAAGGGAGCTTTTTCTTTAAATTTTTTCTAATATAGATATCTTGTTTTAGCAAGTTCTATTAGATTTTTATAAGAAATTTATATTTATTTTACTTTTTTGAGGTTTTGTTTTATTTTCTAGTAATTTTAATAAGGTTTATATTGAGTAGTTTTTGAACATTGTAAAAGATCTTAGTATAACAGCCTAGTTTAAGCGTAAAAGAAAGTAAAAAGGCTTCTTTTTTTATATATAATTTATTTTAATATGCTTACTAATAATTTTAAAAAGATTCTTTAGTATGTTACTATTTAAGGTAATAAGCTTATATAATATATATATACTATTAACTTACTACCTAAAATAGGATAAACTATAAGCTATAAAGAAAATGCTATAGAAAAACTAAGTAGAAAAGAGTAAATAGACTTAATATACTTTAAGCTTACTAATATATTACGTAATTAGCGCTTATATACGCAACCTCTATTTCTAACACTCTTTAATTATACTTAAAGTAATTAAGATACTACCCTTTATAACCTGCTTACATACTGCTTACGTAACCTTATTAAGCATAGTTTTTCATAAGCAATTTTTACACGTTCCAAAAAAAGTTATACTAAAATTTATTTTAACTTTTTTTTATCTCTTAATTTGAGTGAAATTGCAGGGTCAACCGTGCTAACTAAGCGGCTTACTAAGCATTTTATCTTAAAGAGGAAGCTCTTACCTTTTCAAATTACTAACTCTTTTTGGTATAGCTCTTCTACTCATAGAATTATAAAGCTTTACAAATAATAACTTTTTCAATTTCTTTTTTATTTTGTCACCCCTCTGTATATTAACAAGTTAAATTTTCTTTTCTACAATTTTATTTATAGTGTAGAGATTATAGCGTTGTTAGAAGTTATTAAGCAGTCCTGTTTGCAATTATTGCTAGTTAAGCTTATTTATCATTAAAAACTTGCTAAAACTATAGTTTCTTATAAAGTTTTTTAATTGTCTAACTACGTGTGTAATGACTGAGTTTATCTAGACTATCTAATTATGCTTCTTATCATTATTCTTGTACAGTATTTTAAAATTACTAAATCTATCTATAAAATCTAACTATACAGCTTCTTGTATGTACTTTACTACAGCTGCTTATAGCATATTATTTATTATGTTACCAATTGCGTATATTAATATATTACTTACTATTTCTCTATTTAAATTACTATTAGAGGCTTTATTACTTATTGTCTGCGTAAGGTAACTTAGTAATAATTTAAATACAACAAATACTGCGTTTCTAGTACTATTCTTAGAGAGAACTTAGTATGCAATTTATCTAAACGCATTATACTATATTAATATCTTCGCGTATGCGCACTAAGGTTCTCTTTAAATTATAGATCTAGCAACATTAGCAAGAATCTTAAATTTAGTTTTAGTAATAACTATTTTTATTTGTATAAGTATATCAAATGCTGTCTTAACAAACAGTTTATAAGTTCTATTAGGTAAAGTAATACTAAAAGATAGCTGTCCTAGTCTATGTTTTATTAATTTATATAGTATTTTTAATGGCCGTGTAGCACTAAGTTTTGAAATATATATTTATTGTCTAGTATTAATTAAGCACTTTAAGAAGTTGCTGTTAACAATAACTTAGTATTTTAGTAGGTATGTTTAAGCAAAGACTTGTCCATTTCTTTGCTAGACTTTCTGGACTTCTTTAGTAAGTATATTATTTAGCTTATTAACCCAAAAATTACTTTTTTTTTACACCTTATGTTAGTTTTAAGCATTTATTTAATACAAATCTATTTTATTATAATATAAGCTTATAATTATTAGTATAATAATTAAGATTTTATAAGTAAAGTACTTTTAGCCTGTACGCTAGTTTAGCTAATCAGTAGCTAGAAAAGATTTTAAGTGCGCTAAATTATACTTAAATTTTAGAATTTCTCTACTAGTTATAATGTTAAGTGTTTCTAAGCTATTTATTATACTAATATTATTATCTAAAAAGTTACGTAGTTATTTTTAAATGTTTTCTTACTTTATATAGTTAAATATAGCAACCTTTTATACTTTTTATCTAAATAAAGTAGTTGCAATGCAGTTTAGCTAACTTTATATTATTTTTTTTAACTTAGAATTAAAAAGCGCATCTATAAACTTTATAGCCTTTTTTTTTGCCCTTATAGTAGGTACTTTAGATTAACTAATATATTACTATTTTGCTAAAACAACTACAGCAGCCTAATAATTAAAATAGTATATTATAAGGCTAACTTACAAAAGGTATTTTACTTTATATTTTCTTTTATAGAAACTGCATATTTATAGGCTATATGTTAAGAATTAGAGCATTACTTTAAATTGTTTAATTACTTCTTTAGGCGCTTTTATTTTTGCTTAGCCTTTTTTATTTCTTTCGTTCTTTATCTTAAACACAATTAATATTGTAGTAGAAAGTAAAGCTTTTTTTTTAATCGTGTAGTAGCATATAACTTACAAATGTTATGTAATACGTTTTGCCCGGCTCCTAATATAATATTAGCAATATTAATATTATTACGCCTATTAACATATTTGTCTATAGCAGAATTATATAGCGGTTCCTAAAACTATTAGAACTACTATAGAATATTATTATAGTAACTTTAGTTTATTAAGCTAGTTACTACGTTTGCTAAACTAGAGGCTTTACCTTTATACTTTAAGCCTAGTAAAAAGTTTCTACTTGAAAACCTCTTAGATATTATACTAAAGGCTTGCAAATTAAGTACGTTATTGGTAATATTATAGAATTTTTACATCTTTACCTTTAACTATAACAAGACTTAAGTAGACAGTAGCTATTTTTAAATTTCTCTTAGACGTTTATATAGTAGCCTAAAGTAGTAAGTTCCTTTTCTAGCTATAGTATCCTAGTTAAAACTAACTTCCCTTGATTACTTTAGGGCGTAGTATAGCTTACAATCCCTAAGTATATATCCTACAATATTATATATATAATAAAAGTTGTTTATCTCTACATTATTTAAATATATTATACTTATGTTATTCAAAAGTCTCTTTTTAATATTAGTAATAAAAAAACTTTTATTCTTCTTAATTAGAAGCTTAGCATTTATTACTTATATAATAAAGTACGCATAATTAAAGAGCATTTTTAGAGGTTTTTTTATTGTAAGATAAGCTATAAGCATGTTAATAGTGAATAGTTTAAGTTTTAGGCTACCTAAAGACTTAATTAAGTCTTTTACCTCTAAGTTAATATCTACTAGTTTACTTATCTTCTTATGTAGTTTACTAATCTTTAATACTACTTCTTTTACTTTCTTAGGTGTAAAGCTTGCACGCTAGTTACATAGTGTAATCTAGTATATCTCTATATCTAGGCCTCTTTATTCTAGCTAATAAATCTTGTCTAGACTTATTATCTTCTTATAGTAGGATTTGAAAAAAGAAAAATTTAAATTAAGTTTGTATATATTCTAATTATTGCTATTAAGCGTAGCAGTTATATAGTATATAACGGCCTCTTTCTCTATTTATAGTAAACTTAAGAAGAAAAAAATGCCTTTTTTTTTAGAGATTTGCTTGTTCTTGATTTAAGTATTAGCAACAAAAGTAAAATAAGTAAAGCACTCTACTAGCTCTAGCTATTTTTATACACATTTATAAATATAAGCTTAAAGGTAAAAATATTTTCTTATCTTATTAGTAGTATCTTTGTTCTTTTACTACTTTTTTATATTTGCTTGTAACTTAGACTAATCTCCTTTAACATTCTTTAGTAAACAGTTTAAAATATAAAAAAGCAATTAATCTTTGTTAAAGGATTGGTCTAGTAGAACAAAAACTTTTATAGTATTATAAATGCCTCTATTATTAGCTTATTATTTAACGTCTTTTAGAAATTTTATAGTATCTTTCTTATTAGAGACTAAGGTAATATATCTTAGTTAAACTATAGAAAACACTAAGTTGTTCATAAGTGTAGTTATAGTATTAATAACTAAGCTTAATAGTGTTAATAGTAACTTAGGACTAGTAGTTGTAGGCCTAGTAGAAGGAAGCCTTTTGCCTTTTTATTCTTAACTTAACTTCTAATTCTTCTTCAACATCTATAATATAGTAGAACTTAAAAAAGTGTTTTATTTTAATAGTTGTTAGTAGTTATTTATCAATATAACAAACAAAGTTTAGTCTAAAAAAAATATTTTTTGCTTTTAAAGTTGTTGTAGTAAGTGCTTAATTAGAAGTAAGAATATAAATCTTTGCCTTTTTAGTACTCCAATTATTTCTAAGGAGGCTCCAATTTATACTTATGCTATTCTAATTTTTAGTAACGTCTTTATTTCGCTAGACAGATGCCTTAAGTTAGCGTTTCAAATATATTTAGTTATAAGCTTCTAGTCTTATTTTAAATTTTACTAAATAAAACTTTTGCTTTTTATCATTAACGTATATTTATTTTTTGAGGTGTTAAAGGTGGTGGTTGTTGTTGTAGTTAAAATGGGGTTTCTAAAAAAAGTGAAAAGCAGCTAGCCTCTACTAATTAGTCGCAAAAGTCAAAAAAAAGATTGTGTGTAGTTAACAAGATTTAAACAGTAGGTAGATAAAGTCTACGCGCTAAGTGCTTAGAGCAGAGTACTAAAAAACAACACTAATTAAAACGTGTTTAACAGTAATTGCTAGCCTATAGCTAGCAACAAGATTGTGATAGAGATAGAGGAGAAGGGTAAGGACATATACGTTACTGTAGTAGAAGCCTACAATACTCCTTTATAAAAGCTCTCTACCTACTACTTCTTACTTTTAGAGTTTTTTATACTACATAGTACTATATATAAATAACTTGTATTTAAATAATATAATACTTAAACTATTATTTTTCTTTTTTAACATAAAGACTAATAGCTTATATTAAGTAAAGTTAGACTTTACTAAGTTAGTATACTAAAAGCTATAGTAGTAAATTACTAAGCTAGCGTTTACTGTTATTAAGCAGCTACCTCTGCTAGTTAAAAAGGAGCTTGTAGTAATATTCTTTATAGTAGTTAAGTTAGTGTAAAAGTTAGAGTATAACTATAGTTAAGATATCTTCAATACGTTTAGTATTATAAATGTTAAAGTTATAACAAGAACTGTAAAAGTCTAGTTCAGCTAGTATACTATATATACTACGCATATTAATAGTCTAGGTGTAGTAAAAGTATATTACTTTAGCAATCTTTTTTTGCGCAAATATAACCTTAGTAAAGAGACTTAATAGTAGCCTTGCAAAGAGCAAAGGCGTGTTAAAATAGCTATTAAGTAGCTAAAATAAACTAATAATTAGAAGAATTTTGTAAGTAACCTCTAGAGATAGAAGAGCTATGTATAAAAGTAATGTTGTTATTGTTTATTTATATCTAAGAATAGGCACTAAACGCCGCAACTATAACATTGCTAGAATAGCAACAGAACAATAGAAGTTGCAGTTAGCAGTAAATATTTAGCAGTAAATAGTTATTAGTTAAGAAGGTTAGTTAAAAGGATATTGCGCATCTTTGTTTCTGTTTAAACATGCAACACACTAATTGCGTGCTGGCAATGCTAAATAAGGGGTCATGAGCCTAGATACCTGTTGTTAGCAATAAATCTTTTTTTATTAAAAAGGTGTCTATAAAATGTGTGGTCACATTAAAAGGTTGTCTTAAAAGACCGAAGCTAAATAGGCTAATATAAAGTTTATAAGGCTAACTGTAGTTTAGCAGCTCCTTATAATTTATTTACATAGCTTTTCTATAACAAATTCTGCTAATTCTGCCTATTTTAGCCCTACTATGGCGTACTATATGGTACTATAGGCTAAAATAGCCTATACTTGCCTATACAATAGTTGCTGCTTTTAAATAAATGCTACTATAGTTAGTAACTTTTATATTAGTATAAGTTATATAACTGCGTATTATTTTAGCTATTGCGTTAACTACTTTACTAGCAGAGGAGTTTATATGTTCAATAAAGTTAGTCACGTTCTTTTATATTTAGTAATAACACTGTAGAGCATTTAAACACTTAAATATATAAAAACAACTTTAGTGCAAAGATTTAGTACATAAAGTATCTTTATTACTAGTACTTAAGTTAAGAGTGTTGTGCTGTATGTTAATAAGCTATTTTTATTTATTATAAAGTATATTAGCCTATACTCATACAACGTAGCCCTCTACTACTAAAATAGATTTCCTTATAATACTAGTATTTTAGTAAGGTAGATTAATATTAGTAAGCGTAAAAAGACTATTAAATACTCTTATTATAACCTAGACGTTAACGCTTAAAAGAGAGAGGCACAAAAGCTTTAATACTTTTACTAAAAGGTTACTTTAACTCTAAATAATATTAAGCTAGTTTAGGCTAAGCTAAGTTTGTAGGCTTAGGCTTTAAATAAGAAAATCATAAAGTAAGTAAGCTATTATAAGCTATAGTAGCCTATTATACCTTATTATTAGTTTGTTTACCTTATTCAGCTCGTACAAGCATTAGGCAAAGAAGCTTTTTATTTATAATAATGCTATTTGCTTTGGTTAAGATCTTAGGAGCAAATTATGTTCTAATCTCTATTTCCGCAACAACTATACTATGAAGGCTAAGGCTAAGGCTAAGGCTGATAAATACTTAAAAAAGTAAAAAATAAAGAAACTAATCTTAAGTACCCCTAAGAAGGTATATATATCTTATTGTTTGCTATAATAGGCTGTTCTAACCTAGTATACCGTAAAGTTACTAAGAACAGCTATTCTTTGCTTAAGTAGAAAGTATATTATATAAATATAGAGTTGTTAGGCCTAGAGTCTTAATATGTAAGCGCTAAGGGCAACACTAAAAGCAGCTTAACTAGGTCTATTAAGAGGGTTAAGACCTAGATCTAGGAGGCTAAGGACAAGATAGATAGACTTTAAGTAAGTTAATATAGGCTATAACAGGCTATTCTAGGCTACAATAGGTGCCTAAGATCTTTACAGAGGGGTGACAAAAAAAAAGGTATCAAAAAGGTTGTTGTTTTTAAAACTTTATATTTCTATGACTAGAAAGGCTATACCTAAAGAAGTGATCGATTTGAAGAGCCAAGAAGTTTTTCTTTAAGATAGGCGTCTGAGTAAGCTGCTTGGTCAGCACCGCTGCGCCTGCAATCTCGCCCAAAATATTAGGAGAAAAAAAGTAAAAATAGATTTTAATAAAACTTTTTTTTGAAAGTTTAAAAATCTTTAATGAAGAATAATATTTTTTAAGCCTACGTAAGCATACTGTAAACAAGTTTTAAAGGTTTATATCTTATTTACTTAGAGTCTGATTAAAGGGTAAAATGAATAAGCGTTACATAAGTAAGCGCTAATTACGTAATAGCTTAGTAATACTATTATGTACAAGCTAGTCTTAATTATTTTAACTTAGTTTCTTTATAGTATAATTCTTATAGCCTATAGTTCCTGTTATCTTAATAACTAAGCTTATTTCATTTGTAAATAAGATCAGCCCATTTCCAATTATAGTAATACGCTAAGAATGCTTGAAAAAATGTACCTAATGCCTTTTATAAAATAGAATAAAAAAATGGAATCTTTATTTACTCTAAAGCCTATATTAAGCGGTCGTGCAAAGATATTAAAAAGTTTAATAAAATACTTAATAAAATCTATTTGTTAACGTATAAAAAATAAAGTTAAAAGCTTATAATAGAAGAAAACATGTAATTTTTTCTAAAAAACTTACGATACTACTTGGAAAAAAGCATCTTTTATATTTATCTTAATAAGTAAAAGTTGTATTAAAGCTCTAGAAAAAAGTTATAGTCTTTATTAATACATTAAGGAAAATCTTTTAAAACTCGAAAATATTAACTTGAAATAATTTTAATATTAATATAAGTTTAATATTAAGTATTGTTATCTTACTAAAATAATGTAGTATTTAGCATAACAATTAGCAAAAACTATAAGTAAATATATTTTTATTAAAAGTATTGAATAATAATAGTTTTTATATATTAATAATTAGTTAACTTCTATAGACTTATATATTTAGTGCACGAAGTATTAGTAAGCTATCCTAATGTGAAGATCGTCTGTAGATGATCTGTGTTGGTTCTCTTGGAATAGGTGAGTGCGATAGACGAGGGTTGTACTAGCACGTTTGGTAGAATAATGTAATAGTACAGGATTGTGTTAGCACGTTTAGTAGAACAATATAATAATATAGAGGGGTTAAGAATTAGGTAATTCTTAGATTGCACTTAAAGTTGAACACACTAAGCTATAAGAGCTTAATACCTACTACTATATACTAAGAAAGTGTCTTACTGTTCTATAGAATCCTATGCTATCTTATGCGTAGAATGTGTGGGATTTTGTAGTACATTGTAGGACGCATATAACTTGTCCTATAAAGAATTTCTACTAAAGCCTGTAAGATTACGTGCTTAGTGTAGAGTAGCATTATTTATTAGCACACAAAGGCGTTACTTTTTATTTAAGTAGTTTAAAATCTTTTTCTACTTTTATCTTTTATATATAGTTTGTATTTTCTCTCTTTTTAAGTTTGTAACACCATCCTTCTTTTTTATATTCTTATTTTTATAAACTAGCCGAATAGTTTCCTGTAGCACTGTTTATTGTTACGCACTTAATAATTACATAAATAGTATTAGTTAACTTGCTATAGTTACTTATTAATATTATATTAAAAAAAGTTTATTATGTTAAATGTCTTTATTAAAAAAAAGTGTAAAGGAATTTTTATAAAAATAAAGTTAAAAAGTATGTTCTAGCAAAAATGCTGTTACTAGATTATTTATAGCTAAACTAAAATTTAGCTTAATTAGAGCAGCAGAAGTCTACAGCTAAGACAGCAAAGTTAGTTACGCTTAAAGCATTATTAGTAGTATATACAAAGACAAATTATTTTTAAAAATAGTATAAAGTACTAGCGTGTTGTAAGTAGTAGTTAATAAATAAATTAGAAAAATTTGTTAAAAAGATTAAAGCTTTAGAAGCTATAAGGAATATTGACTATAAAGTTAGTATCTTAAAAAATAGCTTAATACCTAGTACACTGTTGTTAGATTAGAGCGCGTTCTCTTCTACCTATTTAGAAAGTAATTTTACTTTTAACAACTTCTTAAGTAAGTTGCATAGTACTATATGAGTAGTTAGCAATAATTTATAAAGTTTATATTTAGTTCTTATATGTTTTTACTATTTAAGAGTTTTAACTATTTAACTAAGTATTCTTTGCTATTATCTTGTGCTTAGTATGCTAGAATTTTCTTAACTTTAAAGATATTGTTTTTTATTATTTTAAAGTAGAAAGTTTTTTGTAATAGCGTTTCTAGGGCTGCTAGTTCTAACATGTTAATATAAAATTTTAAGTAAATTTTTATATTTAGTAGAAGGTTAAGTGTATATATAACTGTCTCTTGGCTTTAGCCTTTTGAGACAACCTTTTGATGTAACTACACATTTTGTAGACACCTTTTTGGTAAAAAAAGATTCATTGCTAACAACAGGTATCTAGGCTTATGCCCCCTTGTTCGGCATTGCCGGCACGCAATTAGTGTGTCGCATGTTTAGACGGAAACGAAAATGCGTAATATCCCTCTAACTAACCCTCTTAACTAACAACTATTTACCGCTAACTATTTACTACTAACTATTTACTGCTAACTGCAACTTCTATTATCCTGTTACTATTCTAGCAGTGTTGCAGTTACGGCGTTTAGTGCCTATTCTTAGATGTAAATAAACGACAACAGCATTACTATTTATATACAGCTCTTTTATCTCTAAAGGCAGCTTACAAAATCCTTCTACTTATTAGTTTATCCTAGCTACTTAATAGCTATTTTAACACACCTTTGCTCTTTGTAAAACTACTCTTAAGTCTCTTTACTAAAGTTATATTTGCGCAAAAAGAGATTACTAAAGTAATATACTTTTACTACACTTAAACTATTAACATGCATAGTATATATAGTATACTAGCTAAACTAGCCTTTTACAGTCCTTGTTGTAACCTTAATATTTATAACACTAGACGCATTAAAAATATCTTAACTATAGTTATATTTTAACCTCTACACTAACTTAACTACTACAGACACTATTGCCGCTAGCTCCTTTTTAACTAATAAAGGTGGCCGCTTAACAACAGTAAACGCTAGCTTCGTAATCTACTACTATAGCTTCTAGTATAGTAACTTAGTTAAGTCTAACTTTACTTAATATAAGCTATTAGTCTTCGTGTTAAAGAAGAAAAAAAATAGTCTAAGTATTATATTATTTGTATGCGAGTTGTTTGTATGCAGTACTATATAGTATAAGAAACTCTAAAGGTAAGAAGCAGTAGGCAGAGAGCTTTTATAAAGAAGTATTGCAGGCTCCTACTGCAGTAACGTATATGTTTAATTAGTGTTGTTTTTTAGTACCTTTAGCAAATTTTTTTAACTTTAATTTTTGCTTAGTAGTCTAAGCTTTTCTGCTCTAAGCGGTTAGCGCGTAGACCTTATCCACCTACCGTTGAAATCTTGTTAACTATACACAATCTTTTTTTTGACTTTTGCAACTGATTAGTAGAGGCTAGCTGCTTTTTACTTTTTTTAGAAACCCCATTTTGACTACAACAACAACTACCACCTTTAACACCTTAAAAATAAATTACTAGTCTCTTTTAGTTTAGAACTAAAAATAGTTTAACTTTATTATTGTTAAGTTCTTTATTACGTTATTTAGTGCAAAAATTCTTTATAAGCAAATATACTTTATTTTTATTTTTTTAGCTAAGGTGCTATTTTTTATTTCTAGTAAATATTTAAAATGTTTTAGCATTAAGCCTTCTTAAGTATTATTTTAAGTAACTTATGTACTATCTTTAGCTTATTAACTATAGTAATAGCTACTTTTGTTTTCTAGCTTAGAAGTGTTTATGTAAAAAAATTTAAGTGTCTCCTATAGTTTACATAAAATAGTATTTATTTTATAAATTTTAAAATCTTGTTGTTGTATACTACTTATACTATAAGTAGTAGTAATACCTAATTGTTTTACTATTAATTAATATATATTCCAAAGTAGGCTTTTATTATATAGTTTATCTGTTTAGTTTATTTATCTGTTTGCAGGTAATAAGCTGTAAATAGCTTTTTTTTTATTTTAATTGCAGCTAATAGTGTTGTTAAAAGTTAAAAGTAAAGAGCTTGTCTCTATTACTTATAATTAACTTTAGTATACTATAATATCTAATAATTTAATTATTAATAATATGTACTAGCTGTACTACTGTAAAAAAACTTCTAAAAGTAATATACTTTACTTATTTTATAAATTAACTAACTACTACAAGAATTGCGTTATAAGCTACTTTAGTAACAAAGTTTTTTAAAACTAGTAGTTTTATAACAAAGTTTATAAAGATGTTTAACTATCGTGCGTTAAGTAGTTTTACTGCTTATATTGCTTTATAAGGTGCATAGGTACTATGCTTATTTTTCTAACAGTCTGCGCACTTAGTAATAAGAAAAGGAACTTTTTTTTTGTTTCTAGAAACTTGTAATTTTTTTTAATAAGTTTTATAGTTTAAGTAATACTAAAGTAACTATATATAAGTTTTTTTTAATATTATTTAATAATTACTTTTTGTAATGTTTTTAGTATATTTAGTATAATTTATAGCACTGCGTTTAGCATTTTTGCTAGTCTTAATAATCTATCTTTATTAATCTTAAGTATTATAGTATTAGTAATTACTTTTATTTTTATGATATTTTATTATTAGATAAAAGCATCTCCTCTACTATTGTCTTTTTTTAACTTATTATTAGTTAAGTACTTTAGTAGTTGTAAAGTTAACTAAGTTCTTATAATTTATAAATATTATAAGTTCTAAGCAGCTTTTTGCGTATACTTTCTATTACTATAAGTATATAATAATAGCTAGTAGCTCTTTGTTATAGATATTATCTTGTTCTTTTAGTCTAGAGAATTTTTATAAATAGTACACAATAAAGTGCTATTTACTTTTATATAGTTAACTAGCATAGCCTCCTAGTATAAAGTCTAATATATTAGTTTTAAAGCGTAATAGTTGTTCTACTTAAAATATGTAAAAGTATAGTAGTTTTATACTTACTTTCTTAAGCGTTGAAAAAGTATTTTTTACTTTTTTACTTTACTTAAAGGGTATTTCCTTCCTTATAAGTCTTGTTAATAAGATAGCAATTTTAGAGTAGTCTTTAATAAACTATTAGTTAAAGTTTAAAAATTCTAGAAATAATTATATCTTCTTTACTATTATTAGTTACAGCTATTCTTTAGCTACTTATATCTTTTTCTTGCTTATTTATACTTCTTATGCTTCTACTATATATTTAAAGAAAGTAACTTTATTTTTATAAATTTTGTATTTTTTTAATTTTAGTTAGAGGTTAAACTAGTCTAGGCACTTTAGTACTATACAAACATGTTCTACATAATCCCTTAAGTTCTTAAAATAAATAAGAATATTATCTAGGTATACTGTAATAAAAATATTTAAGTGTACTCTTAACACAGTATTAATAAGTTTCTAAAATATTGCTAGGGCTTTTATAAGCTTGAATAGTATTATAGTATATTTATAGTATCTATATCATATTTAGAATACTATTTTCTCTTCTTTACTTTTCTTTATTTTAATAAAGTAGTATTTATTTTAGAAGTTTAATACTGTAAAAACCTTATCGTAAAATAATTAATTCTAAAGTTTTGTAATATTTAGTAATAAGTATTAATTTTTTACTATAATATTGTTAAGTTTCTAGTAGTTAGCGCATATCTTAAGTAGCCTGTTCTTTTTTAGTATAAAAAATATAAGAAATTCTGCTAGCAATATTAAAGGTCTAATGTATCCTTTCTTTAAATTTTTATTTAGCTTAGTCCTTAGTTCCTTAAGTTTTATTTTTAATAATTAATAAATTAGCTCAAAAAGTAGAGTCTTCTCTTCTTCTAAGACAATCTTATAGTTCTAAAGTTAGTATCTTAGTAAGGCTTTACTATCTACTACTTCTATAAAAAGGTACTAAAATTCTTTATACTTTTTTAAAATATTTAAAGTTACGTATTAATTTAAAAATTTAACTTTGTAACTTAGAGGTGCCTTGCTAGTATTTTTTAAGTTAAACCCTTATATTATAAAGCTGTTTTTAGTTTAAGTTTGCTGTCTTTTAGTAATATTATAATCTTTCTTTTATTTACTATTATAGTTGTTAGATATATAGGCTAGCTTATAGTTACATCTAATTTATAGCACTTAAATAAAAACTTTTTTAACTTCTAGTTAATTTATAAGTTATATTCTTTTAGCTAAGAAATTCCTAATATAATATTATAAGTAGCTAATTTAAAGATATTTAAGTTTAATTTGTTTTTATATTTCTAGATACTAAGCGTTACTTTATTAACCTTGTGCGTAATAGTTGTCTTGCTTAGTATAAGCTAACTATTTGCTATATATAGTAGGTAGAGTTCTTATATTCTTAGTATTTATAGACCTGCTACTTGCACTACTAAAGGAGAAACAAAGTTAGCTTAAGAACTAGAATCTACTAATGCTATTATTTAATATCTATTAAGCTTTACTAGTAGCTTAAAAAAGCTTAGAAAGTTAATTATATTTATTACTTTAGCAGTTCTAAGTGTTTAGGGCGTTTATTTAAAAAAAAACTATGTGCTAAATTTGTAAAACTTCTTAGTAACTATATATAGTTTATATTTAATATTATAGCACATATATTATAAAGGCTAGTTGCACTTTTATATATAAGTTCTGTTTTTATAATTTTTTTGCTATATTATGTACATTTGTAGAGTTTCTTCTAGATTATTATATCTATAAAAGTATAAGCTATATTATTTGTCCTATATATATACTGCGCATTTATTATTTGGGCAGTTATACTTTAGGTACTTATATTAAAGTATTTTTTTTAGTTTTCTTAAAAACTATTCTAATTTATACTTATTTAAGTAGTGTATAGTGCAGCTATTATGTGTATATAGTTTATAAGTACTTTACGTGTTCTAGGTTACGCAGATTTATCTAATAGTATATGCTATTATAGTTAACTTCTTATGCCTTTTACCTTTAGCGTGTTGCCTAGAGTTCTTTATAAATCTTCTTTTTTTCTTAATCTAAGAGTTAATGTGTAGATTCTTCCTATAATACCTTAGTATTCTTTACTTATTTTTATACAAAATTATCTATTTCGTCTAAGTTAGCTACCAAGGTAATTTCTTTTTTCTGGAGTTTTTTATATAAGTTTGTAAAATATGTATATTTTTTAAGCATTCTACTATAAAGTTTAGTAAAGTTTTTTTAAGTTGTTTAAGTTAGCTTAGTAAGGTATTAATTTTTTTTTGTAAACTATAGTTTATTAAAAGTATTTACTTTCTATTAACTAGTGTAAAAGGTTAATAGCTTTTTTAAAACTTCGCTATCTTGCTATACTTAGTTTAGTTAGCTAAGGTTGCTTTTATTTCTTTATTAAGTACTATCTTAAAGATGTTGTTGTCTAAGGCTTCCTCTAAGGTAATTATAAGAAAGTTATCTAGACTATTAATATGTATCTAGTCTTGTCTTTATACTATAATGGTAGGTTAAGTAATAACATTCTATTCTTTCTTTAAATTGTTGCTAAGTACTATATAGTAAAAGACATTAAACTGTTACGTTACTTCGCTTTAGCTTTAGTAGTCTTGCTTTATATAACTTTTTTTACTATATACATAGTAAGTAATTTTTTTTTAGTACTTTTATTATTCTAAAACTTATTCTTTTTAAGTTCTTTAGTAGAATTATTAAGGTATATAAGCTAATAGCTGTTAGTTATATAGTATTTAAAATTTTTAGAAGTATAGTTTTATTATTAACTTTAGTTAGGGTATAAACGTTAGAATATTTAATAAAGTTAAGCGTTTATAGTTTTAGGTGTGTAATTTCTCTATATAAAGAGTTATTCTTTTAACTTTAGCTTATAAAGATTGTTGTTTACTTAAAAAGCTTTAGCTATAAGTTTATTAAGCGTGTTAAAAGTAGCTTTGCTTTATATAAGTTCTACTTGTACTACTAGTTTAAGACCTTATTAGTACATTTATATTAAAGCGTTGTTGTCCTATTTAATAACTTTTCAGTACTACTAAAACTTTATTATATAATTAGCTATAAAGCGCGTTTATTATAACTTTTAGATTTTTTATTTTACCACTATAAATTTTTTAAAGGGTAAGAATACTTTTTTTATGTTTATTTTCAAGTTGTCTTAGTTTTTAACAAATGCTTTATTATTATTATTATTAACAGTAATATTTATATATTAACAAAAAATAAAATTAGCTTACTTTTTAGTAGCTTCTTATAAAAACGTAAAGGCCTATATAACTATATTATTATTGTTAATTTTAGTCTTTTTAATATAAAAGTATTTATTAACTTAAAGTAGCTATTTTTTAAGCTTATTATAATAACTATAGTAGGTGTTAGGTTTGTTAGCTTACGTAGTTGTTTTTATAGTTAGAATGTTAGTAGAAGTATTTATTATAGAATTACTTATTTTACAAGTATTTAAAGTGTAAAAATTATTTATAAAAGATTTATATTACTTTTTTTAAAATAAGTGAGTGTAATGAATAAAAGTTGTACTAGCACGTTTAGTAGGATAATATAATAGTATAAGATTATATTAGCATATTTAGTAAAATAATGTAATAACATAAAAAAGTTCAAAATTAAGTAATTTTTAAATTGTACTTAAAGTTAAATATACTAAGCTATAAAGGCTTAATACCTACTACTATATACTAAGAGAGTGTCTTGCTGTTCTACAGAATTCTATGCTGTCCTATGCGTAGGACGTGTAAGATTTTGTAGTATATTATAGGACGTATGTAACTTGTCTTATAAAGAATTTCCGCTAAGGCCTGTAGAATTACGTGCTTAGTGCGGGGTAGCGTTATCTATTAGCACACAAAGGCGTTGCCCTTTATTTAGGTAGTCTAGGATCTCTTCCTGCCTCTATCCTTTATACATAATCTGTACCTTCTCTCTTCTTAGGTTCGTAACACCTGATTCAATATTAGGAAAAAACGTGCTGATAAGAGTTTTCTAATTACTTAATAGTTATACTTGCAATTGTCTTACAACTAACACACTAGAGAGAATAACTAGTGTGATTTAATATATATATTTTATAGCAGTTTTTACACGTTAAAAAAAAGTTATACCAAAATTTACTTTTACTTTTTTTCCTTATATTTTGGGCAAGATTGCAGGCGCAACCGTGATGACTAAGCAGCTTACTAAGCAGCTTATCTTGCAGAAAAAGTTCTTGGCTTATCAACTTACTAACTATTTTAGGTATAGCCATTCTTTTCATAGAAATATAAAGCTTTTAAAACAACAGCTTTCTTGATATCTTTCTTTTTTGTCACCCCTCTGTAATATATAAATATAAGATGCGCCTAGGAGGTGCTTACTCCTAATAGGTCATTATAAGTTAGACAAAGTCATAATAGCCTAGTGTAAGGCATTCTAGTAGATATTCTAATCTATATCGGTTAAAATGATAACATAATCTCTTTTAGACTTGGCAATATCTTACTAGTATAACTTTTTTTCTATAAGTTTAGGCTATTTAACTCTAACTATCTCTTAGTCTTAGTATCTTATTAGCCTTAGTGTAATTCAGTAAGCTATACTAGGCTATTGTAAGCCTATATAAGGAGGAGTTAAATATATTAAAAAACTTCTTACAGTTTTAGGCTACAATACTATTAAATATCTTATTAAGAAACCTTTTACAAAAAGAAAAAATATGTAAAAGCATACTTTAGTTATTATCTTTTAATTTACTAAGAATTTTTCTTTTTTCTTTTAGAAAGCTGTCTTTAACTTCTCTTCAGTTTTACCTTTTTAGTTTAGCAACGTAAACGTATGTTATTATTATTCTAGAATTTTTTAAGCGCTTCTGCGCTTAGGTTAGAACCTAGTTCCTAGGAGTTCTTCCCCTTAAGAAACCTTTTCTACAAGACTAAATATTCCTGTTAATTAGCTTTATTTTTCTTTCTTTCTAGTATACAATCTATTTTATAAATATGGTTACCTAGCTCTCTTAAGGTGTCTACATTCTATCTTTTTAGGTGTAGTATTGTCCCTATTAAGTTATATAGCTCTAATAGTTAGGCATAGAAAACTAAATAAACATTCTTTAACTCTAGTATGTCTATTTTAAACGCAAATAGCCTAATTCAGGCTATAATACGTCTAAGTTCTATAAACTTCTAGTGTATTTACTTTTTTAGCTTTGTTAATTATACATAATAATTTTAAACTAAGACTTAGTCTCCTACTTTAAGTACTATAAGTAATCTTTCCTTATTTTTATATACTTTTTAGTAAATATAAACTATAATATTTTTTTTTGTATTTGCTAAGTAGACTTAGCACTCTAGAGGCAGTTTATAGTCTTATTAGGCTCTCTCTATCTTTTAAGGCTATACTAGGCTATTCTACGCTAATTAAGTTTATTTTGTAATATACTTAGAAGAAAGCAGTCTTTATAGTTGCATGTATACTGTTATTGTATGCAAATTCTATAATAAAGATTAATAAGGCCTAATTGCCTTACTTTAAGGTATAGTAGCACTAAAAGTGTTATTTAAGTATTTAATTTTGCTTTTTTATCTATCTATTTGTTTATAGATAGAAAGTAGACGTAAAAACTTTTCTAAAGTTTTTATAGTTTTAGAAAGTGTCTTAATGCTTTGCGCTTATTAGCAGGCCTTTATTTAAGATTACCCGCCTTTGTATGCTATATAATCTAATTATTTTGCGTACTTAAGCCTAAGCTAAGTTAGTGCTGTCCTAGTAAGCTCTTGCTAATAAAAAATAGGCTATTTTAGTTAACTAGCACACTACTATAAGTATTGTATTATATACTTAGCTTTGTTTCCTACTAGGAGGCAATTCTATAATAAAGTCTATTATTACGTCCTCCTATAGCCTGTCTAGTAAGGGTAAATGTTTATAAGGGCTATAAAGCCTATAACGCGCTAGAGTTAACATTTTATAAGTAAGGTAGTTACAACAATACTTTATTACATTTTTCTTTATACTTTTCTTAGTATATTGCTGTTGCAATTTCTTTAGTGTTCTTCTAGAACTAAGATAACCTATAATTAAGTTATTATAGCATTTCCTTAGTGCTTATGCTTTGCTCTAAGTGTTAGTAAGCTGTTGTAGACGCAATAAGCTTGTTCTAGGCCTAGATAAGCCCTTCTAGTTTGTTTTTATATTAGATTTATTTAATATAGCTTCTGTGTCTTTATTAGTCTTATTGTAGTCTTTTAAAAGTTCTACATCTTAAAGTATAGTTCTATCTACTTATTTAAACTCTTTTAGTACTTTTTTTAGAGTAGCTTACTACTTTTTCCATTTATTTTATAAAGTAAGGGTTACTGTAATAACTAAGCTTTGCTTTCCTTTATTACTTCAATTTTTTTTCTCATTTGCTATAAAAAAGCTTAATTATACTTTTATACTAGTTTTTATAACTTAGATATATAGTTAGGACAGCGAGATAGGCTATTTGCAGAATTAGTACTTCTAAAATAATAGTTTAGAACAAAATAATAGCATGTTAGCACTAAATATAACTGTACTTAGCAGTGGCTAAAAATCTTAGTTTTTATAAACTATTTAAAGTTTTAATAATTTAGTAAAATCTTAAAGTAGATAGTCTTAAAGTAATGTTGCTAGTGTTTTAAGCTCTTAACAATTAGGAAAGTTCTTAGTTATAAACATTATAGTTATACTTAGCCGCAATAGCTTATGTAAATAAAACTTAACTAGCCTCTATTATCTTGTAGTAGGCGATTCTAGGACGTATTAGCTTAGGATACCTAATATTATACTACTAGAGGCGTCTACTTCTACTTTTGTCTTCCTATTTCTCTTAAAAAGCGCTAGTATAGGTATTTTTAAAAAGGAATGTATAAGTTTTTAAAATACTCTTTTTACCTTTTCTTTCATATCTAGAGTTAAACTTTCTTTTCTTCTTATAGTGTTGCTTTTTTTTAGCTAAGCCTAGGCTTTTCTAAGTTAATATAGTTGAAAATAGTGCTAACTTAAAGAATTTTAGCAATAAATATCCTTTAGTAGTTTATAAAACTAATAAATATTCTAATATTCTGTATAGTGCGTAGAACAGGCTAATCTTAGATTGTCTTAATCCTATCTTTGTTAACCTTAACACAATTTAGTGTAACTATATATCTTAAGTATTCTACACGCTAAGTATGCTATTTTTACTTGCTAAGCTTTATATATAGCTTAGCTTTACGCAATCTTTAGAGTATTTTTATAATATAAGTTTTATGTTTTTCTCCTATCTTAGAGAATATTAAGATATCATCTAAACAGACAATACAGGATAGGCTGGTAAATGGGTCGTAGGTACCCACGAGTGGGTATAGGTTGGGTTGGGTCGCACTAACCAGTGGTTGTGGTTGTAGTTAGGTCGCACTGACTAGTAGTTATAGTTGTGGTTAGGTTGTGGTTAGGTTGTAGTTACGTGCTATTTATAGTGATAAATAGCTGTGTTAAACAGGTGAGATTAGGAGAAATAAGCTAAGTAAGCACTAATTTAGTTCCAACCTTAACCTAACTACAACTACATGTAGTAGTTATATTATAGTTGTTAACACAGTTAGTTATTACAGTATAAAAAGTGATTAAGAGAGCATCTTTATATTATTATACACTAAAAGAACTCTAACTACTAGCTGTGCAGTCTTTTTGTAGAAAGCTACAAGAACGTAAAGTTAGTACTAAACTTCTTATAGTATTCAATTGCAATTTTTAAATTTCTAGCTTAAATAGTAACTCTTTTTACATAAATAGCATTAAAGTTACAGTTTGTATTTATTAGTATAAAATTTAGAAATAATAAGAGTAGTTATAATACTTTTAAAATAGCTAACTAAAAATGCTTTAGTTACCTTTTAAAGAGCATAAATTACTTCTACCTAAAAGTGCAAAATAAAGTAATAAGTATACGCAATTTTGTAAACAAGACAGCTAAATAAAAGTTTACATATTAAAAGTTTAGTTAACTTTTGCTACTTCTTAGTTTTTTTTAGCGTAACAGCTATACGCTATTAGTGTTTAACTATAATAAAAGACTATAATAACTTACTACCTAGCTTATATTAACATTTTTTTTAATAGTTCTAGCCTTTTTAAATAATGCAGGCAGCTTTTATCTAGCTTTTGCTTATAAATTTATTATAAGCGCCTTGCTACTAGTTAAAGCTTACGCAGTTTGCTTAGTGCATGCTATTATAGTAGTTCTAAGGTTGTTAAAATTTATAGTAAGTATATAAAATTATTATTAATTATTTTTATAGTAATAGAGTGCACAAGTGAATATAATAAAAAGCTGTTATAATGTAATATATTAGGGTGTATTGTTAGTAGGTAGTAATTAGTAAGGTCTCTAAATATAGAAAAAATATTAATTTTTAGTTAGCTTTAGTAGAGGCGCACAGGCTACACTAGCTACAATATAGTAATATTTCTATAACTCTACCTACTATTCAACTACTACAACTAAAATTAAATAATTACAGTTAATTATTACATCTATTATAATAACAATAATTAAAGAAAAGCAGAGTAATAGTTTTAAAGGCCTAGTTCCACGCATTTTAATTTTAGTGCTACTAGGTTTTAAACGCAATAAGTAGAAGAAGCTTATATAAGTTTTTAACACGGCTATTCATTACAGTATATACTAATTTATAAAAAGTTATAAATATAAAAGAAATAAAAATATTAATACACTTACGTAACGCAGCTAAGGCAGTTTAAAAAAAAGTTGCCTTACAAATTTAAAAGTCTTAACAAAAAAATTATTAAGCTTTAGTTCTTAAACTATTACGCAAAGAAGTTAAGCAGCTTAACTTAATCTTAAAATAAAGGCCTTACAAAACGCACATGCAGCTAATTACACTACTACATACTAATTAAAGAAAAAATAAAAGGCATAAAACAATATAAGAATGCTAGTATAAAAAAGCGTAAAGAAATAATTAAGGCAGCATAAAAAGTGCTTAACTAAAAGCAATATAATGCCTAGAAAAGTAGTAAGTTAATGTAGTTATTTATTACAGAGTTATGCTTACTTATAAATAAGTAAGTAGCTATAGACAACTTTTAATAAAATTTATAAAAAATAGAAAAACGCATACTACAAAGTTAATATAAAGCAGTACGCAAGAATCTTAGACAAAGTAGCGTAAGTAATAGATAGCTTAAATAATAGTAGCTAAAGTTGTATATATACTTAAATTTATAGCTTTAGTAGTGTTCTTAAAAGAATTATATATTATACTTATAATAAAGAATTAGTAAAGCTTTGCACTAATACTTTTAAAAGTAAACAAGCTAAAAAGAAATAGTAAAACTTTATTAAAAATATAAGTTTAAAGGAGTTGGCTATTACTATATGTAAAAGTTTAAAGTAAGTTTTAATACATTTTTTTATTATATATACTTACTACCTAGTATAGACTATTTAAGCCTCTGCTAGTGTATAAGTCCTTAAGACTTAGTAATAATTCTATATTATACAGCAACAAGCTATATATTAAGAAATATAATAGTAATAAATATAAAAAAAAAGTTAATAATAATTCTAATATTAATGCGTACTATAATTAATGTAAAAATAAGTATAAGACTAAGAAGTAGTAGTAAGAATTATAAGCTAAAGCTAAAAATAAAAAATAAAATATGAATATAAATTTTAGCAATTTTATAGACTTTAAAAGTTTTTAGATTAATTATAGTAGTTTTTCTATACTAAGTTATTAGCATTAATTAGTGCTTATTATAGCTAATTAATATAATTTATATAACGTAAAAATTATTGTATAACTTTTTAACTATACTGCTATTATTTTAACATTTTATGAATTAATAAAGTCTAATTAAAAAGCGCCTAATATAGTACGTAATTAAAGACACAAGTTAATTTTAGTTTTACTAAATATATTTCTACTAAAGGCTTACTATATATAACCTATATACTATTAGAGTTGTAGAAGAGATATTTATGTGCTGTACGTTAGTAATAGCAATAATTTATTATAGCTTTTTATTATATTTTTAAACTAAACGCTGTTTACTTATATATTATAGCTAAAAATATATTTATAAGCTTTTATAAAACCTTCACTAATTTTAAATAAGCAGACACTAAGTTATTTAAAGAGAAGAGTAGAAGAAGTTAGATCTATTAATATACTAACTTTAAGAAGCTATATAAGAAAAAGAAAATAAAATTTTAACTTATTAAAATGAGTAGTAGAGTACAACTAGCTAAGCTTAAAATTTAAATAACAAATTTCTTTACTAAAACTATACTACTTGTACTAGTAGCATTTAGTTAAAGTTTAAAGAAGCAGCCTATATTGTAACTAGCTGCCTTTATATATTTTATTTTAACTGCAGCATAATTCTGCAATCCCTAAGGCTAATAAAAATAAAGACTAAACACCTTATAAACTATATCAATATTGTTAATTATTAAAGTACCTTAACTCTTATTTATAATAGTTTACGTATAATAAAGTTTATATATACGTAACTTTAAAAAAGTAGTATACTTACTTTAATACTTAAATTTACCTAAGATGCCTTTAAGAAAGAGCTTGTTTAAGTAGCCATTAACAGTAATTAGCTATTTTAAACTATTAAGTAGCTATTATTTACGCACTTTTTTTAATTCCTAAAGCCTTAAACTATAATAATTACTTGTTATAAATTTAAGTTAATATTTTAGAACTAGTTTAAAAAAGCAAAAGCCTTTTTTTTTAATAACTTGGGCCTTATAACTAAGATTTTAATTATACTAAATATATAGTTTATAGCTAATTATTCTAGCTTTCTTATAGTTAAGAGTTACTATATTATACTAAACTAGTAATTTTATGAGAAACTACTTAATTTTATACTAATACGCAGATAACATACTAGAATTTTAATAGCTATAGAGGTACTACGTATACTTTTAGAAACTAATACTAGGTCTTGCCTTCTAGCTATTACTTGCAACAATGCTAGCAATAATACAGTACTTAGTTAAATAATTTAATTAATACTAGCAGATAAGAATATTAGCTAAAGCGCCTTAAGAACCCCTATTTTATACTTATCTTATATTATTAACCTAGTAGTTTAAGAGATAATTTAACATTTCTAACTAGCTACTACTATAAAAGTTAGACTTAAAGAGGTTTTACGTAGGCAGCATATTAATGTAATTAAATATAAGATATCTTTTTTAAACACATTCTATAAAGTATTTATACTTTTATTATATTTAATTATTATATTTTAACTACTATCTAGATTTAAGCTATTTGTATTACTATTAACGTGTTAGTAGAATAGTACAAGCAACTTCTTGCTACTTAATAATATTTACTACTAAGAGAACAACTTTCTGTTATTAATAATGTAAAAACTTAATGAAACTTAATATATAATATATATAAGCGTTCGCTTAAGCTCTTAAAATATATTAATAAATAGCTAGTATAAAAAATAGTAATAAAAAGAAGTACTTATGTTATTATGAACCTTAATAATAATACAAAAGAGATTAACTATTATAACTTTAAGTAGTTTTAACTTTTTTCTATTGAGTAGCACTATATTAAAGTAATTATAAAAATACTTAAGTAGTTTAAAGACGCTGTAAGCTTTTCAAGTAAAAACTAGAAGCTCTAAGTCTAATATATTTAGCTTATATATAACTATCTTTTTAGTTTTATAAACTTAACATTTAATAATTTTAATTAGAATGTAAAAAGTTGTACTACGAAGTAGCTTGTAATAGTATAAGCTACTATAAATAAAAGAAAAAAAACCAAGCAAGTACTACGCAAAAACATTAGCTAAGTAAAAGTTTTTATTTAACCACGCAGCTATATTAGATATAACTTAAAAGCTTACTATATATAAAGTATAGTTATTAGAGTTTATTATTATAGAGAAGTACTAATTAGCGTACTAAGATTTTACATAAAAACTTTAAAATAAGCACATATATTATAAATAGTTTTTTAACTATTTTTATTAATATAATAATAGTAGAAAGGCAAATTAAATACTAGTCTTTACTTTTTTTTTCAAAAAGATACTTAGTTATAAATAGTTTTAAAAGCCTAGTTTTTAATTTCTTTTTAATAGCTGTTCTACTTTAAGTTAAATATTTTTTACGTAAGAAAAAGAAAAGATAAAAAGCTTTACTTAATAAAAAAAATAAAATATTTTAGTACTTCTTATATTAAACTTGAGACATTATTTAATTTTTTAAAATAGTAGTAGTAAAATATAAATATTTATTTTTAGCTGTTTCAAGTTACAAAAGATATATTAGTAATTTTAATTATTAGTATTATTGTTAAGCACGTTTTTACTACTGTAAAAGATGTTATTAGTAATTAGAGGTATTACCTTTTAGCTTTAACTATATAGTAAATTATAGTTTTTAAAGATACTATCTTTCTAGATTTAAAGGCGTAAAAATTTCTATATAAAATAAAGATGTTGGCTTTAAAGCACTATATAATAAGATTAATAATATATTTAAGCTTCTAGCGCCTAGAGATAGTATATGTAGTCTAGAGGAAGAAATAGTATAAAATAAGCTTATAGAAGAGGACTTTCTACCTCTAATATAGAAGTAGTAGCGCTTTAAAGCTTAAGCGTTACTATAATTATAAGCTATAATAATTAACTGTAGCAGTAAAGTTTTAACTATCTCCCAACTTTAACTAGTAATAAATATTAAATACTATAACTTAACTCTAGTTTTTGCGACCTAACTACAACTATAATTTAACTTATACTTATAACTTATTTACTAGCCTAGGTATAAGTTAGATTATAGTTATAGTTAGGTTATATTACACAGACTATGTAACTAAATTAGTACTTACTTAGCTTGCCTCTCCTAATTTTACCTGTTTAATACAGCTATTTATTACTATAAATAGCACGTAACTACAACTTAACTACAACTATAACTATAATTTAACTTATACATACAGTCTGTGCGCGTAACTACAACTACAACTACTAGTTAGTACAACTTAACTATAACTACAACTACTAGTTTGTGCGACCCTAACCTAACCTATACCTACGCTAAGCGTAACTTAGCGTGGGTATAGGTTAGGTTGGGGTTGGGTTAGCTTACGTCAGACCCCAACCACAACCCAACCTATACCCATTTACCAGCCTAATACAGGATATATTAACTAACTTAACTTATATTTAGTTTATATAGGCTTTAAAATGCGCAGAAGCGTTTGTTAAGCTAAAAGGCATAATAATATACTTGAAATAGCTGTATCTTATATAAAAGGCTGTTTTCTATTTATTTCACTCTTAAATACACAATCTGTAATACGCTTCTTTTATATTAAGCTTAGTATAGTACTTAGCTTGCTCTAGTCTATGTAACAACTCCATAATAAGCGGGAAAGAGTACCTGTTTTTTAATACAATCTTACCTAGACTATAATAATCTATGTATAGCCTTATTAAATTGTTTTTCTTCTTTATAAAAAGTGTTAGTGCGCTTGCTAAAGACTTAAATATTTTTATCTATCCCCTTACTATATACTCTATAAGGTATTTCCTTAGCAGGTCTAACTTTTATCTTAATAGGTTATATAATAGCATGTGCAGTAAGTTTATACTAAGTAGTAAGTTAATTACTAGATCTTGCAGTCTATACTCCACTAGAACTGTAAAGTCCTTTTCTCAACACATATCTGCGTATTCAGCATATTATGAAAATAGCTAGCTTATTTTAGCTAATTCTTAGCTATTTTAGCCTAAAAAACTTTTAATATACGTATACACGTTTACTATTAGGTTACGTATACTCTTTTTCAAAGTTTTAGCGTCTTCTACACCTACCTTCTAGAAACTACCTAAATTTTAGAACTTTTTACCTTAAAAAAGCATACGTCTTAACGCGTGGCTTATTTTTAAGTTACAAAAGTTAATCTACAGTAACCTAAAGTAGATTAAGTACTTCTTTAAGTTTAATACTATAAATACAATACGTTGTGTCTTAACACGTTCTTATAAATTTATAATAGTTACATCTACTTTAGTTGTATTATAGATAGTAAGCTTGCCTTTATTTACCTCTTCTACTAATAGGCTAAATAAAGAATTAATAGTTAAGTCTTGCTTCTTTACTAATCTAGCAGACATAAAATTTAGTTGTAAGCCTCTATAAACTATAGCTTCTATAAGTTTTAATGCCTTAACTATACACTTTATAGTTAAAAGCTATACTAGTTTAGGTAAGATTGCCTTACGTAACGTGCCTAAGTCCTTATTCTCTTAGTAATGAGTAATATAGGCAGCAAGGTAGGACTTCAGTTCCTCTACTTCTAGGCTTTTTTTAACTTATGTGTAGTAGCGCTGTCTGTTGTCTTTTTTAGCTTACTTAGCTTATAGTAGTTAGACTGGTAATATTTAAGTTTCTAATACTTATAACACTATAAAGTGTGTTCTTTAGCCCTTTTTTTACTAAGTTTACCTTTCTTTAGGCTATAATAGCCTATTCTTGCCCGCTTAGTAGTTTTTAGAGTCTTTTCTACATCTTTCAACTTTTCTTAGTCTTGTAGTACTTTGACTTTTTTTTTAAAGTGTTGTAGTTTAGATTCTACTTCTTAGGCCTCTTGTTAGTAAATAAAGTTTACGTATTCCTTTACTTGAAGCAATATTACTTATTGTTGGAGATTAAGCTACTCAACTGTTTCTCTACAGAATCCAGGGATCTATTACGTGAGATTACATAAGATTGCGAGATATTGCATTATCTACTACGCAAGCTATTGCGTAAGTACAGATCTTTCTAGAATGAAAATGACAAGGATATATAGACTTTAGTTTGGCTTGTAGTTAGAAACCAAGAGAGAAAACAATTACAATTGAGCAGTTGGACAATACAATAATAAGACTCAAATTACTCTCTTCCCCTAGTCTCTATTTATTCTCGTATTCTTATCGTTCTACTTCCGCACCTCCTCCTCAATCTCTATTAGGTTATAAGCCTTGGAGATTGAATTCGCAACAGGTTATGAGCCCGGAGGTTTATTCGCAACACTTATTAGTGTACTAAGAGTAAAAATAACCTTTCTTGATTTCTTTACGCAATGCTGCTACATATTCTAAGACTTAAATATCTAGTGTGTAATTTAAGCCTAATTCTTCCTAGAATAGGCTTATATAGTTTAGCAAGTCTACAAGATTCTGCTTTAGGAGTTGGTAAGCCTATTTTAAATAGTTATAGGCCTATCGTTTGCGTTCTTAGAGTAATCCTAAGGAGTTTAACATTACTTACTTTAAGTCTATCTATTTGAGTGTCTAAGACAGTAACTTTCATCCCTTTATAGTTTAATGTGCGTGCTATAGCGTTTTTAGTAGTTTTAAAATATATATTATCTTAAAGTTAATTTTCTAAGATTTAGCTATAAAACTCTGTAAAAGGCAGAAGAAGTATAATTTGTAATCTCTTTTCTATTAGTTGTATTCTGCATAGCTAGCTTTTAAGAACACATGTAGTAGCTCTTGACGTAAAAGTCTAAATAATAAGGTTAAATTAGTTTGTTTGCTTAAAAATATATCTTTAAAATCCTTATTAAGTGCGCTTAGGTCTCCTAATGTTACTTTTTTGTATATTATTTTTATTTACCTAACTTATGTTGTTTTAGCTGTTCCTCTTTTTATGCGCGTAGTTGTGCTAATTCCTAGTCTAAGGTAGCCTCTTCTGGGCTATCCTAGCCTTCCCTAGGTGTATATAAACGTTGTGGCGTAAATAAAGATTAAAATGCGTTACTTTTTTTATCTTTGTTTATCTTCTAGTTAGTGGGTGCCTGTTCTTATTTCTCTTCAAAGATAGGTGCTAATTCCAACAGTCTTGTCCTTTAGGCTCTTAGGTTAGATAATCCTTCTCTGTTGTTGGCAAGAGTACGGGCGCGGCTGTCTGCACGAGTAGATTAAGCACTTATTATATAGCACGAGCGTATCTAAAAGGATTGAGTTAAATGTAAGACGTAGTACTAAATAAAGATACAGAATGCTAGAGATAGAGGAATAATTGTAAGGGGTGGCTTTAGGCATTAGTACTTGCTTTACACTATAGAAGATAGTGAGGGATAGCTCTAAAATGATAACGTGTGTATATTTTAAGTAATAATACCTGCAGGTATCCTTGCGGGTAAGGAGCCCCTTATAAGCACAATTGCAGGTGGGCAAGCTAATAATAAGCGAGCTTAGCAGATCTAGCTAACACGCAACCATCTGTGACAAAGCCTCTCTCTCTAGGCTAACGTCCTAACAGCCTTTTATTAAAACTTTAAACTCGTGCATAGAGAATAGCACAATAAGGAACGTGTCCTACGCTCAACTTATATGCGCTTAAAACACATATCGCCTATAAATAAGATAGGTTGTAAGCTGCTATGTATTTGCAGTTTAAATCTCTATAGCGTTGTTATAGTAACTCTTAAATTTTGTTGTTATATCTTAAAAATTTTAAAGGTAAAAGTAAAAGTTAATCTTTACTATAGTCTGCTATCTAGAACTTAAGTATATTAAGAAATTACAATTACAAAATATTTTGCTATATACATTTAGCGTAACTAAAAAAGCTGTTAATTTTGTTGCCTTACATATAACCTGCCTACGCTATACATAAAACCATACTAAGTAGAAACTAATTTATAGAAAGACTAAGCATTATGATTATAATAATTATACTAAAGGTCACTATAGTAGTAATACTAAGATAAGTTTTTTGTCTTGTTAACTGCGCTTTAGCAAATTTAAACAGGTGCCTATAGCACTTAATAAGCGTTTAAATTATCTATATTAACTCTGCACTTATTATAATATTACAGTCACTAACACTGCTGTTCTCTAGACTAATACTACTATTATTACTGCAGGCGTTAAGCTTACGCGTTACTAGTGCTAATTTAACTTTAAGCTTACTAACTACTGCCGCGTTACAGCGCATACTTGTACTTCTTTAAAAGTTTCTACTTAGGTGCTAATAACTCTACCTTATTTTCTAAGCTTATTATTAATAAAGCAGTATTATATAGCAACTACATTTAAGCAGCTTGTTAGCTATGCAGCTTGGATAGCTAGTCCTGTTAATAATAATAATACGATAATGAGAGCTTAGATAACTACGACAAGCCGCTGCTTTGGCGCGCTCTAGGCGCAGGTGGCGCTCATGACGGTGGTGTTAGTAGTAGGAGTAAAAGTGAGATAGGTAGTAGTGGTAGTAAGGAGATCAATAATAATAAGTAAGAGTTAATGTTTTTTTTAATCTATAAAGTTTTTTTTCTTTTAATACCTAGTTTTGCGCCTAACCCGCGCTGCAACAATGTTTAATACTCTTTTTTAGTACACTTATACTGTAATAAGCTCTATTTACGTTTGTATTCCTTAATTAGTTTCTCTATATTCTTAAACTGCGATGCTAAAGTCTAGGTATCTTATAATTTGTTATAACCTTTCTATTGTAGCTAATACTCTAGCTAGCTATTCTTAATTCGTTTTCCTAATATTTTTCTAACTTTCTAGATCTTTTTACTTATAAGTCTCATTTCTAGTAATTTAAGTATTATTTTCTTAACTACTACGTGATTCTTATTGTTCTAGTAGAGAAACGTAGAAGATATTATATATACAATAGTAAAGTAGTAGTTGTAATAAGAAAGCTCGCGTACTAACTACTTCTTACACTTAAAATAATCTTATAAACTTGCTAGAAAGCTTCTTGCTAAGTTAGTAGGCTAGGCTAACGATCTTTATGCTAAGGCGAAATAAGTCTTTTTAGCAGAAAATCTTTAATTTATATTTTTTATTGTAGTATTAGCGTTAGTTTTTTATGCTGCTAAAAGGTAATTTTTCCATTGCATATGCGCTAGGCATGCGTTGCACTCTATTTACAGCGTCTAGGACCTCCCCCTCTAGCCTACTATCCTTATAAGGCAAATTAATTAATAAGTACTTGCTATATACTGCGTAAAAAGGTGTTGTTTTTATTAATTTATAGATAGAGTTATTGTATGCGAATTATGCTATTAGTAGAAATAAAACCTAATTATCTTGTTGTTCTAAAGTAAAGGTCCTTAAGTATTGCTCTATTATTTAGTTTTAGTGTTTAGTCTGCCTATCTATCTATAGGGCGAAGGCTGTGCTTAGCCTGCGCTTTACTTATCATTAGTAACATATTTCTGTCTAAAATGCTAAAGTTAAAATTAAACTGTAATTAAATATAATGCTCTTCTAAATTCAATATTTTAAGATAACTAATTTAAAGTATGGTTCCGCAAACAGTTTTATATTTTACATTTCTAATATAAGTATAGGAATTGCTATTTTTAAAAGTGTTTAAGAATTATAAAAATTACATTAAACACGTAACTTAAATTATTCTTTACAAGTAGCAGCCTTATAACAAAATAAAGGCTTATTTGCTTAAAATTTTTTTTAAGAACTAGTAATAGTCATAACTAACTATACTTGCTGAGCCTTCAAACTTTGCTTCTTTAGTATACTTTACAAGTCTTTACGTAATCCTAAACATTATAGCTTAGCTCTAGCTAGTAATATAGCTTACTCATTAGCTTATACATTCTACGTGTGCTAAAATAACTTGCTATACGTATGTTATAATTTTATTATAAAACTTCCTGCCTAATAGCTTAATCTAGTAAAATATAAATTCTGCCTTAATATTTTAAAACTTCTTTATTATTAACGCGCTATACTTACGCGCTGCTTATAATTTAAGTGTATACTACATGTCTAAATTTTATAACTTACTAGTAGGCAAAGGCGTCACTTTGTTGCAACTAGCGTAGTTTATATATTAAAGCTTCTAACTTTACTATTACAAGTTTGCTACTAACTAGTACTCTAGCTAGTAAGTATAGTACGCATGATGTGTATTTAATAGCACTAGCAGTATACATACTTTTTGTTTTATTAATATTAGCTATATGCGTCTTATACTCGCCTTTCTAGCTGTGCTAGGTTATAGAACCTTCTATTCTTTTATACTCTACCCTTGCTAGAAGCTTTTTCTACTGTATAAGTAATAGTTAAGTTTATAATAAGTTTTCCTATTTGTAATCTACCCTTCTTAATAGTGTGTCTGCAAGGTTTATATGCCTTAGGCAGTACTTAACTTTAAAATAAAAGCCTTTAAATATAAAGCCTAGCGTGCTAAATTCTAATTTAGCTTCTATACAGCGCGTATAAAGCGTAGGTTACTTAAATCTATTAACACTTAAATAGTATATAAAGCAATTTCTAGATAGTATTGCTATTTTTAAAAACCTTATACAATAGCTTAAGGTTTAAGGTTGTACACCTTTTAGTTTAGCTTAGTCTTTTATAATTTTTGTAAGTAAAACATAATAAAATGTTATTTTTTATCCTACAATATTGAAGATAATCTAGGATAGCTAAAGTTAGATATTTATCTTAATAAATATTACACGTGTATCTTAAAAGTAATATAAAATAGGCGCATATATAAAGCGTTATTTTAGCTTTATAAAGGTAGTATGTGTGTTCTTGTTTTGATAAAATACTTGTTTCTTTTTTAGAATATTTGTTAAAGGTGCTAATTCTGCAGCATAGGTTTTAATAAAACACCAATAGAAGTTTAAAAATCCTAGAAAAGACTACAGCTCTTAAATACTAGTCGGTATAGGCTACTACTTAATAGTAGCAACGCGCGCTAGATCTACGCAAATACTACTTCTTATAATAATAAATTTTGAAAAATAAACTTTACTCAAAGCAATTGTATACTTTTTAAAATTTATTTTTAACTTGACTTTTTATTAAAAGTTCAATATAGCGCGTATAGCAAGCTAGTGTAGCGCATTATCATTATTGTAGTTATAGATAAGGACATTATTTAAATAAACTATTTATATATAATCTAAGTACCCTCTTAAAGACTTTTTGATATATGCTTAGAAATTTACCAAGGCATTTGTAAGCTTAAAAGCTATAAAAAGATATTTTTAAAATGTTTATATTATGTTTTAAAAGCAGTGTTCTACTTATCTTCTACTTTAATCCTTAAATAATAGTAAGTGTTTTAAGATTTAATATTGTGTAGTAGTATATGCCTAATAGGCAGTCTAGTGTCTCACTAATTAGACAGAGCAGGCAATAATTCTTTATTGTAATAGCGTTAAGACTCTAATAATTACGCAAAGGCAAAGAGTACAATCTTTCTTTAGTATAAATATTATTAAAGCGCCTATAAGGCTTGTGCTATAACAAATTTTCTTTCTTAGTACTTTCTTAATATATTTGCAGAGTACCTAAAGCTTACAAGAAAAGAAAGTATAAAAAGAGCTGTAAGGAGGTTTTTTTCTTATTAAATAAAAATGCGTAATCTAAACTTTTTAGTTATAAAAGAAATTTACTAGTATTATTGTTAGAGATATTAGGGTAGTTCTGTAATATATTAGGTATATGCTAAGCTTACGCTACAGCTATGTTTAGTATATATGCCTTAGGCTTAACGCTTGTGCTATTACTTTAAAGTACTTCTAGAAAGTAAGGTCTTAAGTTTATAAGTCTTACGTTGTTTCAAAATGCCTTAGTAGCTACTAAGTTAATCTTTACATTTATATATCTTTAATGCTGTATCTATCTTCTACAGTTAATATAAATACTTTTCTAGCTTGAAAAAAGATTGCTAAGCAGTAATAGTGCGCCGTTTTTATTTACTTTATACGCGGTAACCTTTGTAATACGCTCTACGCTATTATTATTTATTAAGTGTAGCTAGAGCTTATATACTATGTATATGTTCTGCATTTAAGGTCTAATTTAACTTAGGCAAGGAAGTTCTACATCCTAAATAAGTTTTAAATCTATTTGTATAGCTGTTTTTTAACTAATAAGGCTAATTTCTACTGTGCCGGTGCACAGGGTGATACCCTACTGCACGCTGAGTCAGTGCTCAACTATCTGATCCTAAGGTATATAACCTGTTCCGTATCTCACAGAAAGGGGGGGGATTAATTATTTATTTACTCTACAGCTAAGCTCTTGTACTGTATTATAGAATAGGCTTCTTGTTCTACTAATAGTTATTATACTTAACTTATAATAATTATTATCTTACTAACCTTATTCTTGTATAATCTAGTTGCTTATAATCTCTTACTTTTATAGCAGTATGTTCTTATACACTCTAACACTTATATAAATAGCAAAGCTTATAAAGATATACTCTACTATTTAGTGTATAAAAAAGCTAATGCATGATAATCATAAGAACTTTATAATTTTACTAATTACTACATCTTTTAGGACTACTACTAGATATACTTTTAGAGGGTTAGTACTATTTTCTACTATAGACTACGTTAAAGACTTTGTTACTTAAGTTAGCACTAACAATAGAAAGTAGCAATAAACTTTACTAACAGAATAATAAAATATGTTATTAGATATAAAGTTAAAGTCTGTCTAGTAAAGTAAAGGTAGTAAACTATTTAGTAGTATAGAGGTAGTCTTATATATGTTTAAATGCTGATCTCAAGTCTACATAGCAAAATAAAAGTAGTAACTTATTTAGTAAAATAGAGACAGGCTTACATGCGTTAATAATAAAAAGTAAAAGTTTTATTTAGTAAAAATTAAATAAGACTAAAAGCTTATAACTAATTATATTTAAAACGCTAATGTAAAGTATTTGTTTAGCAAAATAGAAACGTTACTAATAATTAAAATAGCATAAGTATAAATTAGAGCCTACTCAGCAAAAATTGAAAATAAAAAAAGTTAAAATTTATATAACTACTTTTAATTAAGCACTTACTATAAAGATTTGAAAAATGAATATTTTGTTTTTTTTTAAGAACTGAACTTTATCTACTATATTAGTAACTAACTACTATTAATTATCTAAATAAAGCACGTTTAAAAGTTCTATAATACTATAAATGTTAAAGAAGATATAGAAGTTAGGTTAAAGATAGAAAGGTAAAACGCTTCTTTCTACTAGGCCTACAACTACTAGTCCTAAATTACTATTAACACTATTAAGTTTAGTTATTAATACTAAAGCTATATCTACTTATAACTTAGTATTATTTATAGTTTAACTAAAACATAGTACTTTAGTTTTTACTAAGAAAAAAATTACTAAATTTTTAGAAAACTTTAATAAATAAGCTAATAATAAAGGCATTTGTAATACTATATAAGTCTTTATTCTACAAAACTATTTTTTTTATGAAAATTAATTGCTCTTTCATATTTTAAAATATTTACCTAAATATACTAAGAGAAATTAGTCTAAGTTATAAATAAATAAAAAGAAGTAGTAGAAAAATAAAGATACTACTAATAAGATATGTGAATACTTTAACTTTTAAGCTTATATCTATAAATGCGTACAAAACTAGCTAAGGCTAGTAAAGTACTATACTTATTTTACTTCTATTGCTAATACATATATTAAGAACAAGTAAATTCTTTAAAAAAGAAAAGGTATTTTCTTTTTTCAAGGTTTACTATAAATAAAAAAAGAGGTAGGTAGATACTATATACTTACTACTTTTAATAGTAATAATTACAATACGCATAAACTAGATTGAATTTATTCTTTTTTTTTATTCTACTATAAGAAAATAACTAGCCTAAATTAAAATTTTAAGTTAGAATAAAAAGGCGCAAATACTAAAATGCGCTATATT
This sequence comes from Alternaria gansuensis, assembly GCA_009289805.1. Taxonomy (NCBI): domain Eukaryota; kingdom Fungi; phylum Ascomycota; class Dothideomycetes; order Pleosporales; family Pleosporaceae; genus Alternaria; species Alternaria gansuensis. The sequence continues at coordinate 17,490 of WBOK01000154.1, read as the reverse complement.
ATATTGTCTGACTAGCGTGCAATATTTACTTTAGAGAAAGTAAGAAAGGTAGTAGTTAAAATTAGCAAAGCATATAAAAATTTAAGTATGCTAGTAGAAGTTAACTTGAAAGTAAAAGATTTTATTAAGTTTTTAGGTAATTTAAAGCTTAAATTGTCTACTATTAATATACTTATAGTGTACTTTAAAACTAAAATACTTTTAGAGAAACCTGCTAACTACGCGTACTTTATTGCATAGGTAATAAATGCTAAGCTTTTAAGTAAAAGAAATAATAGTTTGTTTATTACTAATATAAAACAAAGGCTACTAAGTAAGATTAGTACTGTATACTTAAACAACGCAGAAATAAATACTTTTTATTATATATATAATATTGTAGAATATGGACTTAAGAACTGTAAGCTATACTATGCCTAAAAGTAAATAGGATAAGTTAGTTTTAACTAAGATACTGCAGCTAAGAAAAGAACTTACTACTTTAGGCTACTACATAAACGTCTAGAAAAAATCCTAAGACAGCTACTATAAACTTAAGTCTTATTATAGTTAAAAGTAAAGATCTAAGAATTTTACAACGTTACTAATAATGTACTTAATTAACCTGCCTTTAGTATAATACTTAAAAAGTTTACAAGTAAAGACTCTTAACTAAAATTAAAGTATAAAGGTAAAGCTTTTAGGTTTGTTAATATAGCAACTAGTTTAATAGACCTAAGTTACTATTATAATGTTCTCTAGTAGTTTTAATAGTTTTAGAAATAGCTGTACAACTTTGCTATAGATAAATATGTTAATAAGCTTAATAACATTAATACTACTAATATTATACTAAGAGGCAAACAAAACGTAGTGTATAATATCTCTAAGTTAAATACTAGTACACGCTTAAAAGGAAAGATCTTTTTTCTCTACTAATATATTAACTGTGTCTAGAATAAAGAGATAAAGAAACAAGAAAGGCTAAGCAAAAATATAAGCACTTAAGGAAGTAATTAACCAATTTAAAGTAATACCTTAATCCTAAACTTGCAGCTTATAGATATGTAGTTTCTACAAGAGAAAATATAAAGTAAAATACCTTTTATAAGTTAGCTCTCTAATATACTATTTTTAGTTATTAAGTTGCTGTAGTTATCTAGTAATATATTAGCTAATTGAAAGCACCTACTATAAAGGCAAAAGAAGAAGGCTATAAAGTTTATAAATACGCTTTCTAATCTTAAGTTTAAAGAGATAATATAAAGTTAGCTAAACTACATTATAAATGCCTTACTTAGACAAAAAGTATAAGAAGTTACTATACTTAACTTTGTAGTATAAGACAATATTTAAAAACAACTACGTAACTTTTTAAAAAATAATATTAGTATTGCAGATAGTTTAAGAACGCTTAACACTATAACTAGTAAAGATATTATAAAATCTAAGTGTAATTTAGCATACTTAGAATTTATTCTTACTTTTAATTAGCTAAACTAATATACAAGCTAATAATATTCTACTTATAAAACTTTACTAATTGCACTAACTATTGAAAGCCTATATTATAATAGAATAAATATATATTAATTAAGTACTTAAATATAATATAAGGTGTATAAGAAAAGTTATGCTTAAATTGATAAGTTAGATAATATACTTACTAAGGAAGTCTGTAAAGTTTAGCAAAGAAATATATAAGTTTTTTGCTTAAATAGATTTACTAAAATACTAAGTTATTATGAATAGTAACTTTTTAAAGTGCTGAATTAATACTAGAGTATTAATAAATATTTTAAGACTTAAGGTTGTATAAGTATTAAAAATACTAAATAAAAAAATAGAATAGAGACTTAGATAGCTGTCCTCTAGTATTACGTTAGCTAATAGAACTTATAATCTTTTTGTTAGGACAGCATTTAACATACTTATATAAATAGAGATAGTTACTATTAAAACTACTTTTAGGATTATTACTAATGTTACTAGATCTATGATTCTAGGAGGACCTTAGTATATATGCGCAAGGATGGCAATACAGTGTAATGTATTTAGACAAATTACATGCTAAATCTTCTTCAAAGTTAGTACTTAGAATGTAGTATTTGTTATATTTAATTTATTACTAAGTTAATCTACGGAGACAATTAGAAATAAAGCCTTTAACAATAATTTAGATAGAGAAACAGCAGGTAATATATAAATACACGTAATTACTAATATAATAAATAATAAGCTACAAGCAGCTATAGTAAAGTACATACAAGAAGCTGCATAGTTATATTTTATAAATAGATTTAGTAATTTTAACATACTGTACAAGAATAATAATAAGTATAATTAGATTGTCTAAATAAACTAAGTATTTCCATACGCAGTCAAATAATTAAAGAACTTTATAAAAAACTATAGTTTTAGCAAATTTTTGATTATATATAAGCTTAACTAGCAATAACTGTAAGAAAGACTACTTAACAACTTCTAATAACACTATAATTTCTATACTATGTACAAAACTCTAAATAAAAAGTTTAATCTATTAATATTCTTTAGTAGGAGATACTAATTAAATTGAAATAAGAAAACTAAAAAGAAAAAGCTAAAAAACAATAGCTCCTTCAAAAAAGCCTTTATAATCCTAATATTAAGTTATATAATTATCTATTTAAACTAAATTATGTTGCTTTTTTATAAAGAATAAGACTTACTAAAAAACCAATTAACAAACTATATATAGTAGAATATCTCTAGCCTATAGAAAAAAATATATTTATATATATAATTTATAACAGAGAAAGAGCTCTCTTATAGTAATTTAAGGAGTTAGAAAAAATTTACCTTAATATATGCCTACTATATAAGATATAAACAATACTATATAAAGCTTAGCAAGTACTAGGCTTTGCTATTTTAAAAGTATTAGTATTACAGGTAGTAGACATAGTTAATATCTGCCTAAACTAAGAAACATAAGAATAATGTAATAGTTAGTATTATAATTTATAGCACCTAGTACTAAAAAAAGATAAAAGTGTTTAATAGATTAGCAATGCGTAAAAGATAAATATAGTTATAATATAGTATATAAACTTACTACTAATAGTAGATAAGTTCTTTAAGAAATTTATAGAATATAGAATTATTTTACTTATAAACTTATTTCTACAATATAACTAGATTACACTATATCTAAAAAGCAGAGATATAACAGCATTTTAAACGCCTATAGAACGGATATAATTATATATAATAGTTAAAGGTGCAACTAACTTTGTAGCTATATTCTAATAAGTTATAATAAAGACTCTAAGAGACTATTAGCTTAATATAATACTTTTTATTAATAACATTACATATAAAGGTTCTAAAACTAACTATAGTAGAAAAGAATTAATGCCAAAAGTGCAACGTTATATTCTTAAGTATATTATATAACTAAATAAGGTGCTAGCTAATATTAAATAAGCTAAAAGTACTATTTCAAAGAAAAAGTGTTACTTTCTTATAAGAAAACCTAAAGTAGTAAGCTATAAAGTAAGTCTTAAAGGTTATTATTTTAGCAAAAAAAAATTAAGAAGATTATAAACAAGCTACTATATATAAATAAAAGAGAAGTATAATTATTTATAAGTATATATATCGACTATTATATATAGGTAAAGAGCTTTATTAAGATTACTAAACTTTTTTTTATACTCCTTCAAGACAAAACCCCTTTTAAATAAAGAAATATATAAAATATAGCAATATATATACTAAAAGAAGTAATATATAATACACTAGCACCTGTAAACCTAGACTATACTAATACTAAAGGCTATAAGATATTTTTTATAACTAACGCTAATTAAGATAGTGTAGGGGCTTGTATAAAGCAACTTATAAAAGATAAGAAATAGCACCTAGTATAGTTTAAGAGCACGCTATAGTTAGCTTAAGAAAGGTAATAGTACTCTACTAAATTAGAATATAAAGCTGCACTGTAGGCCCTAAAGAAGTTTTATACTTATTTTTATAGTATTTACTTTACTATAAAAACTAATGCTGCAACTTCTATTACTTAACTAAATTATTTCTTAACTAATAATTTAGATTTAGTTATAAATAAGTAGAAATTAACTATCTTCTTAGAAGATTTTACTATTAAGCATATACTAGGGAAGAAGAATATTAGCATAGATGCATTGTCTAGGTATCTAAATGCTAATAATTAAAAGTCTCTTCTTAAACTTAAAAAAGACCTAAAAGAATTTATTAACTAGATAACTAGAAATATAAATACACTGGTACTAACAGGACAAGCTAAAATACTTTGCTAGAAGTTTTCTAAGAAGTCAAAGAAATATACTTAGTTTTTAATTAACTTAAGAACTTTAAAAAAAATATAATTGTAAGATCTATAAGCGTAGAAAAAGTAAGCATTACGCTTTTTTATATAAAATAAGATACTCTTTAGAAAGATTTTAAGGAACATTATAATTTAATAAGTTGTAAATAATAAGATTTTAATAACAGCTGCAGTATAAAATGTTTACACCTAGATTAAACACCAAAAAGTTAATATAGTCTACTTTATAGTAGCGCAGTAATACTAGTAGAGAGGAATATATAAGTAATTATAAAAGAAACTAGCAACCTGCTTAGACTATTAGCTATAATTTTTAAAAAAAAAAAGGTTTATATACTTACTAACACTTATAGTTTTGCTATTTAAAAATATCTTGCTATTCATATAGTATATATGCCTTAGTGTTTTAGAAAAAAGTTTCTTGTAATTAAAAAAGACTACCTTAGCAGCTAGCCTGAAGCAAAAGCGCTATTAAACAACTTGTCTAAGATAATTGCAGAATTTATATAAAAAAATATTATATATAGATAAAGTACAGCACGCAAACTTATAGTTAATAGAAGACTTAACTTTGCTAAGGTACTCTTATATCTATTCAAAACTTTTGAAATAAACTAAATCTAGTTATTTAAACACAATTCTTAAGCTATAAAAGAAAAATATAAACTTATTATAAATACTTTTACAAAGTTACTAGAACTTTAAGTTAAGAACTTGCTAATAGTTCTTTTTATAAACAAATTCTTATATAAAAGTAGACAAGTTACTTACTGTACTAACTAGTTATAAAGTAGAACTTAGTACTTCTTATTAAGCTTGCACTACTTATATAGCAAACGCTTTTACTTACAAAAGTAAAAACCTTTACACAATTACTTATAATATAAGTAATATAGTTAGATTTTAAAAATTAGTTCACAAAAAATACTATTACTTATATTAATTATATAAAAGCTGCTAAGAAGGAATACTAAAATAATACTAGAAAAATACAGCATAAGAATATAAAGCTAGAAGACCTAGTTCTTCTTTGGAACTTAGTTTAAGAAATTGATATATCTTAAGACTGCAAATTAGATATAAGGTAGTAAAAACTATATTATATTTATAATGCTAAACCTAATAGGGGGGCTTACTGCCCTTAAAACCTTAATAGTACACGCTTTCTACACATAACACCTAGCTAGCAATTAAAGCTTTTTTAATAATAATATATACTAGATATTATAAAAGAAGATTAAGGAAACATAAAGTTATAAAATACCAAATATTAAGAATAAACTAGTCTAATAGTAAATATACCTGCTTCTCTAGACTTACTTAAGCTACCTACTAAGTTATAATTATCTCTACCTCTTATAATAAAAGATAATCTTTATTCTTAAGTTGTTATTACTAAGCGTTTTATAAAAGAAGAGTATTAAATATATATGCAAGACTTTAAAAGCTGAGACTCTAATTCTAATACTGCTACAGCTAGCAACTAATAGGCTACTAAACAGCCTATTTTCTTAAGAAGAGAAGGAGATGCTGTATTAGTGTCTACTTTTACATTTAGCTTCTTATTTACAAATTTCTTATATTAAATGCAGAGATTAGTTAGTTAGCCTATAAATTCTTAGTGTGTAGTAAGCACCTAAACTTTATATTCTCTTTAGCTTTCAATACACAACACTGCGTTAATATTATAATAAACACTTTTTTATAAACTTGTTTAGTAATTAAATATAATCTAAGTATTGTTGTGCGTTTTAAGCTAGTTACCTTAAAGACAAATTACTTATTAAGCAGACTATTGCTTTCTCTTTTCCAACTTTAATTAGTTTTAAGCCTTGTATATTGCAATTAAGTAAGCTGGCTTACTTAGTTAACTACCACTAACAACTTTTTCTAGTTTTATAATAGCAAGATATATATAAAAAGTAGCAAGAGCTAGCTTAATACGCTAAGAACTAGCAACAGAAACTATAACTACTATAGTACTATAAGAGCTGCATGTTGCGGATTCAATCTCTAGCTCAGAGGTAGAGGTCTCTGCCTTCTACTTGTTTATAGTAGACTCAGAGGCAGCCTAATCTAGGCTTATAACCTAGAGATTAAGGAGGAGGCGGAAGTAGGACAATAAAAATACAAGAAATAAATAGAGACTAAAAGAAAAAAGTGGTTTAAGTTTTATTATTGTATTATACAACTACTTAATTAAATATTATAATTTTTCCAACTCTCTCTTTTTTGTTTTTAACAACAAGCTAAACTACAGTCTATATATACTTGTTACTTACATTTTAGAAAAATCTGTACTTACGCAATAGCTTATATAGTAAATAATGCATTATTTTGCAATCTTATATAATCTTACATAATAAATTACCTAGTTGCTGTAGATTAATTAATAATAATAGTAAGTTGTACTAGTAGCGTAATAGCTTCTAGTAATTAATTAATTGTAAGTTAATTGTAGATTCTAGGTGTAATTTTAAGCACCTAGATCCTGTAGAGAAACAGCTAAGTAGCTTAATCTCTAATACGCCCCCTTAAGCTAGGAAGCTGTTTTGCTAGTAATTTAAGATATATTAACTAAATTTGCACCTAGTAAAAAATATCTAATTTTATTAAAACTTGTAGCCTTTATAAGACTATCTGCTAGTAGGCAGCTTATATTCTAATATACTAGCTTAATTTGTCCTGCTTCTACCTTCTTGCGTATAAAGTAAAATTGTATATTAATATTCTTTTTTCTAGCATAGTAGGCAGGATTTTTTAACAGTTATATTGCGCTTTAGCTGTTAGAGTAAATCATAGTAGCTTTTGTTAATTTAATTTAGTTTAGCTGCTTTATCTTATTAATAAACTACAATAAATAAATATTCTATTTAGACACTTTTTTATAAGCTATAAACTTAGCTTCTGTGCTTAATAAAGCTACTATTAGTTGTAACTTTAATAGCTAAGAAATGACGCTAAAAATTTTGTTAATTTAGAGCAAAAATATATTTTCTAAAGTAAATTTCTTACTACTATTATTACCTCCCTGATCTATATTACTAAAGCTTATTAAATTAATTTTAGGTTTTGTTTTTAATAGTGCAGATTATATAGAATTATATAATAAGCTTATTTATTTAGTTCAAGCTATATAGCTTTATAAATAATCTAGGCTACTAAAATACTCAGTATTTAGATTAGCTATAAATCTTAATAGCAGATTCACTGTATAAATTATATTCAGCCTAGTAAAAAGTAATAAATAAATTAAAAAGCTAATTTATTATTGAAATATTTTAATTTCTTTTAGCGTAGCTTTCTAATTATTCTTTTTCAGCTTTATATTCTGCTAGAGTAGTAATTTTTTAGGCTTAATTTCTAGCTTATTGTATTTAGCTGATAATCTCTAAGCGTAATTTTCTTAAGTAATAAAAGTTAATTAATTTAATCTAATCAACTGTACGTCTAGAAACTAAGATAAGTCGCCTAGGCCTTTAATTTTAAAGTCTAATATATTTAAAAAATCTTTAAATAATTAAGTTAGTTTCTGCTTATTTGCTTCAAATATAAGTAGATTATTTATATAAGTTGCAATTATAATTTTCTATTTAACATTAAAATATATAGCTGTATTAATAGATAGAGATTTAAATTATAGTTAGCTTAGTACACTAGTTAATAGCTTTTGCTATTATCTGCTAGCTTGTTTTAAACTATATAAAGCCTTTTTAAGTAAGTAAACTTACTAAGAATGCTTTTAATTTTAAAAACTTTTTAGTTATTTAATATAGATTGTAGAATTAATTTAAGCGTTTTAAAACGCTTATTTAATATCTTAGCTTTTAACTAGCTAGTTAAGGGTAGTAGCTAATAAAATTAATAGCTTTATTAAATTAAGTCCTATAGTATTAGTAAAAGTTTTTTTGTAATTAACACTAAAGTCTTTTTAAAAGCCTTTAGCTACCTAGCGTGCTTTAAATATATAGTTGTTATTTTGTTAGTACTTTTTATTTAAAACTTAACAGCTTTTTAGAACTAATAAATTTATAAGTCTTAGTACTAGTAACTCAGTATTATTTTTCTATAATTAGTCTAGTTCTTTTTCTATTAATCCTAAATAGTACATTTTATCCTTGTGTTTGAAGCACTTAATAAAAGTTTTTAAGATTACTTATATTTTTAAAAGTAAAATAAATATCTTTTTAAATTATATTCTTAAAACTAGTATCCTCTGTAGTTAGAGCGAGTTATAATAATTTAGCTTTATTTTTTCTTAAAATAATTAGATTTCTTCTTATTACTTTTATTAAGTTTAAAAGTTTTTGTTTAGTATTCTAATTGTTTATTTATTTATTCTAATTAATTTGATTAAAATTTTAATTATTTTCTAACTGTAATTTTAAATTAGAGAAGACTAGATTATTGAATACTTATTCTAATACCTTGACGTCTCTCGCAGTTGTTATCTTATTTAACTTAAAATTAATAAGGCAAGATAAAGAACTACTAAAGTAGCTAGTAATATAATAAGGCTTAACTTTAAAATTAAGTTTACTAAAAAATTCTCTTAGCTCCTTTTTATATGCTAGAGATTACTAAATTCTAATATTGCTAATATTTAGTTTATAGCAATACTTTGCTTTCAAAAGCATTTAGTATTTTATAAAACTATTAAAAGTCTTATTATATAAGTATACTACTGTAAGTAAAGCTTCTACCTACAACTTTGTGTGAATATTTAACTTAAAAGATAGAGCTCTTATATTGTTAAACAGCGTTCTATTAATCTTTTTAGTACAGCCTTTGCCTTCTAGATTAAAAGAAAAAGTAAATTATTCTTAAAATCCTTTTCTTTTTAAGAGCTTTTGTACATCTAAAGTATTAAGCTTATTATTCAATTAAATAAACTTAATTTGCTTTTTAATTTATACTTTAGCTCTTTTAGTAAAAGCTTTATCTAGATTTACAAGCTCTAATCTAGAAGTAAAAAGATTAAATTTTAAATATTTAGTTTTATAGTTTAGAAAGGTAATGTAGTACTTATAGCCTCTATTAGTTTTTAGCTTAATAAGTCCTCTTAGGTTACAGTAAACAAAATTGCTAAATTATTTATAGGCGTTGTAATTAGATCTTTGCTAATCTTGCTAGCAAATCTACTTTTTAAATAAATCTTATAGTTACTAAAAGCTCTACTAGTCTTTACTTCTAATCTTATGCTATAAGTATTATTACTAAGCTTATTTAAGCTTATTTTACTAACATAGCTAAAGCCTCTATGCAGAAGAAATATTTAATCTATTTAATTAGTTTACTTAATTTTCTTTAAAGTTATTAGTTTCTGCATAAGATTAATTACTGTTAATACTACTAATAGTAGTAAATATAGCAATTTATCTAGTGTACTGCCTTTTAGCTAGTATTTTACTAGATTAAATAATTAAGCTGTTAGCCTTAGTAAATCAAAATTTAGCGCCTTTCTAAACAGCTTAGTACAGACTAAGTAAATTTACTTTAAAGTCTAGTACTAGGAGTACGTCTTTTAGTACTATAAATGTATTTATGCTATTAAAAGTAATATAAACGTCCCCTTTCATAATTGCTAGTAGTAGTGTAGCTATATTACCCTATTTAATATAAGTATTACTTACACTTTAAAGGTTTAAAAATAAATTCTTATTATTGCAAATACGTGCGCTTGCTCTACTATTTAGTACTTACTTAATAATTTTTATAGATTTAGTAGTATTAATATTAGCAATCTTTTAATTTACTAATACTATAGTTAAAAGAGCATGTTTAGAATTATCTAGTATATTAGATATCTAATTTACTTAATATTTCTAATTGATTTAATTGTTTAGAGCTTTGCTAGAATCTTTTATTTAGTATTTCTTTTCTAAGTGTTCTAGGTTTTTTTAGTAATTATAGATTATTTTTACACCTTTTTTGTTATTGAATTTTAAAGTTAATAAAGACATTTCTACGTCTTAAGATTAAAGAGCTAGTAAGCTATTGTAGCTTTTTGTTAATATAGCCTCTCTAATCTTTATTAATTATATTTATAATTGTAGCCCTTCTAATTAGAGCTAATTTTGAAAGCTTTTAAACGTCTAGACTTTTCTAATATTTAGCTGCATATTGCTTTTAGATTAATTATTTTATTTAATCTAAAGCTTAAAGTAATTGCAGTAACCAAATAGTTAAAATTAAACTTAAACTATAAAGTATTAGAGCTATAATAAATTTAGTAGACAATTTAATATTTTTAGTTTCTAGGCTTAAAACTAGCTTATTAACCTTTTGTAGCTAAGTTTCTACATTGTTCTAACATTAATATAGTATAGTATTAATAAGATTTCTACATATTAAAAAAATTAGAACTAAATCTTTTTTAAGAATATAATTTCTCTCAATCATTCTAGAGAAAATAAGAATCAACTATATTTTTTAACAATAATAGAGGTCTATCCTTAAGACTAAAACGTAATATTAATAAGGCTTTTGCCTTTTAGTTTTTAAGCGTCTAATAGTTTTTTAGATAGTCTATTTTAGTTAATTTGCTAGAATTAATTATTATAATATTTTTACAATCTTGTTGTACAAGGATTAATTAAATCTTAAGTGCCTTTATACTATAGTTAGAGCTGTCTTTAAGCTTAAGTACTCTAAAAATACTGTTATTAGCTATTTTAACCTACTAGCCTTAGTCTAGAATAATTAGCTAAGTAAATAATAATTTCATGCTAAGTACAGCTGTAGTTACTGTTTTTACTATAAAGAACTTTAGCTACTATTTAAATTAATCTTTTATTCTTAGCGTATTAGAGTTTCTTAGCCTGTAGCCTTAGCTTACTCCTAACTAATAATAAAGTTTTTTAGCTTATTTGCCTTAGTTTACTTTTCAACTAAAAATACTTTAATAGCAAAATTCTTCTTGCTACAAATTAACTATTTGTTTAATTAACTTTCTTAACTAGCGTTGTTAAGTTGTTATATTGTAATTACTTTAGCTCTTACTAAGAAACTAGCTTTAAATAGTACTAGCTTTTACGTGTGCTTGTAATATAAGCAAATAGAAATTTCTTAAATTCTTTTATCCTATTACGTGATTTTTTAATCCTCTGGGCTCCTATCACGTGATCTTTTATAGATACTCTAGGCTTAGGATCTTTTATAGATTCTCTAGGCTATAACCTGTTGCAGATGTAATCTCTAGGTATAGTTGCTTGTTCTACTAATAACTTAGAGGTAGAGGTCTCTGCCTTCTACTTGTTTGTAGTAGACTTAGAGGTAGCCTAATCTAGGCTTATAACCTAGAGATTAAGGAGGAGGCGGAGGTAGAACAATAAGAATACGAGAAATAAATAGAGACTAGAGGAGAGAGTAATTTAAGTTTTATTATTGTATTGTACAACTGCTAAATTAAATATTATAATTCTTCTAACTCTCTTTTTTTTGTTTTTAACTACAAGCTTAACTACAGTTTATATATACCTATTACTTGCATTCTAGAAAGATCTATACTTACGTAATAGCTTGCGTAGTAGATAATGCATTATCTCGCAATCTTATGTAATCTTACGTAATAATTTGCGTAGTTGCTGTAGATTAATTAATAACAATGATAAGTTGTACTAGTACCGTAATAGCTTCTAGTAATTAATTGATCGTAGGTTGATTGTAGATTCTAGGTGTGATTTTGAGCACCTGGATCCTGTAGAGAAACAGCTAAGTAGCTTAATCTCCAACACTGCATAGTTTAGTAGAAGCTAAAATATAAGCGTCCTTAGCTAGCAGGCGTAATAGCAATAATAATAAGTAAGAATAAGTATTCTTTTTAAGAAGAGGCCTCTTTAGACTAAGAAACGAGGAACAAGCTAGAAAGTAACATGAACTTAATTACTTTTTTAGCTACCTTATAATAACGCACCTAGAAGTATACTACTATAATTAAATCTTTACTTATTTTTTATAGATTAGCTTATAACTATTAGTCTTCTTAATATTAAAACAATAAGCTATTTTTCTATTGCAAGCAGAATGCTACCTAAGCTGTAAGTATAGAGAACTTAGTGTATTAACTCTCTATAATACAGATAACATTGTACTATAAAGTTCTAAGCTTAGTAATCTTAAATTATTAGCAGCACTATAAGAACTTAAATAAGGCCTACTACATTAGTAAAATAAAGATAAGCAAGAGCTGCTAATAGTAATTAATTATTAGTACTATACTTTATACAGCATAACATGTTTTATAGCTTGTAGCGCTATTACTAGCTTTAACCTTAAGCCTAGTGTTGCGTAAAACTAGCTTAAGAAACACAATGTTTTATGTAGTAACTAGTAAAGGTCTACTATTACAAGTTTTTTTACTAAGAGAAGTAGCGCTAGTTAGCTTAGCTAAATTACTATAAGTATATAGTATTAGCTTCTAAGCCTAAAGGCTATATTAACTGAATGCTTGTAAATTCACTTAAAATAAAAAGCTTTATAAGCTTTAACTTTAACAGTTAGTAATAAAAGATATAAAAGGCAGGCAGAACGTATTATTTAAAGCTTAATACTAAAAACTTGCTATTATCTTATATTTTCTAATACTAGACTTTAAGCACTTTACAAATAGGAACAGTATTAGCGTTAACTTTTTAGCTTTTAAAAAGTGTTAACAAGAGCATCTGCTATTATAAAAATAATATAAATAATGCTTTTTAAAAAAAAATTACTTCTTTAGCCTATGTACTTTTTCTTTACTAAAATAGACATCTTATAAAACTTAAAGCAAATAATTACTTGCGTATACCTAGCTACTATTAGCCTGCTTATTAATACCTGTTTACTAGTAATAGACATTACTAATTCTAGCACTTGTAGTATTGCTTGTATTAGAAAAATTACTAATTAATATATTAGTATATTTACTAAACTTAACTATTTACTAGAAGAATTACCTTATAAAAAACTTATAAAAGTTATGAACTAAGAATAATTTGCGCTAGGTTACAAATACTTAGTTGTTAGAAATCTAGAGCAAGGTATAATTAACTAAAGAGTTCTTTAATTTATTACGTTTAAAGATTATGCACGTAGCTTTATAATACTTAATTTTTTGCATTTTTTTTCTAATAAAATTACTATTTAGATTATTAAGAAGCTTCTTGTTATTAATTATGAGATTAACGCTAGACTAGAACAGGCCCTTACTAATCTTAAGTATTTTTTTTTAGATAATGCTATAGCTAGCAACCTCTAGGCTATAAAACAGCCTAGATTGTTAGGAAGAAGAGGAGATACTATATTAGTGTATGTTTTTATTTTTAGCTTCTTACTTACTAATTTCCTATATAAAATTTAAGTACAGGCTACCTATATTACAAATTCTAGGTATATAGTAAGTACTTAAATTCTATAAACTTATAATACTTTACTACTATACTAATACTAAACCTAATTTCTTGCATTTGCAAAGTAATAGCTAATAATAGTAGCTATTTTTATTGTAAAACCTGCTTATTTTAGCATAATATAAACTCTATTTACCTTTACTTTTACTTGCCTGCTAGCAGTATACTTCTACTACATATAAAGTTAAACTACAACTCTACTAACTAACTAACTTTTCTATTACAATAACTTTACTACTTTTTTACTTAGGTATTAACTTTTAAAGACACCTATTATAGTAAGATTTCCTTTTTTAGTTTAATAGAGGCTAAAAATAATACTTATACTACTAACAAACCTGCTTAAGTAATATCTTAGCGTTTATTAGACAAGGCTTAAAGTAAGTAAATATAGTAGTAACTACTTTAAATGCTAAGTCTATTAACAGTCTTTAAAAACCTAGAAGTATGTACAAGAAAAGAAACGTATATTATAAACTATACTCTTAGAGTTGTTTAGTATTAAAATAAAGTATTGGAGTATATAAAACTTAGTAATAGCATTAAAGTTACTAATGTTTAAACTTTAGTAGATAAAATTTATTGTAATACTCTACAGTAATAGCGTATTATTATAGACTAATAGTATAATAGTACTTTATACTAATTAAACCTAATACTTAAAATTATTTTAAAAATAGGCAATTTTATACTTAACTCTTAAAACTTGTAAATAAATATAGTAGTGTTAAAAGTTTCTAGAAATACTATCTTATTATTAGTGCAGTACTCTTGTTGTAAGACAGGAGAGCAAAAGAACTAAGTAATATAGTTTTAATACTAAAAAAGCTAATAGTAAGATTTATTAAAGAATATATTAGCACCTATATGCCCTACATATTACTTAACTACTAAAAATTAATAAATATAGCTTTTATATTATAACATGTAGATCTTAAGATACTATTTACTTTCTAAATATAGTAGCACTACACTATCTTAACGCAAAGAACTAAAGAAAAAAACGCTATATATTACTAGTAGACTAGGCAACTATTAAGCTACTATAAAAGAATATTTATACTTTTGCTATATAAAATAGCTTTTATAGTAAAGAACTACTTCTAAATATTAGTAAATAGCACAAAAAAGACTTACGCAAGATTATTATAGCTATGAAAATTAAAAGAAATAATATAACCTATAGCGCGCAGAAACTACGCCCTAACGCTAAGGCTAAAGACAACAAAGAGAATAGCAACTCTTACTATGTTTTCTAGCAAAAGATTTTTAAGTATATAGCTATATCTAAAAACTTAGAAACTAATTAGCTCTACTTTACATAATCTTTTAAAAATATAAATTACTACAAGGCAATAGAAGTGCAGGTATATTTAATATATAAGATACTTATTTTAATAGCTGTAAAACTTAATAAAATTCTTTCTAAAGTTTAATTTATAAGTTAATAAAGTAACTTTATAGCATCTAAGACTTATACTCTAGGAAGTTGTAGTCTATTATTTATAACTAAGTAACTAAGGCGACTTTTAGAAATACTAGCAAAAAGCAAAAATAATAATTATATAACAGTTAATGCATTTAAACTTATAAGCAAAAAGACTGCTATATAACAAAAGTATAATACTACTAATATCTAGGCAGGATATATAAAAGCTAAAACTAGTAACTAACTAGTTTCTACTCTACTACTGCTACTAAGCTCTTGTGCTCTAAAGGCAACACTAGTATACTAATAAGTAGCTATATAACTAGATACTAAGCTTAATAATACTACTTACATAGATAAAGAGCCTAATATAATAAACTAAAAGACTAAAGTTTTTAAAACAAGATGCTACTATATAAATTTTACTTTAGTATTTCTTAAGCTGCTTAAGTGTGCCTATACAAAGAAGCTAACTATATATCTTAATTATATTAAAATTATTAAGAAATAGTATAAAACAGTTAACATTGAAGAATTATATAACTTTAAGAATTTATTATATAATTAAGTATACTTTATTTATAAGTGCACTGCTATAAGTGTTATAAGTTTGTTTAAGAAGGCTATGCCTTCTAATATACTTTATTAGTGTCTACTTTTACTATATATAAAATAAAGCTATTAGTTAGAATTTTAATCTAATCTTGTTATCTTTAAGCTCTTTACTAGCAAATATTACTTAACTAAGTAAGATAAAGTTTACTAGGCTACTAGTATTAAGTATTGCAACTTAACCTCTACTCTATTCCTACTTAAAATAAAAATATTCACACTAGAGAGTATTAACTATAGGTAAAGAATCTCTAGCACACAGAAAGTATTATTACTAATGCCTATACATAGCTGTAATAGCGTAGTAATCTAGAAGATATTATTATAAAAACTTTGAAAATATAAATGTTCTATTTACAATATATAAATAAAAGACTAAACTTTAAGTAGCTACGTAACATATACTATTTACTAATTAAATAAGCTATACGCATAGACTTAAGATAGTAGTTATAATATATAATACTTTATAAAGAATATACTTTAATATTTTACTTTTACTACGCTAAGTTTGCTTAAAAAAAGGCAGTTAAATATACATTAAGTATATTAATTTTAACTTTAAGCGTGCAATAATAAAAAGCCTTAGTGCAAAGATAATTTAAAGTAGTATTTTATTTAATAATAAAAGCACAAATAACTATATAAAGATACTGCTAAGATTTTATAAATATATAATAGTGTACCTGTAGTAGCGTAAAGACATAAGTATTAAATTGTTAAATAGTTTTATTGAAAGATAAGAAGATAAGGCTAACTAGCTAAAAAAACATATAAAAAGTAGTTCTTAACGCTAAGTAGGTAAATTAAATCTACAAAAAAGAATAAGTTTAAATTTTATTACTGTAAGGCTTAATATTAAAGAGAGATACAGGATGCTAGAGATAGAGGGATAGTAGTATATTGTCTGTGTATAAGAGACGAATTAATATCGTCTAGACTACAATATCGTATCTCTACTTATACTAGAGTAATTTAAGGTTATATAACCTATTTAGACCTAACTTAGCCTTGTCTAACCTTAGCTGTGCCGAACTAGTCTAGGCTGGCCTAATAAGATGTCTAACCCTAACATTATCTTTCTTCTTAGAACTAATTCCCCTAGATTAGTAAAACTAGAGTAGAATAGCCTATTCTTAGCTACAGTACTATAGTAAATACTATATTATTAAGTAGAAAGTAGGCTTTTTCTAAAGTGTAATTATGTAATTTTTAAAAACTTTATGTTATATTTTACTTTTACTTTAAGCGTCTGTGCGCTAGAAGCTTTTAAAAGACCTACTAGCGTCTTAGTAGAGTTATATAAGCTTTTTTTAAGTTTTTTTACTCTTTCTTCTATACTCTACTTAATAACAACTAGTAAGTCCTCCTAAATGTTTAAAATTTGTCTAGTTATAGTAAAAGGCTATTATATACTATTATAAGCTAAAATAAGCTAGTATAAAGTTTAAAAAGCTAACTTTAGTTTAGTAGCTTTTTGCAACCTATTAACTTAGCTTTTTTTTAATATATTCCGCTATTTCTACTTACTTTAGCTCTACTATAGCCTACTATAGAGTACTATAAGTTAGAATAGCTTATATTAGCTTATATAATAGTTACCTTTTTTAAAATAAATGCTACTAAAGTTAGTAACTTCTATATTAGTGTCACGGATGGTTGCGTGTTGACTGGGTCCGCCAAACTCGCTTATCGTTAGCTTGCCCACCGGCAATTGTGCTTATAAGGGG